>CM076572.1:3127592-3331787 GCA_034641835.2 Pinus albicaulis
CTCAGTACAATACAATCGCTACACACTAATCAGGCCCGATCTAGCAAATCCATGCACCGATCTTTGCCACCTGCTAGCCTGCCTCTATTGCGCAGTCCCTGTTGAATAATGGATCTGAATGAACTTGAATTGGTCCAGCCTTGATCATGAAATTCTCATTGGCAACTCTAATCTATGTTGGATGCAATCAATGCATCATTATATTCACAACTGATAGTCATCTTGCCTTTTCACCTATCTCTACACTGGTCTCCACTAAAACTTTCCATGCACTGTAGTTAACTGATGTATTCTTCAGTTGATTAATGAGTTAATATTTAGCAAATTAATTATTAATTAATTCACACCACTCTCACTAGTGTATCAATCAATTACACTAGATACAACTAGCTCAACTGTGTCTAACTGAGTTAAACTGAACACAACTCCACCAACTACTTCTACAACTCCACCAAACTCTGTCACATGAGTTCTAACTAAAGTCTCCATGCAATAGCTCCACTTAACCCTTAGGAATAGCGTAATTCCTTCTGTCAGCTCCTGTGCCACATCTGTGCACTTAACTGAAGTGCTCCAAGAGAATAAGTTAATGTTTATAGTCAAAATATTATTAAGAGCTAATAATATTTGACATATCTATTTTTAGACTGGCAATCTAAAAATAGATTCCACACAATATGTCTAAAAATAGAAGTCCATATATTTTTCCAACTTGACCAACCATCCACAAATAGCATCCTTCAACTCATAGAATATGATCGACATTTCTAAAAATAGACATAGTCTAAAAATAGACTTGCGCCAAAAATAGCCTACGAGCCCACTTAGTGAAGGCGACTCTTTTCACTAAGCTCATCATCTTGTTGCAATCTCAACACTCCCTCTCAACAAGATAGGCATTATCCTACCTCTATGGTATTTGAATTTGCTCCTGGTGAGCGCCTTCATCAAGATATCAGCATCCTATTCCTCCGTAGGAATGTAAGATAGTAACATGATCTTCTGTTGCATACAATCTCTGATATGATGATACCAGATGTCAATGTGTTTAGATCTATCATGAAATACTAGATTAACTGAGAGTTTAATGCAACTTTGATTATCACAATATATCTCAGTAGGATCTAAGTGTGAACCGAACAACCTAACCAGGATCTTCCTCATCCATATAGCCTCACATGCAGCCAAACTTGCTGCCATGTACTTGGCCTCTGCTGAACTGAGTGCCACGGATCTCTGTTTTCTGCTGTACCAAGAAACTGTTATATACCCAATACTAAATATCCCTCCAGATGTTCTATTTCTGTCCATTGGGCTCCCTGTCCAATATGCATCCGTGAAGCCATGCAACTTCACCTCATTCGAATGTTTGTACCTTAATCCATATCCCAATGTGCCTCTAAGATATCTCAATACATGCTTCCCCGCCTTCCAAAATAGCTTGGTAGGCTTAACCATAGCTTGTGAAAGCCAGTTAACAGCATAGCATATTTCCGGTTGTTTACTGACTAGATACATGAGTGAACCAACCAACTGTCAATAAATAGTGGCATCCACTACTTCTGCCGATGTAGCATCCTCTTTCCTCCAACCACCAGGAAGAGGAGTGTCGATAGGCTTGCATCCTTGCATGTTGAACTTCTCCAGTATCTCCTGGGCATACTTTCTTTGAGACATAAACATTCCATCACTGCGCTGCCAAATTTCCAATCCCAGGAAATAATGAAGGAGGCCCAAGTCCTTCATCTCAAACTCTTTTTCAAGATCAGCCTTGCATGAGAGTATCAACTGTTCATCACCTGTCAAAATAAAATCATCTACATAAAGTAAAATGATCAGCAATTTACCCTCCACCACAATCTGGTATAGGTTCGGATACGCCTCACTCTTGGTGAATCCAAGACTGGTGAAATAACTGTCTATCCATGTGTACCAAACACGAGGTGCTTGTTTCAACCCATACAGCGCTCTTTTGAGCCTGCACACATGCGACTTGCTGCTGAAGATCATGAAACGTTGGGCTGATATATGTACACCTCCTCCTCAATGACTCCATTGTGGAATGCAGTCTTCACATCCATTTGATGAATGTGCCAACCCATGTGCGCTGAGAGAGCTAGGATGCTCCATATGGAAGAATACCTTGCGATAGGTGCAAAGGTTTCCTCATAGTCGATCCCCTCAATCTGTGAGAAGCCGCGAGCAAAAAATATTCCCTTGTACTTCTCGACACTCCTGTCGATAGCTTGCTTCACTTTATAGATCCATCTCAAACCTACCACTGATTTCCCTTCCGGCCTTGGGACAATCTCCCATGCACTGTTTCTGACAATCGAATCATACTCTTCCACCATGGCATCTACCCATGCAGGGTCCTCCACAGCTTCCTCGAAAGAGGATGGTTCTATCATGATACACTTGCTCATAAAAGCCATGTATCTAGTATATCGGTCAGGTGACTGTCTCTGTCTGTGCTATGATGTAGGTGCTCCTACAACCTTCTCTGCATCAATATTCATTCGCTCAGCTTTTGTAGTGCGCTTCCACCCTCTGATGGTTGGCGCTGCATGAGTGGTTTCTTCCACTCCATGAACATCCTCTTGTGGCTAATCCACATCCTGAGGCTCATCCATAGGAACTAATAGCTCCTCATATGCATGCAAGTGTGGCTCCCTCTCAAGCGAACACTACATGGCTTTCTCCTCATGAAATTTGATATCCCGTCGCACAACAGTCTTTCGATTATCTAGAAAATACACATGATAGTTGTGGGGTGTTTCTCTGTACCCCAAAAATATCCCAACCTCTGTGGTCAGCTCCAGCTTTTTCCTGGCATCCTTCGTCACATGAATGTAAACAAGTGAGCAAAAAATATTCAAATGAGAAATATCAGGCTTCTTACCAGAAAACGCCTCTTCAGGTGTACTCATGCCAAATACTCCATGAGGACAATGGTTTTTCACATAAACCACAGTGTTGCAAGCTTCGGCCCAAAATTGTATGGGAAGGCCCTGATCATGTAACATCACCCGTGCAGCACCCACGATCATTCTTTTCTTTCTCTCCGCGACCCCATTCTGTTGTGGGTTATGAGGCACTATGAGCTCTCTTTGAATTCCTTATGCACTGAAAAAGTCTTTGAACTCTCCAAAGATGAATTCACTACCATTATCACTCCTAAGAGCCTTCACCTGCTTCCCTGACTCTTTCTCCACCAGTGCCTTGAACTCACAGAACTTTGAGAATGTCTCGCTCTTCTTCTGCATGAAGAAGATCCAGCAATTACGAGAAAATGCATCAACAAAGATCACATAATACCTATGCTTTGCTGTCGAAGCTATTGAGAAAGGTCCACACACGTCTGTGTGGATTATCTCAAGGATCATCGTGGCGCAACTATCCTTCTCATGAAAGGTGGCTTTCACAAATTTTCCCAAAGTACATCCCTTGCACTGATCTGACTGCGCAAGTGTACCTTTGGGAATCCCGATATAAATCTGCTGCAAAATTTTCAAAGCGCCATGGTGAAGGTGGCCTAATCTCCTGTGCCACAGTTCACCCTCATCCTGGCTCACCACTCCTTCTTCTTTGCCTACCATTGTTGCGCAGCCATCTACCTACAATTGATAAAGGTTCTTAACTTGAACCCCTATCCTTCGGGTTTCACCAGTTGCCTTACTGCACAGGAAAGCCTTTCCCTCGCTAAAGACAACATCATATCCCTTGTCTTCCAACATTTCCACAAAGATCAGATTCTTCTTCAATCCTGGAACATGCATGACATCCTTCAAGATGAAAGGTTTTCCAGACTCCCTCTCAAGGGAAATGGTCCCAATACCAGTCGCACTGTATCTACCATCATCGCCCATCTCGATGTGCACTCCAAGATCCTTCTCGTCCAAATCAGTAAACAAATCTTTGTCTCCGGTCATATGGAAATATGTGCCACTATCAATAAACCACACTGATCCCATCACACTTGAGACCAAGCATGCGATCAGTGAAAAATCCAGCTCAAACTGTGAGGCTAAGGCCTCTCCAGCTGCAGATCTAGCAGCCTGCTTATTTTTCTTCTTCTGTGGACAATTAGTGGCATAATGTCCGTGTTGGTGACAGTGAAATCACTTCACCTTCGACATGTCCTGCTTCTTGCCTTTCGCACCGGATTAAGAAGGATTTTTCTTTCCCTTCCCTTTCCTTTCTTTGGCAGCCAAAGTGAAATTTTCTTCATCTTCATTCTTCGATGAAGGTCCATCACTAGTACTCCGCCTTATCTCCTCCTACACAAGATCTGACCAAATTCACTCCCATCCTGGTAGTTTCTCCTGACCATTGACAGAGTCCTCATAGGAATGCAAACTCTTTGGAATCCCAAGGAGAGCCAATATCACCAAGTCCTCTTCATCTACAATAACCCCCACACTTCCCAGCTCATCCCTACACTGGAAAAACTTCGTGAGGTACTTGGGTATACTTTCACCCTTCTCCATTTTTATTTTCTTGAGTTTATCTTTGAGCGCCAACTTCCTCCGGTCGCTCTTGCTTTGGAACAAGTCTGTCAAAGCTTTCCACATCAAGAATGGAGAAGCTTTACCATGAAGGATGGACACTATGTGATCGTTAACACCTTCCAACAGAATCCTTTGACATTTTTCTGTCTTCTTTTTCCATGCATCAAGTGCGGCAGCATCGCTAGAAGCAGGTTTTGGAATTTCTACATCTATGAACTCCTTCAACCCATTATCCTCCAGCACCGCCTCCATCCTATCCTTCCATGCAATATAATTCAAGCTGCCCTCAAGGGCATACTCCAATCGCAATCCATTGAAATACATCTCAACTTTGACACCAAGAAAACATTGCTGCAAATTCGAATTCCACCAGCACAAAACTCAACTGCTTGAATGATTTGCAATTGCTCCAATGATCAATATAGCTCCGATACCATGTATAAATTATATAACTAATGCATTATACATCCAATATTCTCCTAATCACACACTATTTTAACTTCATGCACAATACAGAATCTCTTCTACTATTGATCATCACATGTGGAAATTAAATCAATTTCATGCACACATTGAAACCATAAAAATTCACACATATGAACATAGTGTTTTAACGAGAAATCCTGAAGCTAAAAACCCCAACTATATGTATATAAAATATGTCATAGAGATCATGTAACAATCCTCATACAAAGCTGATCATATCAAGCTCTCAGTACAATACAATCGCTACACACTAATCAGGCCCGATCTAGCAAATCCATGCACCGATAATTTCCACCTGCTAGCCTGCCTCTATTCTGTAATCCCTGTTGAATAATGGCTCTAAATGAACTCGAATTGGTTCAGCCTTGCTCACGCAATCCTCATTGGCAACTCTACTCTGTGTTGGATGCAATCAATGCATCACTATAGTCACAACTGATAGTCATCTTGCCCTTTCACCTATCTCTCCACTAGTCTCCACTGAAAATGTCCATGCACTGTAGTTAATTGATGTATTATTCAGTTGATTAATGAGTTAATATTTAGTGAATTAATTATTAATTAATTCACACCACGCTCAATAGTGTATCAATCAGTTAGACTAGATACAACTAGCTCAACTGTGTCTAACTGAGTTAAATTGAACACAACTCCACCAACTACTTCTACAACTCCACCAAACTTTGTCACGTGATTTCTAACTGAAGTCTCCATGCAATAGCTCCAATTAACCCTTAGGAATAGCATAATTCCTTCTATCAGCTCCTGTGCCACATCTATGCACTTAACTGAAGTGCTCCAAGAGAATAAGTTAATGTTTATAGTCAAAATATTATTAAGAGCTAATAATATTTGACATATATATTTTTAGACTGGCAATCTAAAAATAGATTCTACCCAATATGTCTAAAAATAGAAGTCCATCTATTTTTCCAACTTGACCAACCATCCACAAATAGCATCTTGCAACTCATATAATATGATCGACATGTATAAAAATAGACTTGTGCCAAAAATAGCCTGCGGGCCCACTTAGTGAACGCGACTATTTTCACTAAGCTCATCATCTTGTTGCAATCTCAACAAAGAATGAAAAATCAGAGGTGAACAAGGATTTTAAAAAGGTGTCAAAATATTCCTATATTGCTGAAACACAAGAATCTAAGCATTCTGAAGATTCTGGTCAAAAATTCGTTGCAACAGCTGAACAATGCAATGAAATCCTGGAAGATCATTACAATTTTCCTAATTTTAATTATTTTGTGAATAGAGAGGAAACTAGTGGACCTTCTCAGGCATTTTTGCAGGAGGAGGGATATTTTTGTCAAGAATTGGCATTATACGAAGAACATCAGCATTATGGGGAACAAACCTTGGATTTTTCTTTTCAACCTAAATTCTTGCCTACAGAAAATGGAAATCAAGTTCCTCACACACAATTCCAAACTGAGGAGTCAAACAATGAAGGAAGTTGCCATGATCAAAGAATTCTACATGAGCAAAAATTTCAAGAAAATGAGGCAACCAAAATTTTGTCTCATGATTTATATGATCCATTTCCTAAGTATATGACAAATTTCTTTGGCCAACAACAATCTTTTGTGCAAGGGTATGTACAAATTTTTTTATATGGAAACTTTTCATGGTACATTCCTTTTTTTTTTAATTTTAGTAGTATTAAGGTATTAAATCTAACAATCAGATGTTAGGTTGGTGCCATTGGAAGGTTGACTTCACTTGATTAAGTTCAGTCATGCATATATATATAGGAGTTGTACATAAATAAGCTCAGGAGCTAAGGATTCCCAACTACAGTATTCCTAGTTTAGCATTTTCAATTCAAGAAAAAGATCCTAGAAGAGAGAGGTTTCAGAGAAGTTTGAAATTTTCAGAGATTTTCGATTGGGAGAAAATTCAGCCAGTTTGACTTGACTCCATGCCCAATAAAGGCTACTGATCTACAACTTCGATTTGACTCCATTCCCAATAAAGGCTAATGTTCTACAAGTTCTCAGCACTTTGCTACCAAAGTGTTGTCCCCAATTGGAGCCAGATGTTGTAGCACAGTTTGACTCAGCTAAAATTCAAGAGAGGTTCTGAGCAATTCAAGGTTGTTGAGGAACAATTATTACAAATTTAAGAAGAACTGGAACATGTTCAAGAAGATAACCACAAGCTCAACATATGTTGCTCAACGATTCTCCTCATTTCATGTCTTGGATTTGTTTCATGGCTCAATGTATCAGCAAATTAAAAGGTACAAGCATGAAAGTCTGAATCTTCATGGAGGTGGAAAAATCCCAAGGTAGGGAGATGCTTCATTGAAGAAATTTTAGTTGCTTAAAAATACAAATTCCCTAGTTGAGGATGGGTTACCTTTTCTTCAGTCACAAATTGATCCAGCCCCTTGCATTTTCTTTGAACGATACTTATCAACGAAGACGGAAGGAATATTATTCCTTATCATATTTTGGAGAATGTTGTTCTGCAGCATATCAATTAAAAGATGCCTAGAAAAATAAAGGAATTTGCTCGAAATAAATGATATTGGAAAAGTTCCTTGAAAGAATGAAAATATGCTTATCTAATTCTACATATGAAGTCATAGTTGAGATAAACAAAATGTTTTAAAGGCATTTAAGTTTCCATTCCATTTTCTTCCTTCCATTTCAAGTTATATCAGCAGATAATGGCATTGTGAAATATTTCATTATATCGGATCATTGAGGGTTATAAATAATTAGTTTCCAAAGGTGCTTAACGAAGACTATATAATATCTTAATATTGTGACATACATTGATAAATTTCTCGAGCACTGATTCCTTACCATAGCCAAGGGATTTTTTCTTGAGGTACAACAAAATCCTTGATGTTAAAAAGGTTATGGGCTAAATGAGTAACAAAAAATTCTATCCATTATGGTTGGTTAGGTGACGGTGAACCCCTATGAGGTGATAGACACATTTAGCTAAAAAATTTATAAAGGTGATAGACATTTGATTTTGAAAGCATCCTTGTTGTTAAAAAGGACAGGGGATAAATGAGTAACAACACATCCTAGCCATTATACAGTTGGTCTAATTGTTAGGTGGAGAGGTTTAGTCTCCATTGGTCTCAAATTTGATAAGTACACCACCGAATTGTCATAATATTCCTATGGAATGTGTCATACGTTTCATATATTGAAACATAACTTCGTCGAGTTTGACAAGTAATTTCATATATTGAAATTAAATTTTCAAGTTTGAGCAGTAATGCTAATTTCAAATGGATTTTGAAAAGGAATGGTATTTCAAGCAATAATTTCAGATGGATGGTTATTTTTTTGTTTGGTGTTTTATATTCTCCAATTTTCTTTCACATGGTGTTATAATTTAAAGGTGCATGAGAGAGCATGAAAAATGAGATTAAGTGGATATCATATTCAACCCTACAAAATATAAAAAGATATCATTTCTTTCCTTGGAAATGTATTAGCTCTGTTATGTATAGTACACTCTTCTTATCACTTATGAAACATATCTGGTCTAATTTGGTGTCAATATCAAGATCATGTAGCCTCTCAAATGTTTTTTTAGTTGGTACTTGGAATCATGTTCTATGGTTTACTTTCAGAGATGGTTAAAACTTAGAGGTCCGTGAGTGAGCATGAAAAAATAGATTAAGGAGAGAGCACATTCAACTTTGAAAAATATAAAAAGATATCATTTCATTTCTTAAATATAAAAAGGCATCATTTCATTTCTTGACCAAGTATTATCTATATTATGCATATTACAAACTAGCTCAATCCAAAAAAATAGAAAAAATATATAGAGTTGAGAGCTATTCCAAATGCATTTCTTTAATTGAAAATAAAATCATTGTTTTCTAATACAAAATTATGTAAATACAGACAAACAGACAAATTAGTAAAATTATATAGACTTAAGAGCTACTCCAAATGCATTTATTTAATTGAAAAAAAAATCATTGTTTTCTCATACAAAATTATGTAAATACAGATAGACAGACAAATTATAAAAATTATATAAACTTGAGAGCTACTCCAAAGGCATTTCTTTAATTGAAAAATAAAAATCATTGTTTTCTAATGTACAAAATTATGTAAATAGAGACAGGCAGACAAATTAGAAAAATTATATAGACTTGAGCGCTACTCCAAATGCATTTCTTTAATTGATAAAAAAAAAAAAAATCATTGTTTTTTGATACAAAATTATGTAAATACAGACAGACAGAAAATTTAGAAATTTTATATAGACTTGAGAGGTACTCAAAATGCAATTCTTTAATTGAAAAAAAAAATCATTATTTTCTGATAAAAAATTATGTAAATATAGATAGACAGACAAATAATTCTATCTCATCGGAACACTACAGACATTGCTATACGAAAATTGCTTGCATAATTCTTAGTTATGAATCCAAATTCTTTATGGATCTTCAGATTATATACGAAATTTTCGTTAATTTAATGATGTATTTAATGATGCTTCAATGCCTAGAGGAATTAATCTTACAATCGGACCTAATGAAATGAAACAATAAAAGAAGCCTATAAAAGTAAGATAAATATGTAAAGGACCTTAAGACAAAACAAAGAAAGCAATTGTGAGGGCATAAAAACTCTAATGAAATGAAACAATAAAAGAAACCTATGAAAGTAAGATAAATCTATTATATACGAAACATATTGATGATTTAATAATGTATTTAATGATGCTTCAATTCCTATAGAAATTAATCTTACAATCTGGCCTAATGAAATGAAACAATAAAAGCAGCCTATGAAAGTAAGATACAGTTGTAAAGGACCTTAAGACAGAACAGAGAAAGCAATTGTGAGGGCTTGAAAACTCTAATGAAATGAAATAATAAAAGAAACCTATGAAAGTAAGATAAAGTTGTAAAGAACCTTAAGACAGAACATAGAAAGCAATTGTGAGGGCATGAAAACTCTGTATATTAAATAAAAGGACTAAACACCCAGCCTTATACAATATAGAGCATATAAATAAGATAAGAATCGCATAGATTAAATAACAGGACTACACACCCAACCTTAAATAACATAGATGAAATTTTTTTGCAAGAATTAATCTTACAATCAGGCCTAATGAAATGAAACAATAAAATTGGCCTATGAAAGTAAGATAAAGTTGTAAAGGACCTGAAGACATAATAGAGAAAGAAATTGTGAGGGCATGAAAACTCTAATGAAATGAAACAATAAAAGCAACCTATGAAAGTAAGATAAAGTTGTAAAGAACCTTAAGACAAAACAGATAAAGCAATTTTAAGGGTATGAAAACTCAGTATATTAAATAACAGGACTATACACCCAACCTTATACAATATAGAGCATATAAATAAGATAAGAATCACAAAGATTAAATAACATGACTATACACCCAACCTTAAATAACAAAGATAAAATTTGTTTTCTAGAATTAATCTTACAATCATGCCTCATGAAATGAAACAATAAAATCAACCTATGAAAGTAAGATAAAGTTGTAAAGGACCTTAAGACAGAATAGAGAAAGAAATTGTGAGGGCATGAAAACTCTAATTAAATGAAACAATAAAAGCAACCTATGAAAGTAAGATAAAGTTGTAAAGAACCTAAATACATAACAGAGAAAGCAATTGTGTGGGCATGAAAACTTTGTAGATTAAATAAAATGACTATACACCCAAATTTATACAATATAGAGCATATAAATAAGATAAAAAATCACAAAGATTAAATAACAGGACTATAAACTGAGCCTTAAATAATAGAGATGAAATTTGTTTGCAATAATTAATCTTACAATCAAGCCTAATGAAATGAAACAATGAAAGCAGCCTATGAAAGTAAGATAAAGTTGTAAAGGACCTTAAGACAGAACAAAGAAAGCAATTGTAAGGGCATGAAAACTCTAATGAAATGAAACAATAAAAGAAACCTATGAAAGTAAGATAAATCTATAAATAACCTTAAGACAAAACAGAGAAATCAATTGTGAGGGCATGAAAGCTCTATAGATTAAATAATAGGACTATACACCCAGCCTTATACAATATAGAGCATACAAATAATATAAGAATCACAGAGATTAAATAACAGGACTATACACCCAGCCTTAAAAAATATAGATGAATTTTTTTGCAAGAATTAATCTTACAATCAGGCCTAATGAAATGAAACAATAAAAGAAACCTATGAAGGTAAGATAAACCTGTAAAGGACCTTAAGATAGAACAGAGAGAGAAATTGTGAGGGAATGAAAACTCTAATGAGATGAAAAAATAAAAGAAACCTATGAAAGTAAGCTAAAGTTGCAAATAACCTTAAGACATAACTGAGAAAACAGTTGTGTGTAACAACTCCCATTCACCAATTATTTTCTTTTTTATTTTTTATCACTATTTTTGGTCATGACAGTTGTCCTCTTTTGACATACACAATCCTTAAAATGTCTGTTCTTGTTTTTATTTTTTGAATTAGTTACTGGTTCAATTGTTCTATTCTATAGAACTTGCTCATTTTCCAAATTCCTAAGAATTATATTTATCTTGTCATTCAATGTCACATATCCTTTTATTCCTTTACCTTATTGTACATGTCCCCAGCATGTATTTTAGCATTTCAACCATTACTTTAATGCTAAATAGAATTTTCCCTTTTAATTTCATATAACCTTTATTTCAAATGGGATATCTTAATACATGTTCCTCATCATGTATTTCTTTAACTAAAAGTAGTTCATAACAGACTACTATAATACATCTATAACTTACCAATTTTAATATAATCCACCACAGAGACCTTAGTCCCCATTTAAACCTACGACTTCACCAAGTGAATTTACAAGGGAATGGCATGATTTTGTTATCATAGTATAAAACTATTCCACCCTTTGTAACTTATAAAGTTTTTCATATATATCATTTGATTTAATGATGTAACTTTTTGACGTTTAGCCTTTTTATAATTGATTTTAATATATCGTATCACTATACCCATTATTAACTTATCCCTAGGAAAACTTATAATCTACCCTTCATACTCTTTTAAGGAAATATGATTTCCCTTTATTTGTAAGTATCACGGTATTGACTGTTTCTCATTATATTAGTATAATAATATAATACTCAATAAACTCTTATATCAGTTGAGACCTATACAACATTTACTTTCAACCTTAATAATTCAACATATAATTCATAAAAATTATAACTCAACCATATAGTTCCTAACCAATGTATAATGATATTTCCCTTATAAATCGAATTTCATTAATTTGATGCACAATAAAGTTGGAATTTTTTTTATTTAAATTTAGTTATGGCGAATTAAATTCAACAGTAAATTCACATTAACCCTTAATGGAGGACTTGCCTTGTCTCTGTCCCACATTTAAATTTTGTACCATCCGTCACATGGCTCCATGTGATCGAAATTAATACGTCGTAACAGCTGTATGCGTGAGATTACTTATGGTTTTGATGGTGGATATTAGTCTTTTAAACCCTAATGTTTGAGACCTCTCCCTCATTTTGCAATTCACATTACCTTTAGTTGGGCTTCTAGCCGCATTTCCTCCATTACCATCAATGCACAGAACTCTTTTCATTCCTCGCAATTTCATGGGAATTATGAATAAAATCTAAGCACACTCTCTCGATTACCTCTGTAACCCATAGTATGTATTCAATTTAGTCATTGGGGTTTATATTCCCACCTGAGTTCTCTTTAGCTTCTGCGAGGCTTCATATCATGGAATGGAGTACTTAATAAGATTTTTCCAGGTAATGATACCTGTTATCACAAAATTGTATTTGATTAGTTGCTGATCAGACAACTCTATGTCACTATTTCAAACCATCTTTTGACTGAATCTTAGCCTCTTCAATCTGAGAGGGCTCTCTCAAAGGGATTTAATGATATTGGTTAATGATAGTGCTAGATGGATAACTCTATAGGATTTGTATCTTGTTTTTTTATGATTGCAGGTTGAAGGAATGCATGCTTACTACCATTCGGCTTATGGAGTCAACAATCAATATTTTCAGTGGCAAGGTTTCTTGACATGGAATCTGAGGCAGATAGGGGTCTTTAAAAAAGTAAATTCACTCATAAAACATAGGAAAACACAGTCATTTCATTACTAAAGGAAGTTAGAGCATAGAGTTATGAATTCTGAGTAATATAAATGAAATCTACTACAAGTGGTAAAACATAAGATGTAGATCAATAAAACATTAAAAACCCCATGAGAATCTCAGGTATGTTAAGAAGAAAATCCCTTTGTATTACTGATATAATTCAAAATACATAAAGCACCAGTTTAGTGCAAAAAATCTCCAACCCTTTACTACTTCGATGATTTGCCTTTAAATAGACATTCTTACAGCAAGGATGATCTGCCTGATGGCTAGATTCATCGAATTCTTCCTATGACACATAACGTAACTGAAAAACATGTCTTTAAACAAGAAACTGACAGCTACACCTTAAAGAAGACCTTTCCTAATAGGACTCTAACTCCTATTTATTACATATTCTACATTATATTTTTTAAACAGTTACATGTTAGTTACAAATAAGTATCACATGCTCGAAGGATATATGATAGGTTCATTATCACTTTTACATATTAAAAACTCTCCTAGACATGTAGAACAAAACCTTATTCTTTAGGAATGCATAATCCTCATCTTCAACAAGATCTTTCGTTGATGACCTGTCTCCACAACACTTCCTTCGAGTCATAAATGTTTGATGTTAAGGTCCCTTGACCTGTTTTAGGATTCCATCTATCCAAAACTGTCATTAGAATAATCCAAAACCTTCAAAAGTAGCTCACTACGAAAACAGGACAGTTTCGTAGCGAGCTTTGGTAGTGTTGAAAAAGAAGCTTCTGCACCCAAAAACTCTGCTCTTTTGTTGTTCCATGGTGTCAACCTAGTCATGACACATCATCACCACCATTCTCCCTCCTTTAAAACTAAAAAAAGTAACTTTAGAAGCAAAAAGGCTGCTACATAAATTTTTGTAGCGTTTTCTTGGCTTTAAGCCTAGAAAATGCTACGAAACTGTGTGAAAGTGCAGAAATTCCAGATTTCAAGACTATCTCCAAAAAGTGACCTCCAATGGTAAAAACTTGACCTTCAACATACCATGAACCTTATAAAACATATTCAATCTCAACTTAAGACCCCTGTGGTGTTTCCTTTTCATTAATGATCAGTTGAGAAATGGACTCCTCAACCACAGTCATCTTTAAGCCTTTCTTTTCTAGCTCTTCATGAATTAGTTCCAGATGTTCTTGTAATTATTTAACTTGGTATTTTAGTGTCCTATTCTTAGGCTATAAGTGCAGGTTCATTTTTCTGATATTTTTTACCTCTCCTCTCAATGGCTTAGTCCATTTGATCAGGTTTTTTGTGTTTTCCAAGGTCTTAGAGACACTTGTGACTTGATCCTCCCAAATATCTTTCATTTTTTCAAACTGTACCTTCTGAACCTTGTGTTTCCTTGCCTCTTTCTTCAAGACTGATATTTCATCATTTTTCAGCTTCAATTGCTCCTTAATGACTTCAATCTCGGTTTTTTCAATGATTTTCTCTTTATCCTTCCTTTGTTTAATGACTAATTCTTCTTTTGCAGGTGATGAGAGGTCAATGATGCTTGGTGGTGTCTGAATAGTTTCGCTGGCCTTATAAGCCTCTTTGATACTTTCCAAGACTTTTCTAGTATGTCTTGTCATTGGTTTTCTAGCTTGAAACATGAATCATGCATCTTCACCTGCAAATTCTACTTTTTAGTTGTTTTGGCTTTCTTGAGCTTCCTTCCTCCCTCATCTATGTCTTAAACTTGAACTATGGGAGTTTCTTCAATATCAATAGCATGCAAAATGTCCTCTAAGTTACCTTTAGCCATTTTTTAGCTTCTTGTAACCCTCTTGCTACCATGTTTTCTCACTGTTGGATTTTGTTTTGCAGGTGTAACTTTGGGTGTATCAACCTTCTGCAAAGGCTCTATTTGCATGATCACTGGCTCAACTTGCTCTTCCATTGAAGGTGATGGGATATCTCTAGGCTTGGGAGTCCTTTTAGGAGTGATAGCATATACTTCAAAACCACTGATGAAAAAAAAATATTACCAATCTCTATCTAATATTTTTAACTTTTCTAATACCAGCAACTTGATCAAACCATGATTAAAGAGTGAGGTTTCATTTCCTTCCTTTTTAACTTGGACCTTATCTGAAATTTTAACTAAGTTTTTGTATAAGTAAAAAGGTAAATTAACAGACCTCTTACCCACAAAATGAAGCAGAAGCCTAAGGTGATAGGAATAGACCATGTGATATCTCCCTTCACAAGTGAAGTACTTATGAATAATTAGCAACATCTTTGAGAAGTTGCCTTTCATGTAGCTCCTTGGGATGGCATTTGTGAGATCAATCTCACTATGCTCTGGCTTGAAAAATTCTTTGCAGTCCTGCATGGTGAACTTGAAGCCTTTGAACTGTTGTTCTCCTCCTCTAGGGATTCTTGTTGCTACTGCAATGGTCTTTGGTGTTACAGTGAGGTTCAACATTCCCACCTTTTAAGTTTTCCCATTGAAACGGATTGCAAACTCCTTAGAAACCTGCACATGGAACCCTTGCAATCTTTGACAGAACTGCAAACACCCTGTTCTTCTAAAAAATTCTAAGGCATTTGGGTCTTCATTCAACAAATTCATGTATGATGGCTCATATTTGAGTCAGTGGCCACCTTTTTTGGTCTTCCTATTTTAGCCATGGTGATTTTAAACCTTCTCTGCCTCACTTGATTAGTGACACGTAAAACTTTTGAAAATTCCATCAACCATCTTGGCTTGGTGAAATAACTCTCCAGAACTCAGTAGCATGCAAAGATGAAGCGGAGAATGACAAAGACTCAATTGGGTAACATTTTAAAGTTTCGATGACAGCTCATGGCTTAATCATGCTTCATACATGCTAAAAAAATTAATAATGACCTCATCCATGACCTTTGTACCTTGATTTAACCCTAACTCACTCGAATGAAATCCACCCTAACACTTCTAATCATTGAATAACACATTGCACTAAATTTGAAAAGGGAGGCAGAAAAACTGTAGGTTTTAACCCTGTACAGAAATTATCTATGAATGAATCTTTAAAACAGAAAATAAACAATAGCGAGAGCATAAAACATAAAACAAATAAACACTGAGATTTTCCCCTGGATCCCAAATCGAGACAACCATCTTGATTTTTCATTATATTCCTTTTAGTGTTACAACACATATATATACATTCTGAAGCATATATAAACCCCAATCCATTAACTCTGGATTAGAACATAACCGTAGTTCCCTTAACCGAATCTACAAAATACCAGGGGCCGAAAACCATCATGCCCCAAAACCATGTGCAAACCCATGCACAAAACCATGGGCGAGTCTGCCCACCAGAAAATAAGGACCAAAAAAAGCTTTTTCCTGGGGCGTTGCCCTGAACCCTAACAAGGGGGCTACCACCCCCCCTGTTAACCCCCCCGTACTTTGCACCCAATGCAACATATAGGGGGGATATCGCCCCCCCTATTACCCCCCCCCCGTGCGTGACTAGTCATGGAAAGAATATAACACAAACCCAACATTCTCTCACTTGTTGTTTTCTTTTCGGAGGGGGCCATAGGAGAGCTGAGTCATTAGCCCAGCTTTGCAACACCCATTGTTTCTCTACACCAAGAAAACTTATGAGTGGTCACAGACTTTTTCAATGAATCTGCAACATTTTTCAAAGTGTCCACCTTTACCAGCAACACCCTTTTATCCTCAACCATATATCTCACAAAGTGATATTGAACATCAATGTGCTTTGTCTTTGAATGATAAGCAGGGTTCTTAGCCAACAAAATTGCACTTTGGCTATCACAGTATATCCTTATAGCTTGCTGCAACAACCCCATACTTGAACACAATCTCTGCAACCAAACTGCTTCCCTGCTTGCATGAGTGGATGCCATGTATTATGCCTTTGTAGTTGAAAGAGCCACTACAGACTGTCTTTTACTCATCCAACTGACTACTCCTCCAAATAGGCTAAACACATACCAACTTGTAGATCTTCTTTAGTCTAGATCTCCAGCCCAGTCTGCATCAACAAAACCACAAATTTCTAACACTCTTTCCAATCCTGGTCTTCCCTGGTAGCACAAGCCATAATCACTAGTGCCACGCAAATATATGAAAACTCGCTTCACTGTTGTCCAATGCTCCTTCCCTGGTATTGACATAAACGTGCTCAATACTCCCACTTCATGTGCAATTTCGGGTCTAGTACAGACCATTGCATACATCAGGCTACCCACTACACTTGCATATGGAACACGGGACATATCCTCCTCTTCTTCTTGTGTCTTGGGACACTGTTTAATAGACAGCTTTGTACCTACAGGAATTGGAACATTCACTGGTTTACTATCCTGCATATTGAACCTCTTCAATATAGTCTCAACATACTTCTTCTGGTTTAACCAGAGCTTCCTCTTTGCCCGATATCACTTGATTTCCATGCCTAAAATATAGTTTGCAGCACTAAGATCCTTCATGTCTAATTTGGAGAACAGTTGGGTCTTCAAATATTGGATAATTTCTTTGTCATTTCCAATCAACAACATATCATCCACATACAATACCAAATAAATAACATGAACACCAATTAATTTAAAATAAACGTAGTGATCCTCCTTGCTTCTAGTGAAGCCAAGTCCCCGTATATAGATATCAAATTTCTGATACCACATCCTTGGTGACTGTTTTAACCCATACAGAGACTTCTTTAACCTGCATACCAGCTCTTTCTTCCCCTTCACCATATAGCCTTCAGGTTGTTTCATGTAGATCTCCTCTTCTAGATCCCAGTGAAGAAATGTTGTCTTCACATCCATCTGTTCTACCTCAAAATCAAATGTAGCAGTAACAGATAAAAGTAATCTAATAGAAGTAACTTTGGCAATAGGAGAAAAAATATCACCAAAATCAATTCCCGACACCTGGGAATAACCTTTTGCTACCAACCGAGCTTTGTATTTCTCCACCTTTCCTTCTACATTCATCTTCATCTTAAACACCCATTTTCTTCCGATGGGCTTCCTTCCAGCTGGCAACTCCACCAGATCCCATGCCTCATTTTTATGCAAGGATGTCATTCCATCAACCACGGCCTCCTTCCAGATTTTTCCATCCTCCAAATCTACTGCCTTCTTGACGGTTATGGGATCATCATCAGTTATAATTAAAGAAAAATTTGAATAGAAAGCGGATGGACTATACCTTTCTGGTTGTCTTCTTTCCTAAAATGATCTTCTCATAGTTGGAGTTTGTGGCTCTTCCTCTTCTGAGTCTTCTTCTGTTGTAGAGTCTGATTCATCCTCCTTTAGCTCAAACTCTATCTTCTCAGGTTCCTTTCGTAATACTTCATGTTTAACAATATCTTTCACCTCTCTAAACACCACACTCAGCTATACACAACCTTCCTTGTTTCCAGGTTCCAAAGCTTGTAACCCTTTAAACCATCCTTATACCCAATAAAGATGCACCTTTCATATTTATTAACCAACTTACTCCTTTTCTCCTTTGGAACATGTACATATGAATCACATCCAAATACCCTCAGATGTGAAAGAGAGGTTTTCTTACCACTCCATACCTCATGTGGAGTCTTATCCTCCAACGCTGATGAAGGTGATCTGTTAACCAAGTAACATGTAGTCTCCACTGCCTCTACCCAGAATTCTTGTTCTAACCCGGTACCACTGAGCATGCTTCTTGCCTTTTCCATCAGCATTCTGTTCATTCTTTCTACAACTCCATTTTTTTGAGGTGTGTATGGAGTAGTCTTTTGTCGTGCTATACCACACGTCTTATAGAAATCTTCAAATTCCTTCTTGTAGAACTCCCCACCATTATTTGTCCTCAGCACCTTTATCTTCTTCTTTGTCTGGTTTCCCACCAGAGCCTTAAATTCTTTAAATCTGTCAAAGACTTCAGATTTCTTCCTCAAGAAATATATCCATGTATTCCTTGAGAAGTCATCTATGAAAGAAACATAGTCTCACAGACTTACCCAGTGATGGAACTGACACAGGTCCAACCACATCACTGTGCACAAGCTCTAATATCTCGTTCTCGCTCTTAGCACCAGAAGGAAAACTCACCTGATTCTGCTTCCCATATACACAATGTTCACAAAAATTGAAATCTAGAGTGCTATTAGACATACCTTCTACCATACCATTTCCATGCAGTATCCGAAGGCCCTTCTCTCCAATATGTCTAAGCCTTTGATGCCATAGCATGGTCTTTTCTCTAGAGACCGCTAGGCTTTCTGCTCCACTTTCGAGAACCACAGAACTGTTGCACCCATCAATAATAGTGCTTCCTTGAAGCTTGTACAGAGTTCCAATCTGAACTCCCCATATTAATACCAGTTCTCCCCAAACCATCTTACAAGCATCTTTCTCTAACACTGTTTTTACACCTGCATCGTCCATCTTGCTTACAGAAAATAGATTTTTGGCCAATGCAGAAATGTGCAGAACACCATGAAGTGTTCTAATCCTTCCACCTTGCAGCTTCAGCTTGAATTTTCCACGTACGACGATTCTAGCCTTCCTATCATCACCTAAGAAGACATCATCGCCATCATATTTCTCATACTCGCAGAACCACTCCCTATGAGGAGTGAAGTGAAAGGATGCACCCGATTCAATCAACCATGGCTCATGATCTACATGTGTATTTGAAGAAGAAGCCAAATATAGATCCCCACCTTCATCTGAGGTGGTTTTTTCCTCTACAAAAGGAGCATCATCAAATCCCTTTCCTTTCTCAGGAGATTTAGATCTGCAATCCTTTTTGTAGTGCCCTTCCTTTTTGCATTTCCAGCACACGTTTACAAACTTTCCAGGAGATTTAGATCTCCCACTCGAAACCTTATTCTTTTTTCTATTTTGGGACCTTCCTCGTACAGATAAGGTGGCTCCATTCTGGCCCTCCATATTTCTCTGTCCCATTTCCTCTGACATCAAGGCTGAGAAAATATCATCAAAATTCAAGGTAGTTGTATTGCTACCTATTGCAATAACCAGACTATCCCACGAGTCTGGTAGAGAACAAAACAAACTGATGCACTTATCTTCATCTGAGATTTTAATGTCAATAGATGACAGCTGACTTACCACAGTATTGAAGGCGTTAAAATGATCTGTCACCAAGTCTCCATCCTTCACCCTCAGGTTATACATATTTTTATGCAGGAAAAATTTATTCACCAGAGACTTAGATTCATACAAAGTGCCAAGTTTTTCCCACAAGGTCTTCGTCATAGCTTTCCCAGATACATTCAACAATACTAAATCTGAGACACACACCATATTGTGCTCCTTTATTTCTGATCCAGTTTCTTCCAGTCTTCATCTGACATTGTCGTTGGTTTAGTACCCATATCTACCGCGATCCTATGGTCCTTATCCACCAGCAAATCCTCCATCTTGAGCTTCCACAACTCAAAACTCTGACCATTAAATTTCTTGATCTCTATCTTCCCACAGCTCGCCATCTTCTTTCACCACAAGAATCGATCTCACAGATCTCCCACTGAATAGGTTCTACCTCAGGCCCAAGCAAAAAACCCCTCAGCAGCAAAGGCAACCCCTTGAAGCCGAAACTGCTCTAATACCTAATGTAGGTTTTAACCCTATACAAAAATTATCTACGAATGAATCTTTAAAATAGAAAATAAGCAATAGGGAGAGCATAAAACATAAAAAATATAAACACATAGATTTCCCCTGGATCCCAAATTGGGACGATCAGCTTGATTTTTCATTATATTCCTTTTAGTGTTACAACACATATATAACATGCCGAAGGTGTACATAAACCCCAATCCATTAACCCTGGATTAGAACATAACTGTATTTCCCTTGATCGGATCTACAAAATACCAGGGGCCAAAAACCATCATGCCCCAAAACCATGTGCAAACCCATGCACAAAACCATGGGCGGGTCCGCCCACCAGAAAATAAGGACCAAAAAAAAAAAATTCCCAGCTGCCCCGGACGCCGACAGGGGGGGCTACCACCCCCCTTGTTACGCCCCCCGCGGAAATAATATAACACAAACCCAACAAAAGCCTCTTTTCGTAGCGTAGTTAATTCATTTCATGGCAGTTTCACTACGAAATTATTAGTAGTTTCGTAGCGAAAACTACCTTTTTACAATGTAAATCACTACAAAAACAAGAAAAATTGGCTAAAGTGACCTTTTCGAATTCAAAATATTGGGAAATGAAATATGTTAGAAAATTATGACTGATGGGACATTATATGAATTGAATGGGGGTGGGTTTGGACCTTAGGATATGTTAATATGAAAAATTTAAATTTTTCCTTTACCAACTTGTGACAAATGAAATCTATGACCATACCTTTTACAAATGAACTTCTAAGACTATGTCAAATGATGCTTCACTTTTTCTGAGTGATAACAGTGGCTCCACTTGGGATGGTGTGCCCCTGTGGTACACCAAAGAACCTGTAGTTCCAGTGCTATCCATCTTCTTGAAAACAAAAACACTAAAATTTGCCAAGCTTTCCTTCAAAATCTAATGGCCTTCACCTTGGGCTCAAACTTGATGATTAGCTTGTCTTTATTAGCAAAAAAACATATAAAAATGGAATATGTACAATGGAATGAAAAATAAGTAGAACTTAAAAGGAATAGTGCTTCAAAAACCTGCCATTGACAGGCCCTCCAGCACAAGGTTGTCCATCTATCTCCTGTAGTATGTAAGTGTTGTTTCCATGAAACGCAGCCACTATGAATGGACCTTTCTAGATATTATCAAACTTATCATGTTTCCCCTTTTCTTCAATCTTGGCCTCCCACTTCAATACCACATCTTGAATCTGAAATTTTTCCTCTTTGACCTTCCTGTAAAATGTCTTCTTAATTCTATTTTGAGATTTTTGATTGTTGTTATACACTTCCTCCCTTTTTTCCTGCAAGGATATCAACTAATTTATCCTCCTCTGAATTGCATTTGGCTCCTCCTCTAATCCTTGCAGCAGCTTCATGACAGGCACTCCCAAGGATGTAGGAAAAATGGCTTCAACCCCATACACCAACTCAAAAGGTGAAGTTCCAATTGATATTTTTGTGCACACTCTATTAGCCCACAAATCATACTTCAGCTTCAAATGCCATGATTTCTTATTTTATTGCAGCACCTTCTTAATAATCCTCACAATGCTTTTGTTAGAAGATTCAGCATGACCACTACCTTTTGGATAATATGCAGTATAATTCCCAAGTGTAATGTGATATTGATGACAGAAAATAATCAGCCTCTTGGATTTGAATGTCTGTACATTATCAGTGATGATCTTCATAGGGCAGACAAACCTAGACAATATATTATTTTCCAAAAATGAAATAATAACTGAATTATTTTCTTGCCTAGTTGGGAATGCTTCAGTCCACTTGGTGAAATAAAAAGTTGTTGTCAGGATCCAGTGATGCTGACCTGAAGATGATGGATGAATCTCACCAATAAAATATAGCCCCCACCAGTGGAATGGCTCCTCAACATAGATAGGCATCAAGGGTAAAGGAATAAGCTTTTTCTTACCATCAAAAATCTGGCATTCATGGCAGGCTGCAATATTTTTGTAGACATCTTTGAACATAGTAGGCCAGTAATATCCTTCTCTGAGAATCTTATTTGTTGTGGCCTTGCAATAATGATGGCCTCCACAATATCCTTTTTGAAACTCCTCAATCACCTTTTCAACCTCCTCTTCCAGCAAACAATTCAAAATAATACCACCAGTATCTTTCCAAGACATATTTTTATCAATGATGTAGTACCTCGGGGATTTTAGCTTCACAAACCTTGCTTTAGACATTGTCAATTTAGCAGGAACCCTATGATGATGTAATACAAAAGAAATGTCTTGTACTAGTCAGAAAGGATGTACTTCTCTTCAATGGGAATCAACTCTTCATATTCATCTGATAACTCTGAAATTTCTTCAATTAAATTCATATCAAGACACTCAAAATTGGACTGTGCCATCATCTTAGCTACCCCTTACCTTTCACCAATTTTGTAGGTCTGATCTCTATATCATATTCCAACAAGTTAGCTATCAATTTCCCTCTCTTACCATCAGGATCAGTTTGAGTCAATATGTCTTTCACAACAGCATTCGGAACAAATTCTATGACATGAGAATGTAGAATGTAAATTATCAAAACTTTGATGGCTTTGACCAAATCATAGGCCTATTTCTCTAGGATATTGTACTTCAGTTCTGAATTAGCTAAAGTCCTGCTAAAAAATGAAATAGGTTGCTCAGTACCTTGTTGTCCTTTATGCAGCAAAACTCCTGCAATTGTGTTTTCTGATGCAAATGTAAAAACCAGAAATTCTTTTGAAAAAACTGGGTTGATCAACACTGGTGCTTGAGTGAGTTCCTTCTTGATTTCCTCAAATGACTACTTTGTTTTTACAGTCCACTTGATGTCAGTTCCTTTCTTCAACATCTTGGTTATGTCTTTGACAATCTCAGCAAAGTTAGGAATAATCCTTCTCATAAAATTCACCCTTCCAAGGAAAGACTGAATTTCCTTCTTGCTTCTAGGAAAATCCACTTTATAAATGGCATTGACCCTGCTTGGATAAATATTTATCCCGTCTTTAGATATAATATGTGCAAATAACTTCCCTAAATTTAGAGCAAAAATTCTTTTAGTGGGATTGAGAGAAATTCCAAACCTTCTCAACTTCAGCAAAATCTTTTCTAGATGCTTCAAACCATCCTCTTCTCTCCTTGAGAAAATTTTTATGTCATCCAGATAGACAACCACCAAATTATCCTTATCTTCGGCAAAGGCAATGTCCATTTCTCTTTGAAAAGTCACTCCTGCATTCATCAGACCAAAGGGCATTTTGGCATACATGAATGTGCCCCATGGTGTGGTAAAGGCAGTTTTCTCCTTATCTTTTGGATGCACAAGTATCTAATTTACCTTGAAAAACCATCCAGCATAGACATCCTTTGGGAACCAACAATGTTCTACAAAATTTGGTCCATATTTGGGAGAGGGTAGTTGTCCTTCAGAGAAGCTTTGTTCAAGTTTCTGAAGTCAATGAAAATTCTGATTTCTCCACTCTTTTTTCTGACTGGAACCAATTTTGCAAGCCACTTTGAGAATTTGATTGGAACAATAATTTTGGCATCAAAGAGCTTCTTGATTTCCTTCTCAATCAGAGGCATGAGAAGTGGATTAATCCTCCTCAGCTTCTGTTTGAAAGGCTTTTCATTTTCTTTAATAGGAATGGTATGCTGAATAATAGTAGGATCATATTTCTTTAAATCATCACAACTCCATGAAAAAACATCTATGAACCTTTTCATCATCTCAATATATTTTTGTTTCATTTCAACTGAAAGAAATTTTGAAAGCTTGATCATTTTTGGCATTGCTACTATACCAAGGTTACAACTCTCTACCTCTTCATCATCATCTTGTATACTAGGAGACTTGAACACATCATTTTGGTCAAAAATATTTTCAAGTGGGATGAGACCTTTGGGTATAGAATTATTCTTCAGCTGTAACACTTCAAAATTCCCCTTTGTTTCAGCAAGCATGTTTTGCTGATCTATTTCTGTGCTTTAAAACTTCTCTTTCAATTCTATAAATTTTTTGACTTGCTGGTCATCCTCAAAAACTTGCCAATGAATTATGTTTTCAGGGATAGCAGGCCTATGACAAACTTCAACCTCATGTCTTTCAGTGGAATGTGCAGGAATAATAAACAGACTTGCATAGACAGCTAGGGAGTTAGCTACTGAGGTTTGATCCCTAGTCTTCACACTAAATGAATATTCTTGAAAATTTTCTAACATCTCCATGCTAAAATTTTGGTATGCTCTCATTCTCACATCCTTGGTTTGATATACACCCTCAAATTGTTTAATAACTAATTCAGAATCTCCACAAATAGAAATATTTTGGGCACCTAATATTTTCAAAATTTCTAAACCAAAAAATAGAGAATCATACTCAGCCATGTTATTTGTGAAATCAAAGTTCAATTTGAAAGAAAAGAACTTACTTTCATCCTCTAGATTTGTGATCCAAATTCCTGCGCCAGCCCCCTCTCTACCTGGTGATCCATAAAAGTGTAACAACCACCAACCTTCTGCCTTCTTCATTGATTTGCTGATTTTCTGTTTGTTGATTTTCTACTTCCTGAATTTCTACTTTCTTTTCATATTCTGCTTCATCAGTTAATTCATTGAAAAGTATAGCAGATCCTAATTCAGTATCAACAGCATAGATTGGAAAATTTTGAGGTTTTTCCTTACTGCTTACCAAATAAGACATCCTTGTTTCTCTGTATAGTCTTCTTTTCTCACCAAAAAAAGGAATGGTGGCATAAGTTAGGTCCATCTGTATGGTGCCTTTGATCTTTTCTGCCCATGATCTAGATAGTAGCATGCCAAACTTGGGTGGAATGTCTGCTACCACAATTTCCATTACCACTGTCTTGGCAGGGACTTGTGTGAGACCACTGTGAGACCAACAACAACATATTTTATCAAACCAATGCATTGAACTCTTTTTGAATCAAAGGAAAACAAATCCTTATATGTCCTAATAATTTCCAATCCCATCCTTTCCATAATTATATTAGGCATGAGATTATGAGAGGCCCCTGAATCCAACATGGAATTATGTAATGTCATGTCATGAATACTAAGGCTGACATAAAAAGGAGGTACCTCTTCATTCTGCTCATCTTCTAATCTTGGTCCCAAGTAGATGGTTGGATTATCTTCTTGAAAATTAAGGATTTCAGCAGCTCCTGGTTGGTAATTCAGCATTTTTACAATTTTACTTATATATTCATTCACCTTTAGAATTTCTCCAATGGTACTGGGATTTTGATCTTGGAGATGTCATTCTCCAAACTGAACAGAGACGCATATTTTTCAGTCTCTTTGACAAGAGGAAGTGGTGAATTTTTTCTAACCTCAGCAGCTTTAGGGGCATATTTCTTGGGCTATGTTTTACTTACAGTAATTGGAACATTTCTATTTATAAGGTTGTATTGTTTCTACATCTCAAATATTTCGTGTTGATATCCTTTAAGATAATTAGATGGTTCCTCACCCTTGTTTACATCATGATATGACTCATCATGTTCTTCCTTAGTCAAAAAAATTCTTGACATGTTTTCATCCAAGAAATGAATAGAGTCTTCTAGTATTTCAAGATGATCTTCTTCATCAACTAAGTTTTGCTGAAAAGGAGGCCTTACTTGAGGGCCAGGCTGATTTCTGTTTTACCTTGGTCTCTGCTAGTTTTGAGCTCTTCTGAACTGAGGATTTCTAAACTGAGGTTCATGTTGTGTAGGAGGAGCATAGATGATCCCAAGGGCAAGCCTATCCATCAATTTTTCCATTGTCTTCATCATGGAGTCAAATTTTTCATCTGAGGTGGAAGGCTTATCTTCTTCTTTCAATTTTTTCTTTCCCATCTTGGACTTTTTAGTTGTTATCATATTGACCTCCACCTTCACAGCATCATTTTTCATTTCAGCTAGTGAAGGGGGTTCTCTTTTTTCTGAGCAGGATAGAAAATTCATAGTCAAAGGCTTCAGCATATCTCAATTGATCTACTCCTCATGGAGGCTTTAGATGGGCAAGGATGGAGTCATAAAATTTATTAAATATCTTGGAGAAATTTTGGACAGTTTCATCAACAGCTTTTTTCAAACTATTATACTCAGTGAGGGATTGCACAGGGTTGGTTCTATTTCTCCACTTTCTCAAGAAGCTATCTTCAAATTCATTCCAATTATGCAGGCTTCCTAGTGTAAGGGCTTCGAACCACTTCCTGACCTCATCAGTAAAGCTATGAGAAAATAATATCATCTTGACATCCTCGTGGTCAACCTCATCCCTATCTATGAATTCATTAAACTGGTCTACATTCTCTTCAGTTGTAATCTCTTCATCACTTCCCCAAGTTTTTATTCTAGTAGAATATTTACTAGGAATGGAATTAAGGACAGTTGAGAGAACAAGAGGGGCATACCTAGCAGGTGAAGCAGCAGGTGGAGGTGGCACATTTCTTTCCATGATGACTGGAACTATGGTAATTTTAGAGACAGCAGCAGTAGAGGAAGAGGAACTGTTAGTACGGGGGCTACTTGGTATTTTTTGTCCAGTTACAATTGAACTCTAGTCAGGTACAGGGACACCAAATTTACTTCTTAACAAGATTTAAAATGGGTATAGTTCCTTCAACCTATCCAAATATTCCCTTTCTAACAATAAATCTGATGTGACTACTTCCCAAAACTCTTATTTATCTTTTTGGGTCACTAAGACTGAGGTATCAATACCTCTTATTTTTAGGTCTAAAACAATTTCATTTAATTCTTTCTCATTTTCAAACCTAAACAAGACTTCTTGAATTTTATCATCAAAATTGTTTTCTTTGGGACTTCTTAAAACTTTAGAGGACAAGGCTTGTGTGTGTAATGGGGTACCTTATTGTGCAGAAATGCCTTGAATGCCTATGGAAATTGTGTTTGGATTATCCACAATTGTAGGTTGATCTAGGTCAGAATTACTCCTCGTATATCTCCTTTTTGAAGCCACCTTTGAACATGACAATTTTTAAAGGAGTCACCAAGGTTGTTGCAGCCTCAAACAGCTTTTGAGCTCTTGCTACCTTCAAGAGTTCAGCTTTAGAATTTTTGGAAAAGTATATCTTCAGTCTCCCGGCAGACGCACCAAACTGTTATCATAAAATTGTACTTGATTGGATGTTGATCAGACAACTCTATGTAATTGTTTCAAACCATATTTGGATGAAGCTTAGCATATTCAGTCTGAGAGGGCTCTCCCAAAGGGATTTAATGATATTGGTTAACGATGGTGTTATATGGATAACTCTATAGGATTTGTATCTTGTTTTTTTACGATTGCAAGTTGAAAGAATGCAACCTTACTACCATTGGGCTTATGGAGTCAACAATCAGTATTTTCATTGGAAAGGATTCTTGACATGGAAGCTAAGGTAGATAGGGGTCTTTAACATAGGAAATTCACTCATAAAACATAGGAAAACATAGTCATTTTATTACTAAAGGAAGGCAGAGCATAGAGTTATGAATTCTAAGTAATAGAAATGAAATCTATTGCAAGTGGTAAAACATAAGATGTAGATAAATACAACATTAAAAACCCCATGAGAATCTCAGGTCTGTCAAGAAGAAAATCCCTTTTTATTACTGATATAAGTCAAAATACATAAAGCACCAGTTTAGTGCAAAAAATCTCCAACCCTTTACTACTTCAATGATTTTCCTTTAAATAGACATTCTTATAGCAAGGATGATCCACTTGATGGATAGATTCATCGAATTCTTCCTACGACACATCACATAACTGAAAAACATGTCTTCTATCAAGAAACTGACAGCTACACCTTAAAGAAGACCTTTCCTAATAGGACTCTAACTCCTATTTATTACATATTCTACCTTATCTTTGTGAAACAGTTACATGTCAGTTAAAAATAAGTATCACATGCTCAAAGTATAGATGATAGGTTCATTATCACCTTTACATATTAAAAAATATCCTAGACATGTGGAGCAAAACCCTATTTTTAAGGAATGCATAATCCTCATATTCAACAAGATCTTTGGTTGATGACCTGTCTCCACAGCACTTCCTTCTAGTCATAAATGTCTGATTTTAAGGTCCCCTGACCTGTTGGAGAAGTCAAGCTATCCAAAACTATCATTATAATGCTCCAAAACCTTCAAAAGTAGCTCGCTAAGAAAACAAGACAGTTTCGTAGAGAGATTTGGTAGCGTTGAAAAAGAAGCTCTTGCACCCAAAAACTCTGTTCTTTTGTTGTTCCATGGTTTCAATCTAGTCATGACACATCATCACCACCATTCTCCCTCCTTGAAAACTATAAATAGTAAATTTAGAAGCAAAAAGGCTGCTACATAAATTTTCGTAGCGTTTTCCTGGCTTTAAGCCTAGGAAACACTATGAAACTGTGTAAAAGTGCAGAAATTCGATATTTCAAGACTGTCTCCAAAAAGTGACCTTCAGCTGTAAAAAATTGACCTTCAGCATACCATGAACCTTCTAAAACATATTCAATCTCAACTTAAGACCCCTGTGGTGTTTCCTCTTCATTAATGATCAGTTGAGCAATGGGCTCCTCAAGCACAGTCATCTTTAATCCTTTCTTTTCCAGCTCTTCATGAATCAGTTCCAATTGTTCTTGCAATTATTTGACTTGGTATTTTAGTGTCTTGTTCTTAGACTATAAGTGCGGGTTCATTTTTATGATATGTTTCACCGCTCCTCTTAATGGCTTGGTCCATTTTATCAGTTTTTATGTGTTGTCCAAGGTCTTAGAGACACTTGTGACTCGATCCTCCCAAATCTCTTTCATTTTTTAAAACTGTACCTTCTAAACCTTTTGCTTCCTTTCCTCTTTCTTCAAGACTGATATTTCATCATTTTCCAGCTTCAACTACTCCTTAAGGACTTCAATCTCTGTTTTTTCAATAATTTTCTCTTTGCCCTTCCTTTGTTTAATGACTAATTCTTCTTTTGCATGTGATGAGAGGTCAATGATGCTTGGTAGTGGCTAAATATTTTTG
The DNA here is from genome assembly GCA_034641835.2 of Pinus albicaulis. Taxonomy (NCBI): domain Eukaryota; kingdom Viridiplantae; phylum Streptophyta; class Pinopsida; order Pinales; family Pinaceae; genus Pinus; species Pinus albicaulis. Next base: position 3,157,387 of record CM076572.1, read on the forward strand.
TTGACCTTATCAGCCTCTTTGTTGCTTTCCAAGACTTTTATAGCATGTCTTGTCATTGGTTTTCTAGCTTGAAACATGAATCCTACATCTTCACCTACAAATTCTAACTTTTTAGATGTTTTGGATTTATTGAGCCTCCATCCTCCCTCGTCTATGTCTCCAGCTTGAACTATGGGAGTTTATTCAATATCAATAGCATGAAAAATGTCCTCTAAGTTTCCTTTAGCCACTGTTTAGCTTCTTGTAACCCTCTTTCTGCCATGTTTTCTCATTGTTGGCTTTTGCTTTTCAGGTGTAAATTTGGGTGTATCAACCTTCTGCAAAGGCTCTTTCTACATGATCACTGGCTCAAATTTCTCTACCACTGAAGGTGATGGGATATCTCTAGGCTTGGGAGTCCCTTTAGGAGTGATAGCATCTACTTCAAAACCACTGATGAACAAAAAAGATGACCAGACTCTACTTAATATTTTTAACTCCTCTAATACCAGCAACTTGATCAAACCATGATGAAAGAGTGAGGTTTCATTTCCTTCTTTTTTAACTTGGACCTTATCTGACATTTTAGCTAATATTCTGAAAAAAGGTAAATAAAGAGACCTCTTACCCATAAAATGCAGTAGAAGCCTAAGGTGATAGGAATAGACCATGTGATATCTCCCTTCACAGGTGAAGTACTTCTGAATAATTAGCAGTAGCTTTGAGAAGTTGTCTTTCATGTAGCTCCTTGCGATGGCATTTGTGAGATCAATCTCACTATGCTCTCGCTTGATAAATTATTTACAATTCTATTTGGTGAACTTGAAGCCTTTGAACCATTTTTCTCCTCCTCTAAGGATTCATGCTGCAATGGTATCTAGTGTTACAATGAGGTTCAACATTCCCACCTTTGAATTTGTCCCATTGAAACTGATAGCAAACTCCTTAGAAACTTGCACATGGAATCCTTTCAATATTTGACAGAACTACAAACACCCTGTTCTTGTGAAAACTTCTAAGGTAGTTGCGTCTTCATTCAACGAATTCATGTCTGATGGCTCATATCTGAGACAATGGCCAACTTTTTTGGTCTTCCTCTTTGCAGCCATGGTCATTTTATACCTTCTCTGCCTTGCTTGATTAGTGACACCTACAACTTTTGAAAATGCCAACAACCAGCTTGGCTTGGTGAAACAACTCTCCAAAACTCAGTAGCATGCAAAGATGAAGCGGAGAATGACAAAGACTCAATTGGGTAATGTTTTAAAGTTTTGATGACATCTCATGGATTAATCATGCTTCATATGTGCTAAAAACAGTAATAATGACCTCAGCCATGACCTTTGTACCTCGATTTAACCCTAACTGACTCGAATGACATCCACCCTAACACTTCTAATCATTGACTGACACCTTACATCAAATTTGTAAAGACAGACAGAAAAACCTCTTTTCGTATCGTAGTTAGTTCATCTCCTGGCACTTTCTCTACGAAACTATTAGCAATTTCGTAGCAAAAACTGCCTTTTTACAGTGTAAACCGCTATGAAAACAAAAAAATTGGCTAAAGTGACCTTTTCGAATTAAAAATCTTGGGAAATGAAATATGTCAGCAAATAATGACTGATGGGACATGATATGACTTGAATGGGGGTGGGTTTGGACCTTAGGATAGGTTAATATGAAAAATTTAAATTTTTCCTTTACCGACTTGTGACAAATGAACTCTATGACCATACCTTTGAAAAATTAACTTTTAAGACTATGTCAAATGATGTTTCACTTTTTCTGAGTGATAAAAATACCCATACAATACATTTACTATTTCTAAAGTTGAAATCATTTATAGGAATTATTTCCATCATTGTTAAATTGTTAACATCGATTTTGGTAAAATTTCATTTAATGTGCAAGTCTCTATTCCGATTTGAAACGATACGCTAGTCCCTTTTTAGTACGCACATCCAACACATTTTCGGAGCATTTCTGGTAAGGTTATATTATGGTTTCCTTCTTCTAGTTTTTTTTTCGACTATGGTAAAATGTAAACGATTCAGCTCTATCCACAATGGTGGCAAGTCGTTGATATTAATGTTTATCATCGCCTTCTGATTTATCATTCTTAATTTGATTCAACTTGTAGATTTCCCCAATTTTTTTTATTCTCCACTTACTATTTGAATCCCTGTTATGGTATTTTGTATGAATTACGATTTCCACTAATAATTCGATAGTACTTTTACCAAAATCCTCTATATTATTTACCACAAAACCTATAATTTCTATGTAATTGTATTCTCTGAGTTTAGCCTTCGACTATGAAAACTTTGAATTGTGGTTATTTATTTAACTAGTCATGTTGTAATAAATTCTATCTCTTACCCAGTAAGGATTTCATTTTTAAATCCTTTAGTAGTAGGGTTATTTGAATTTGAGAATACCGTGTACGTTTTTATACTTATAATACACGTTGTCTTTTCGATCATTAATTTACAAAAAGTTAATGTATTTAATTTAGTAATAAATTTCAATACCAGTGTTTAAATTTTTCGTATAAATTTATCGTAATAATTACATTCCAGAACTTATAAATTTGACTATCCGTCCCCACTATTGGACTTCCATTTTTGTCAATTTTATACTCTGTTTTTTTTTTTTTTTCTGTGCGAAATAATTGATCAGAGGCTCAGTATTTTAGCTCAAAAATGAAAGTGCTCGGAATTGAAATATACCAAAACTAAAGCGATCAGCCCGTTGCAAGGAATCCAACGCAACTCTTTTCGTTGAAAACTAAGTTTGGATGAAGGAGTTATGGTCTGTTGATCGTCATTTAGAACAAGCAAATTTTTTAAAAAAAATTGCAGAACAGGTACAGGCTGATGACATGGCAACCCAGTCAGCATTTATGGAATCTTCTTCAGTTTTATTCCAATGGGACTGTGACAATCATCACTGCAGGATTCGCTAGTTTTGTTTGTGAAGGTAAAATCTTTCCAATGACCTCCTAAGGTTGAATTTGGGTATATGGATTTAAGTGCTCAAATTTTTTTTTTTAATTTTAAGGAATTGGATTAATATTTATATATTATTATATATGTTTATAATATACTGTCTAATTTTATTATCATATTTTATATTATATATTTATATATATTAATATTTAATATTAGTTGCATCAACCACTTGGGCCAATTTTTAAGGCCATAACTCAAAGATGTGGATGAAATGTGCCAATCCCAATGACCAATGACTATTATCCAGAAGAATGGATATAGATAATGGGGAGAGATGAATATGGTAAGTATGAATCATTTTAGATACACTAAATAAAATAGTTCTTCCATACTAGTGCCCTTCCTAAACCCTTAGGCCCCAGAGGTTCTAGTGGACTAGTTTCAAAGACTAACCTCCCATGTGAAGTGGGGGAATAAGAATAGAACCAAGATAAATCATCATCCAATTTTCCCCATGATCCATATGATTATTTCCATAATACTAAATGAAAGAACATGATTGAAAAAATGGTTCGAGTATTGGTGGCGATAGATAGCTCGCCCTCCTTCATGAAGAAATTCCAAATGGGAGAGAGATTTGACCAAAGAAATAAGTGGAGAATCATGGAATAATGTTATGTGTTGATCATAATATGGTTTCTAACAACTGACTATCCAAAGAGGGTTAAATTTCCTCCTAATGGTTACCCAATTTTTGGTGGGTAATAACCACAAACTTTAGAATTGGGCTCCAAGTTGGCTCAACAATTCTCAAAAAAATTCATAATTTAGCTATAATTTTATGTATCTCTCCTATTAAGTGGAAATTTTTGCAAAATGTTGATTTGAATATGAAAAAAAACTTATGCCTGGAAGAATGTATAATTATTCTTCTAATTTATGGTTTAAGGAAGACCAAAAATTGAATCATGCTCATCAAATACGGCTCTAGATATTGCAACAGTTCTGACTCTTTGGTTGTTGTTGTAATTCAACATTTCTTGTTCCTACTCGATTTATAGGATTTCAAACCTTGAATTATGACTGTCAATAATTGATATTATTACCCCCTATCATATATTGGGTGAGAAGAAAATATTTTACTACAAATTGTGTTAATACTTGAGAGTGAATATCAAAATATTGATCCTCCATGTGCCTAATTCAGTGAAAATGTTGGAAAACTAAAGAAATTGAGGGCATCAAATACTATCAAAAGTTCACCTATTTACAATGTAGTTCAACTCAATTTTAAAAAACTTGTAAAAATAAACTTACAAAAAACTTTTTGTAAGCTACCAAAGTTTTTGATGTTGAATGTTGTCAATGCCAAAATTAATTGGTGTTCCAACTCCAATTTAAATGTTAGATCACTCTATTTTGCAAAGAGAAAAAATTTTCAAGGAATTCCTTATAGTCCCCCTACACACCTAGATAGAAATGAAAAATTTTATCAAGCACGTCCTTCTAGTCCCCCTTTGCATATAGAAAGAAATGGAAAAAATTATCAATAACTTCCTTCTAGTCTCCCTTTGCATCTAGCTAGAAGGGCACAACCAATTCATGGTAACTTCCATAGGAAGAGTGGAATACTCATCGATGAATTTTTTAAAAAAAATCATGCACGTAATCTAAATTCTCTAACACATTAAACAAGGGTTTGACACCTAGCACATATCACAAGGAGTCATTAAGATCACCAAAATATTAAAAAAATATATCCAAATACACTAATCTAAAAAGCTATCGTTGAAGAATAATTCCATCATAATATAAGCTTTACGTTACAGAGACATTGGTTAAACCTTCTGCAAAAAAATTCCCGCATTTTTTTTTGAAATTCATCAGTACATGAAGCTTGAGCATTGAATATGTTTAATTAAGTATCTCTAGCATCCCATTAGTTCAGCTAATGCAAACAACCATGATTATAGATCAAAAAATTTCAATGTGATTCATTCAAATTGAATTTAAGAAGGAAATAAAATCTTACGTACTCCTTGAAATACTAAAAAAAAGTGGGTCTTATAAATGTTGTTAGGAGTTCCACAATCTCCAAAAACCTCAAAAATGCAAGATGCATTCATGTATATGCCCTTTCTTCTATGGATTTATGTTCAGTCATGAGCCTGAAAGGGTAAATTTATGTTAAAAAACCTCCAATATAATCCAAGGAAGAGAAAGGAAACATTTATTCAGAACATGGATGGGTGTGATGGGTTCTAACTCTACAAATGGGCATGAACGAAGAGGAATGAATCTATAGATAATAGGAGAGTGTTGAGTAGAGAAATGAACAAAAAGGTTTCAAGACTGCTCATAGTAGCAGATATGATGGGCTCAAGAATAGGGATTTGATGGGTTTCTAAGTGAAATATACTCTAAGACTATTATTAGACACACAAATTTATATAATCATGAAACAGATTTTATTATTTTATTAAAATGAGAAACATATAAATACATGGTTTATGAATTTTGAACTCATCTTCTAATGTCTCTTGGACTCCCAATAAATATTCCTATTCACTTGAAATTTCACATTATTTCTTAGGTGAATAATGCAAATTATCATAATTCTTACGTATTAGGTTTCCAAAAAAACATTTCAACCTCAAAGCATCCAATAAAATCTTTTGTATTTGTAAATAATTTTAACCTCATAGGGTTGATGGTAGGATAGTATCTTCGAGAAGGAAATAGTTAGGTGCAAGAATTTGGATATCATGGTATTAAGTTGGGATTGAGGTCGTTGTATGCAATTTAGATTTAAGTTTTTGTAGGTGATTTCACTTCACGTTATTGTAAACGATTCAATTTTAGTCTATCAAATATGCGAAGAGTTTACTAAAAAAATAATTGAACGGTGAAAGTTTCATTATGAAACAATTACATATAAAGGATAAAAATGCTAATGAATTGAATGGGTATCATGAATCGAATTGTGTTATCAATGTTAAAATAGGCATCAATGGGAACGTTTTAATTTGAGGAAAAAAATCATCATTGTATGAACTACCATCTTTGAAGTATCATTCAAAAATTTGGAAATCCCAGTGCCCTAAAGGAGAATTTTCTTCCTTCATTGTTTGTTCCATAAAAATGGAAGACATCATTATGAAGAGTTAGGATGATTGTATTAATTAAGATAGAATCCATAAAGTTATGATAAAATGTGTGGGAATTGACTAAGAAAATGACAACAACTTGGGTATAAATACTAATATGATATACCCTTAGATAACATTTTTCCAATATGGTATAAGGGTGGTCCATTGTATCCATGAGTAGAATGAACCTAATTAAGTGGAAAAATAGTTGAACTCTTATAATTGTAAATTTATGTATTTTCATGATATATAAATTCTTCCTCTTATTAATCAAAATAAATTATCTTATCCTTATATAAAATCTTGATCCTCTCTTTATATCAAAGCTTTCTTCTAGTACCAAAATAAATGCTCTTATTGTTATATCAAACCTTTCTTCAAGTAGGTTATTTAAGATCTGATTGTTTTCTTGTATTAATATTAATTGAACATTTAAGGTTGTAGAGAGATTATTTAACATTATAGGCAACAACAACCAACCACTAATTATGGATTTCATAGTTTAATATCCACATGCACCTACCAACATACAGATGTTGTAATGTGGCATACGTATATTCAATATTCATAGTGACCTACTCAATTATGACTTCATCACCTATTTTCCTTCATTACAAAGGCTCTTTTATGTCTAATTGGGCCTCCTTCACTATGAGGAAAAATGTGTGGAACAAAATTTTCTTTATGGAGAAAATACCTAATGTATAGGCTTAGGCCTACAATGCATAATCACAAAACTTATACTACAACAACAAGTCCAACAATCAATTATGTGCCTTAAGTTTGTTTCCTTTGATATTATATCACTCCTCTTCTCTCTTATAAATTCTCTTTGGATCTTATTATCCTCTCATTAGGTGCAATTATACTATAGGATTACCACCCAAACTTTATCTAGCACCTCATCTCCCACACTTCTACATTTTTTTTCATATCATCTCCAACACTAATACATATATATCATACTTGTTTTGGTTATTGTTGTTTTCCCTAGGAAGACTCCATTTACTTGATCTTTTCTTACACCTTGAATGATTCAACTCTTCCACTTCTAGGTAGTTTATAACATCTCTTAAGATCTTCTAGGTCACTATGCAACATTTCATTGTTTCCTTGCTTCATTATCAATGTATTGTATTATATATTGAGATCAAATTTTTTTTGCATCAAGATGTAGCAACATGTGCATGGTTCATTCAAGAGAGAAAACCCTTTTTGGAGATCTATAGTATCTCTTGTATTCATCAAAAGCAATTTTAATGCTACAACATTTTTTTCCAAGCATATTTCTTCCTTGTCACCCTTCATTAATTTTTAACAATTAAATTGATTTTGTTTCCAAAGGAAACTAGTAAATTAACCATAGTTGTATTATTTATTTTCTGAAGTTTTCATTATAGTCTAATTTTTATTGAGATTGTTATCACAAAATATAACAGGTCTAGTGCAAAACCCAAATAAGTAGATATATAGCACTTTGAAATAATATATCGATCACCATTGTCAAGGCTTCACAACCATTCTCTAGTTGTTTCATGGTAAATTAAACTACAAGGAAGACTTCCATATATGGATCACCTAAATGGTATTTAAAATGAAAGGTTTAATGTGATGGAAGGTCTAATGATTGAGATAAGGTATTGGTGAAACCAATAAGGCTAGTATACTCTTTACCGAAGTTCAAGTACTCTATAATTGGACCAGTTAAATGGATTATCGAGTTGTTATAAGTTATTGCTTGATATAATTTCATTGATATGGCATTAAATGACATATAACGGTTAGATGAAAATATCCTTACAATGATGGATCAAAAAAGTAACAAGGATAAAAAATAGGCATACAAGGTTTAGGGAATGTAATTGAGTTTTTATGACTGAAATATGCATAAAATAGCAATAATAAAGATAACAAAAACCCTACTATTACGGTTATATTATCCAATTAATCCTAGATTCTGCCTTGTTCCAATAATTGAATGTAATCCTTATGTAATGGCCTAAAATTAAAGACATAATTAAATAAAAAATTACTTATAGAAATTTAAGTCCATTAAACATCAACATAAGGAAGGTTTTGATTAATGTCTACAAGAATGATTAGTGGTGAGAACTTACCTTTAAAACAAAGAATTAGCTTACTTGTAAGATTCAAAATCATTATGTTATTATGATCTAGATAACTGTGACCAACATTTTGGGGATGATTCTCCACCCAACCATAGGCTCAGATGCACAATGTCTTTCTACAACTTTCCACCCTTGAGCCCTTAATTAACTACTGCTACCAATGAATCCCTCCTATTCTAGAATTCTTCTAGGAAAACAATTTTGTATCATCATCCTTCTTATCTAATAAATACAACAATTTGTTACAAAAATGGAAGCAAAATATTCATGCACATAATCCAAGTGTCATCATGCAAATTTATATTTTTTTTATCAATTTTTTCTTAACTTGACTCTTTCTTATTTTATTATTTTACTTTTTATTAACATAACCTTTTCCATAAGTTTATTTCTACTATTTTTATATTTTATTTTATTTGTTTTTTCTCAACTTCACTTTATTATTTATTATTTTATTTATTTATTAATTATTGTTTTAAAATTTATTATTTATTATTTTATAATATTATTATTATGGTCATTATTTATTAATTTATTAATATGGGGCATTACTTATTCCCCCTCTTTAATAACTTCATCCCAATGTTAATTTTAATCATATAAATTATAATTTATTTATTTATTCTCTCTTATCTAACACCCTCTATTGTAACTAGTATAAGGGCCACCGAGGTGAACATAGCATGCATCGAAAGTTATATCATAGCACTGGGGGAACAATGAGTACTCTCAAACTATTCTTTCCTAACTTTCGAAACTAGGCTTAAAGCCTCGTCAGTCTATACCAAATCAAAAGGCTCAAGTCACATCTGCCCCAAGGAAGACATCTATTCTGATACTCATGTACCCTAGGCATAATAACCCAAACTCCTTCTGATTAGGGTTCCGTCAGCTAACGAATTTATCCAAAATATTTTACTTTTGTGATGCTAGAATAATTGAATTGAAACGAGCATAAAATAACACATATGAATGATTTAAACAAGAGGAAACATGATGACAATCATATACACAAGAACACGAGGAATTTGATAACGGAATTCACCGAGTGTAGGCTACGTCTTCGGGCCCGATGTCAAGATAACGAAGGTTGCTTCATATAATTTCGTAAGAGATGATGATGTACATGGAAGACTCTTTGTCATAACAAGGCCATATGCCCTAAAACAGAGTGTCTTGTCTTTCCATGAGATTTTCTGCTTACAGGAACTCTGTTATGAAACCAGCTCCAAAAATAGAAGAAAAGAGAGATCAATGCCTTAGAAATCAGCCACTTGGAGGGGACAACCTCCTTTACATTACATAAATGAAAAATTCTTGGATGATACAAATGAAAAAACCTCCTTTCTATATATAGGAGTCCATGGGGTCACAATATAATCCTAGTCGACCTAACAATAATAATGTAAGGGACAAACAATAACAATAGTGGCTTTTTATGGGGCACAATAATAACAAGATGGGGGATACAAGGGTACAACATTAAAGATAAGGGGGCTACACTAACAACAATAAGGGACTACACTAGTAATATATGGACCTAACATGCCCCTCTCCTTCAAAAAAGTGTTGTCCTTAATGCTTGAGTGGCTCTGGATGCTTCTGTATAAAATTATCATCCTCCCATGTGGAATATTCAGTGGGTATGTTCTTCCACTTGATGAGATACTCCGAAATTTATCGATTTCATAGTTTTCAAGTTCTTGTTTCTGTGACTGCTTCAGGTTCCAATATGATTTTTCCTTCCTCGTCAAGTTTTTCCAATATTGTTTGAACTGGAAGTTTGACACCTATAACCTTCTTTAAGCATGAAACATGGAAAACTGGGTGCACTCGAGAAGAAGCAGAAAGCTCCTATTTGTATTCCATAGTACCAATATTTTGCAACACCTTGTAAGGACCATAGTACTTTGGTGATAATTTATTATCCTTCTTAGCTTGCTTGAGGGACATTTGTTTGTATGGTTGTAGCTGTAAAAATACCCAGTCTCCTACATCAAAACTTCTCTCACTGTGATGTTGATCAACCTGTTGTTTCATTCAATTTTATGCCAAATTTAGGTTATCCTTTAAGAGTTGGAGAAATTTTTGTTGATGCTCGATGTGATATTCCACTGCTCGAACCTTAGAATTTTCTCTAAAGGATGATGTGACAGACGGTGGATGACATCCATAAAGTGCCATAAATGGGGTCATTTTTGTTACAGTATGGAAGGAAGTGTTATACCACCACTCAGCTAGAGGTAACCAATTGACCCATTATGTTTGTTTATCAGATAAAAAACAAAGAAGATATCATTCCAAACATTTGTTCACTATCTCAGTTTTCCCATCGGATTGAGGATGATAATATGAGCTATGAGCTAGTTGATTACCCAAACAAGAAAATAATTCCATCCAAAAATTTCCAATAAAAATGGGATCTCTATCACTTACAATAATATTTAGGTTTCCATGTAGCTTTTGAATTGTTTCCATAAATGCAGTAGCAATTGTATTTGCTTTAAATGGATGAGATAATGCACAAAAGTGTGCATACTTGGTAAGTCTATCAACTATTACCATGATGACACTCTTTCCTTCAGACTTAGGTAAACCTATGATAAAATCCATTGAAACCTCCTCCCAACGTTGACTTGGAATGGAAAAAGGTTGTAGAAGACTTGGGATCTTAATTGTCTCAACTTTATTTTGCTGGTAAACCAAAAATTCCACCACAAAAATTTGAATTTCATATTTAAGGCCATCCCAAAAAATTATTTCTTCACCCTATGGTAAGTTTTTAAAAATCCTAAGTGTCCTAATGGAGAGGTGTTAAATTCCCAAAGAATATTTTTTTTAGTTGGGAATTCCTACAAAGATATAAGTGATCTTTGTACCATAAGGAATCATTTTTCCAACTAAATGTATCAGATGTACTAGGATCTTGCTGCAAATTTTTAATGAGTGTCCACACTTCTTCGTCATTCTTCCATTCATCTCTTGCTTTGGTTATCCAATCTGGTTGGATAATAGAAATGGCACAAAGCAATGCTTCCACCTCTTCATCCTTTATTGAGAGTGCATCTACAACAACATTTAGCTTCCCTTTTTGGTATATGATTTCAATGTCATAACCCAACATCTTTGTGACCCATTTTTGCTACTCTTCTAAAGACATTCTTTGTTCCAAAAATTATTTAAGACTATCATGATCAGTTTTTACCTTGAAGTATCTTCCCATTAGGTAAGGTCGCCATTTCTTTAGTACATGTAGTATTTCCAACATTTCCTTCTCATAAATAGATTTATGTAAATACTTTCCTTTGATTGGATGACTTTCAAAAGCAATGGGTCTTCCTTATTGCATTAAAAAAGCACCAATTCCATTTCCTAAGGCATCACATTCCACAATAAAGGTTTTTGTGAAGTCTGGTGTAGCTAAGACCGGTGCTAGGCACATTTCCTCTCTAAGATGTTCAAAGGCCTTAGTTGCTTCAAGAGTACATGAAAATTAATCCTTCTTCAATAATGTTGTTAGAGGTACTGCTATTCTCCCATAATTATTAAAAAACTTGCGATAATACCCTAATAACTCGAGAAATCCTCACAACTGTTTTATGGTTGTGGGGACTTTCCATTCCTTAATGGCTTTAATTTTGTTAGGGTCTACCTTAACGCCCTCCTGAGATAAAATATGATCCAGATATTCCACCTCTTGTACTCCAATGAAACATTTGGAGGTTTTTTCATATAATTATTTTTCCTCCAATAGTTTGAGCACCATGTCAACATGTTGAACATGATCCTTCCAAGACCTGTTGTAGATTAGTTTATCGTCAAAAAATACTAACACAAATTTTCTAAGGAAGGGTTTGAAAATGGAATCCATCAACCCTTGAAATGTAGAAAGAGAATTGGTAAGGCCAAAAGGCATTACCAAAAATTCCTAATGACCCTCATGAGTTCGAAATGATGTTTTCGGTATAATTTCAGTCTTCATTCTAATTTGATGATATCTTGAATGAAGATCCAACTTGGTAAAAGAAATTGATCCATGTAATTCATCTAATAATTCATCAATCATAGTAATGGGAAATTTATATTTAATAGTGAGCTTATTGAGCTCCCTATAATCCGGACGCATGCACCATGATCCATCCTTCTTGTGCACCAATACTACTAGAGCAATGAAGGAACTTTGACTAGGTTGAATTATACCAGCCTCTAACATTTTTGCAATAATATGTTCAATTTCACTCTTTTGGACATAAGGATATTTGTAAAGCCTCATGTTTGGAGGAACACTTCCTAGAATCAAATGAATAGCATGATCATAATCACTAATAGGTGGGAGTCCTTTGGGAGTTTCAAACACCTTTGAATGATTGTCCAAGATTTTTTGGAGATCTGGATAAATAGATGGTTTTAATGTTAGAACTTATAGTGAGCATAATTGTGAAATTACACCTCATTGTTATTTCCTCAAAAGATTTTTCATGACATTAGAGGTTATTATCTTTCTAGGCTTCGTTGTGATACCCCGTAATTCAACTTCCTCTCCTTCTGAAAAAAAAAATCAAGAAAAATTCTTGAAAATTAAAAGCTACCATCCCCGAAGATTGTAACCATGGTACTCCTAGTACAAAATCAACACCTCCCATTGGAATGGAAAGAATTGGACTATTCAATACATATTCCCCCATGGTTAGCTTGATATTATGGTATTTTCCAGAGAAATTTATAGTTCCTCAATTTGCAACCATCAGTTGACACTCTAGTGTTGGGTATAGGAACTAATTCAATTCCTTGTCTACCTTACAATGAATAAAATTATGGTTACTACCTTAATCAATCAACACTAATACCTTTTTCTTCTTGATGTGTCCTTCTATCTTGAGAGTTTGAGGAGTGGTAATTCCTTCCAATGCATTACAGGATATGGTCGGACTCATTTATTCTTTCTTTAGTTGTGTTTCCTAGTGTATATCCTCTTCTTTTGAAGTTTCTTGTTCATTTTCTTCCTCCTCTTCAAAATCTATGTAAAATAATTTCTTCTCAGCACACTTATGACCTTTAGTGTATTTTCTATCACAACTGTAGCAAATCCCTTTTTCTCTTTTTTCTTCCAATTTTTGTGGTCTCAACCTTGCAGGTTTTGGAAGTCTAGAAGTAGCAACACTTCCATATTTATATATGTGAGTGGTAGGTTTCCTTGTTGCCATAATTTTACATTCAATTTTTCTTGCCAACCTGAATGCCTTCTCCAATGAATCAAGTTCACAAAGGCGAACCTCATGTTTGATGTTATGCTTTAAATTCTCTATGAATAAATTAATCATGTGTTCCTCTGAAATATCATCTACCCTTATATTCATTATTTGGAAGTCCTCAATGTGCTCCACCATTGCACCCTTTTGTTTGAGATTTATCAGTTGGCTAAAAAAGGTGTTGCTCTTTGTATCATCATAATGTGTTATCATTTCCTCCATAAAAATAGACCAAGTGACACTTTTTTTATGGGAGAAAAGCCATCGATACCATACAAATGTATTTTGTTCTAAATATAAAGTTGCAAGGCATACCTTTTGTGTTTTTTGCACATTATAGAGATAAAAATATTGCTACATCTCTAGTTTCCATGTTACGGGATCCTTGCCATCAAAATTCCTCATATCGATATTTGGAATATTTAGGGACTTCAATCCAAAATTAGAGTTTATGAAATCATGATTAGCATTTATTTTGATCTCATCATGAGTTTCTGCTACTATCTTTTCGCCATTAGGAATGATTTCTTGTATCAACTTTGTCAAACCTTCCTTCAAACCTTCCAGGTCTTCTTTTAGATCATTCTTCATGTCTTCTATGTTTTCTTTCATTTTTTCTTCCATATCTTCCATGCCATTCTTCAAACAATCCATCTTAGCCTCCATGCCTTTCTTCAAAACTTCCATTTCATTTTATTTTATTTTGCCAGAGCGAAATTTGTTGCACTTGCTCTTGTAATTTTGATAAATCATGTTGCAGTTCTTGCTCTTCATGAGTCATAATAGATCCTTCTGAGGTCTAAATGGGTTTTGAATTATTTTTAGGGGGGATTTATTACCCAATAATAATATCTAAGTTTCAATTTTCCCTTGGAATCACTTCAAACTTATTTTTCAAACAAGACTTCTGCAATTTTAAAAAAACTACACACCTTTTTCTTGCTTTTGAGGAGATCAATATTGAAACAGAATCATCTTTATGATTTCGGATCTTCAATATCTGAAATTCAGTTTTGTAGTGGCCCTCTGAATATTCTTTCTAATTTCATAGGTCTAATCTGATTTTGATTCTTTGAGACAAATTTATGCCCAATATCCCACAATGACCTAATTATTGACTAGTTCGGTAGAGCGAACTTGTATGGCATTCCATGTCTCACAGTTTCCTCCTTTGGCTCTGAAAATGATACACAAGAAAATACCATCCATTTAATTTTGGCCACTTTTTACATAATTCCAATCTAATGCTCAGAGAGAGAGTTATGAAAATTTTCCCAAGGTCACCTCTTTTAGATGAAATTCGGGAACTTGCAAAAACCCTAACTTACCTAGATCATATCTTCGAAAATATTACGAACTAAGATCTAAAATTTTTACAAAAATTTCCTCGGGATTTCTTCGCAAATGGGTTTTTATTTTAGCATCGAAACCTTCGTAGAAAACAATTTATAGAAAACATTCCATGATGGCCTATTTGAAGCAGCAAAACCCTAGAATCCAAAGATCTGATACCAAATGTTATGAAACCAACTCCAAAAATAGAATAAAAGAGAGATCAACGCCTTATAAATAAGCCACCTCGAGGGGGCATCCTCCTTTACATTACATAAATGAAAAATTCTGGGATGATACAAATGACAAAACCTCCTTTCTATATATAGGAGTCCATGGGGTCACAATATAATCCTAGTCAACCTAACAATAATAATGTAAGGGAAAAACAATAATAATAGTGGTTTTTTATGGGGCATAATAATAACAATATGGGGGCTACAGGGTTACAACAATAAATATAAGGGGGCTACACTAACAACAATAAGGGACCTAACAAACTCTCACTCCAGAAGGGCTTCCTTCAGCATGACAAACTAATAAGACCCCACACAATGTGGCAATGAGTGTGCCCTCAACATGGTTACACATGGATCTCAACAATAATAAATTACATGAAAAGCTAATGACATCTCACATAATGTGGAAATAATGATTCCTTGACATAGTATCAAACAGGGATCTCAAGAATAATACATCATCCCATAAATAATGAAAGGAAACACAACATGACTGCTTCATGTACCTTCACTTCTAAAGATGGCCAAAAAATTAAAGGCTCAGTAGAAAACACTAATTGCACCACTAAATTTTTGGCGTCGATTAGTGTAAAATAGACTATCCATTTGTCAAATTCTAACACCGTCAAAACCTAGGCCTTTGGGAATCTCTTAGATTCCCAATGATTCTTCAAAGATGCTTCACTGTGAGGTGCCTTAAATTTTGCTGCTTAGATGGTAAATTTGGCTTCACCATTGCATTCCTTACAAAAATTCATGAAATTTAACTATAAAATTGATATCATTCTGATATAATGAAATTTTACCTCCCAAGAAAAATCTCCAGTTTAGGGTTCTGCTCCTGCATCAGGGCAAGGTTCCCTCTAGGACGTGGTTCCACCCTGTGTGGTTCTGCCATACTACTCCAAGATTTTCTCTACTCTCCCCTATTTGTTCGAATGATCAAGTGTGGATTTAAATAATATATTGCGTTGGAGTTAGAAATGAGAAGGTTTTTGGCCTAATGGTGGTTGAGTCGTTTAGGTCATGGGCGTTCGAGGTTCAAACTCCTGCCGCACCACACATGGCATACATTTTAGGTGCATCATATTTTTAAAAGTTGCATTCATCAGAGTAGTTAGTGGATTATCTATGGCACAATTTAATTTTAATGTGGCTTGGTTATAATAGTGGAGGTGCCCGATTGGCGGGTCAGTTGCACCAACCGGGTGGGTTCAAGCTACCCCGCCACCTTCGTTGGCACTTAGCATTGGAAAGGATAGGTGTTGTCCAGGTCCATCGGTGGCATCCTGCCCAACACAAATACATATGCATTGAATGTGGTGGAGGGTGTGGTGGGGTTTATGGCCCTCTACCCCAATTTTTGTTTTCATAAATATGATATGGTCGTTGGGGGTGGTGAAGATAGTGGCCTGCCACCTCACCACCTATATTCTTTTAATATTTTTAAAACATATAGCTATTATTTTCCCACCAAAAATTAAGGTCCCTTAGAAAAATTAAATAAGGAACAATTTCGCCTATCCTAGTGGCTGAATTTTTTGTGTCGAGTCTTAGTGAATTTGTAGGACCATTAATCATGGCCCACTTTGACCAAAACTTTGACCAGCTCTAACTTCTCCATACGAGCTCATATTGGAGTGTCGTTCACACCGTTGGAATCAAGGTGATGAGCACTTTGATCTGGACCTAGTTCGAGAGCAATCTAGCCACTTTCAATTTTGAGCTATTATAAGCCCTCTTTGACTTTTGAGTGTGTTTGGAGCCACCTGGATCACCTTCCATAGCTCCTACTAGCTGGCGGAGGATGTGGCAAGGGTCATGGCTTGCCACCCCAATTTTGTTTTCATAAATATGATATGGTCGTTGGGGGTGATGGGGATGGTGTTCCACCACCTCACCAATTGTATTTTTTTTTTAATTTTTAAACCGTATAGTTATTATTCTCCTGCCTAAAAATAAGGGTCCTTAGAAAAATTAAATAGGTAACAATTTCACCCATCCCGGTGGCCGGATTTTGTGTGTTGGGTCTCGGTGAATTCGTAAGACCATTAATCCTAGCCCACATGCCCACTCTGACCAAAAATTTGACCATATTTAACTTCTCCATACATGCTCTTATTCACACCGTTGGAATCAGGACTACAAGCACTTTGATCTGGATCTAGTTCGAGAGCAATATGACCACTTTGAATTTTGAGCTATTATAAGCCCTCTTTGACCTCTGAGTGTGTCTAGAACCACTTGGATCACCTTCCATATCTCCTACTAGGTAAAACCTTAAGCATAAAAGTCCCACACACAACTCCAACACACTTTTGTACTTGAGCATTACAACTCCAATATCAAGCACTCAATCTTCTCAAGCTGGTCCAATAACCCATTGAGAGTTATACAAGTCAAATGAAACACTGGAATAAGTAGTTTATTGATTTTTTATAAGTTGTTACATATTATGCCCCATATGTATGTGCTCCCACAATATTATAAAATAAATTGGTCCTCCCATCCTAATGGTGGAATCCCTATCAGTCGCCACCTCTTAACATGCAAGCAATGAATTAGTTATAATAATAAAAACATCACCATTTCATCGAAAATAATAGACATGCTAACACTCACATGTTATCATGAGAATGAAACATCATTGTTATCATGACATTCTGAATAGAAAGGAACAACATGTAAATACCACATGCTTCAACTCATGAAATACCATCATAAATTGTAACATCAACATATCTATATGAAATACATAGTATTACATCAACATAATAAATGAAACCATGTGTTAATATAATACTATAGCTTAATATCATAAATATGATAATTACATCTCACACATATCACCACAAAGAATCATTAGTGTTTTATCATGATTCATCAACAAAATCATTATTATGCATAAAAATGAACACTAGCTATTACATTTGATGCAATAATATATTTGAACATCACTCTAAGATTTATTTTGTTTATGTCTCGCAACTTGAGGTATATCATTTATAACATGAGATCAAAATTCTCATCAAGATATTGATTGATTTCCAATAATCATTTTCTCTTATTTTGAAAAGGAAATTTGCAATTTATAAAGTCAGTATTCATCCTATCTGTATGCTCAAGTTTTCATATATATTCCTTATTTAGATACTCGAAAACTTCTAGTGAGATTCATCATCTAGAGTCCTAATCTTCATTCATGTATTCTTCCTTGTTTAGGGAAATTTTGGGAAATATTAATCTATTAGTAGCTTTACCATCCTTCATTAAATAATCATATTAAAATTTAAATCCCATGATTTTTTTTATCAATTCACATCTTTGGTTTATCCTTTCTAGGGATACTATACCTAATAGCACCTAAACATTAGGTCATCATTGTTTAATTTTTCTGTCATGCTTAATCCACTTGCACAAAGGGATGGCTAATCTAGACTGATTTCTTCTTCACCTATTAATTATCACTAAGATTGGCTCATCTCATCATGTTGCCATCTCAATACCACTTGATCACTTTAATCATAGTCGAACCATTCTTCAAGTTGGACTAAGGATTCTTCCCCTTCACTTTTGTCTTATTATACATTATCTTTGATTTAAAATTTGAATCTTTTGGAACCACTACTTCCATTATCATCCATTTTTGACAGATAATTATCTTCTACGAATAGAAGTGAACTCCCTAGGTCTAGTGGCTTAATCCATAATTAATAGAGACAAAAGGACATATGCTTTCTGTACAGAAATTAGAACATGGAAAAAATACCTACCTATAATCCAATGCAATTTCTCCTCTTCTCCTTGCTTGTATGCTCTAGCTCCAACTCCAAATGCTAAAAGTGGAACCTACAAAACAACTAAAACAAGCAAGATAATTATAACATACAAATATCATATACTAACATCTCTAAATAATGATTCAAGAAGGAATTGTAATACATATGCATTAACGAGACAGAAGTATAGTAAAACAAATCATTTTTGGTATTAATGAAGTTGGGATAAGTTGCAACCTTTTATAGATCTTTATTTTGTAGATGTATCCCAACTATCTTGTCCTCCTATGTCACAAAGCAAGCCTTAAATCAAAACTCAAGTGCATGGATGGATAATGGGTCCTTAGGCACAAATAAGTAGCATTAGGGCATAACTAAGGGTCTTCAAAATCGAACCCAGAGTCCATGGGAGGAAATGAATTTATATGGTAAATGGGGTGGTTTGGGATTTACCAATATAGGACTTATATCCACATATGAGGAAGGATAATCTCTAGGAATAAGAGATAAGACCATAAGAATAGGAGTTCGACATCTTTATCTAATAGTAAATCGTTAAAACCACTCGAAAAGCTTCTACAAAGCGAATATTCAAAATTGTTTTTAATTTTGATTGAATTCTAGAGGCCATCGCACTTGCAGTAAAGAAAACATGTGTTATGCGTTATTCAGTGAAATTTCTTTGTGTACAACCTATAACAGTGCATGTTGCTCAAAGGGAAAGTGTGATGGGCCCAAAAAATATGGTTTTTAGTTGTCTAACCCAGACTTCTTAGACTTTTTGGAGAGAGGATGTTCTAGGCTTTGCAGGGGATGAAAGCAAAGTGTTAAAGGATGATGCTTGATCCAGTTTTCCATCCATTTGATGGTATGTGACAAAATTACCTATAAAAATCTAGGAAAAATGTTTTAGATGCTTAGCGTTCTTTGGAAATTAAGTCTCATTATATCATAAATCCAATTGTGAAATAGTGAATGAAAATTAGTTGAGTACACCATTTATTATTCAAATCTCTCTTTTTTGTTTCATATTTTTTTCATAATCCTTCTCAAGGTTCTATTGTACAATATCTATCAACATTCCTTCTTATGCTCCATGCTATAGGTTAATTCATTATTCTACAACATCTATTTTTTTTCCAAAAGGTAGATAATTATTATCCTTGAACGTTTACACATTTTCTCATGTCTATCACATGTCATCCTTATCTAGTTGTGAGTTCTTTTAGTTACAACTCCCTATCTTGACACATTCGAATTCTATAGGTTATCAATATGACCTATACCAATCATCCTTAGTCGCCATTCATGTTGCTAATTCCACTTACCAATATCCTTAAGAAATTTTGCCACCTAAGAGAGAGACGCTCATATTTCCATATTGTTTTTCTACAAAATGGGAACCATGCTCAATTGTCACTAATATTCCACTATCTAAGAGATCACTTCCTTTATGCTAAGGTGGTTACCCCCATTTTGTTTTTTTTCTTGAAAAATTTCAATAGTTTTTACTAGTTTGTGTCATTCTCTACATATAAGCACTAATGGGCCCTATTATCTTTAATATCACCATGTTTTTCGTAGTTTCTATAAATGACATGTCTCCTTATCTAAATCATTTAACTCAATTGGTTAGTTGACCACAACTTCTCCTCAATAAACATCTTTCTTATTTAGAACTTATATCAATTCTTACCATATTCTTATATGAAAATACTTATGTAATTCCATAACCATTTTCCACAAGGTTATTCATGACTCACATTTAAATTATTCTCCATGTCTTGCATGAGTAGCTAGTTTCTTCTTTACTTCCTCAAGTTACCTCAGCCAGTTTATCTATATTTAATTGTATATTAATTCATATCATATGGCCTCTTCTTAGTATTCATAATCGGGTCTTCAAATCTACATTATCATGTGTAAGTAAAACGTTTAAGATACATCTTGATTATTCTCAATCGCTCATTAGTGCATATATACAACATAAACCCATTGTTATATTACTTAATTATAATCTATGTCATCATGCTTTAAGAGCATATCAAGGTTTCCTTGATCTCTTTTAGACTATTTAAATGTTTTTTTTAGTTTCGTTTCATAAAACCCTTATCAATATGTATTTTTACAAGGTTATATTGTGCATGCAAGTTCAATCTATCCTCTTCTTGGGTCATGTATATCTTTTAAGGGAAACATTTTCTTCTATCCATCACTTCACATTATATGTTGAGTTTTTGAATTTCCTTGTCCAAATAATAAGTCACATGGTAGAAGTTACAACAATTATCCATACATATTCCCTTGGATACATAGAATAAATAAATAAAAATAGGTATTAGTGCATATAGAAGAGATCTAGGTTAATTATTGGGATTCAAGTCCATCAAACATCAACGTAAGGAAGGTTTAAACCAATTAGTATATAATATACAAGAGTAACAAGATATGAGAACTTTCATTTATAATGAAAAATTATCTTACTTCCAATTACAAAATCGTTGCACTACTCTGATTTGGCTAACAACGACCAACGTTTGGGGACAATTGATCAGGTGCTCAAAAATATGCTAAAAAATGAAAGTTTTCATAATGGTGTGGAACCTAAACTACCACATATATATCAGCGTTCTAAATCTGGCGCAACTCGTTTCATGAAAACCCGACATTTTATGCTCTCGAAAACAAGTTCTATTTGTTTTCCCAAACAAGCAATTTTTTCAAAAATGATAGCTAACTGGGAAAAATTTTGGGCCAGTGGCAGGCTACCACATGGTCTATTCTGATTGGTCGAAAGTCAAAAAAAATGGAACTACCATAGCCTGACACATGGCAGGCCCTGAATGGTGTTTGTGTGGTCAAATATTATTGGTTGGAAGATGGCCAACACATGCTGCCACGTGGCCCAACCAGAGGTCGCCACGTGGCAGCACAGGGGCCACCAAAATTTTGGTTAAGTCTGAATTGAACTCTGCAGGAATAAATGTCGAGAACTCCCTCATAATAGCGCAGAGCTTTCACCGACCAGGCTACATGTTCCTTGTTAAACCATACAGCTGAAACCTTATTTAAGGTTTCGTTGGGCAGAGGTTGGGGTAAGGGGCCATGGCTTAGCCCTGGCCCCCCTTATGTCACCATATGAATATCGGCACGGAACCATGGATGCGGCCTTGTTAACACGATTTTTTTAATTAAAAAAATAATAAAAACCACTTGTTAAGATGGTTTTAAATTCGTATTTAAGGCCGCATTAGGCATTTTAATGGTCCCACAATTTGTGCTGAAAATTTGCCAAATTGTCGCTCTGTTAGTGCAATTCAGGGCGAATTTGTAGGAAAGTTCTGGATTTTGAAGAATTTGTAGAGCGACTAGCAGCAAATCTAGGGAGGCTCATAACTTCTTCATTTTTTTACCGATTTTGGAGCAGAAATATGCTAGACATACATTTTTGACAGTTATGAAGCTAATGGAATGGGTTTTGAAGCCATTTGAGCACTATAAATGTATGTAATCACCATTTTGAGCATAATGATATAGCGCCAAGCCATTGGAATATGGACCAAGAAGACGTGGCCCAAGAGGGGTGAACTCCTTCATCACTTGTTGTGTTGTGGTTATTTTTATGGTGTATTTGTCTATTGTTTCTGTTATTTCAGAGTTTAAATTTATGCTTTATGCGTTTAAAAATTTAACATAAAGGCTCATAAAACTCGATTTTTACACTTGAAATTTATACATCCTCGAGCACATTTACATTAAGATCTCATACCAATCTCGGTATCAGAGCTTAGGTTTTCTTTGTTGCGGTGAGGATTTAATTATTTGTAAGTGTATGTGATTCTTACAAGGTTGAAGCTCATTAGAGAAATTTTGAGTTCTAAAATGGGTCTCCTAAGAAAAATATACAACCAAAATAAAATTTATAAGAACTAATAGGATTCAAGATGATGATGTCAACTATGGGGGGTGATTCACCATTTTTGGGTTAAAAAGGTAAAAATATTAAAAACTAATAAAATAATAAAACTACTTTTTCAACTTATATTTTCAACGTATATCCCTAAGGTTTTACTCAAATTTTGAGTGGGAGTACTCATTGGATGCAAAATTTAATTCATCATCCAAGGAGTACCCATGTTGCATACTTTCGATGGACCCTACTACACGTAAAAAGAGAAATACATGAAAAAATGTGATTGCAATCACGTTTTTCATGTATTTCTCATTTTTCGTTTACCAGGGTCCATAGAAAGTATGCAACATGGGTACTCTTTTGATGAGTAATAAAATTATGCATCCAACATGCTCGAAATTTGAGTAAACCCATAGAAAGATATGTTGAAAATACGAGTTGAAAAAGTAGTTTTTTCTTTTTTCCCTCTAAAATTTGATGATGTAATATATTCTTATTTTATTATTTCCACTATTATTTTATAATTTCCTTAGGAAGCCCATTTTAGGCCTCAAAATTCCCCTAATGTAAGAGAGGAGAATTAAATATGGTGGTTTCAAACCTTAAGCTAGGTCAAGGACAAGGATAACAAGTTTTCCACAATCTCCACCACAAATTCTTCCTAAAATTGCAGTTGAAGCTTCATCAACTTTGTCTCATGAAGGAGGAGTTGATAATATGTCATATGAAGAGAAGACTTTAATAAAAAATTTCTTTGACATGACTGAAATGGTAAAGGTTCTCTATGAAGAGAGAAATTCAAGATTGCAGGGTGAAAGTTCCAAGCCTTCAAAAGGAGAGAGTTCTTCTGGAGGAAAAGGAAATGGTGAAAAACCACCCTCTTCTCCACCATCATCTTCACCTCCATCCTCACCTTCATATTCTTCCTCTTCCACACCAACTGTTACTCAAACACATCCATATACCCCAAGGTTTCATGGTAACACTCCCTTATTAAAACTTGATATCAAATTTTAACTGCTTATGTATAATGGTGAAGTGAATGTTGAAAGACTTGATAATTGGGTTCATCAACTTGAAGTTTATTGTGGGATTCATAACATCAAAGATGATGAAACAAAGATTCATTTGGCTTCATTAAGGTTGGAAAGTGCTGCTTTAATTTGGTGGGAAGCCAAAACACAAGAGGATATTAAAAAGCATGGTAAAGTCTCAACCCCTTGGATAGATTTTATTACTGCACTTAGAAGACAATTTTATCCATTAACTTATATGCAAAAGGATATTATGGATTAGAAAAATTTTAGACAACTAAAGGGTCAAAGTGTGCAAAGTCACACCCAAGAATTTAGAAGAAGGTGTTTGATACTAGGTGTAGACTTTCAATCACAAGACACTTTGTTGAAATATATTAGGGGTTTACACAACTATTTGAGGCATACTATCCTTTTTTTTATCCTACAAGTTTAGATGAGGTTTTTGTTCAGGAAACACATCTTGAAGCAAGAGGGGAAAACATTTCACAAGAGGGTAGCAAGAAGCCA
This sequence comes from Pinus albicaulis, assembly GCA_034641835.2. Taxonomy (NCBI): domain Eukaryota; kingdom Viridiplantae; phylum Streptophyta; class Pinopsida; order Pinales; family Pinaceae; genus Pinus; species Pinus albicaulis. The sequence continues at coordinate 3,181,654 of CM076572.1, forward strand.
TTCACAAGTGGAGACAAGGGTAAGAGTAAGTTAAAAGGGAAAGGGAATAAGAATGCATCCTTCAAGAAAGAAGGAGAGAAATTAACATGCAAACATTGGTTTCATCTCACATAAATGGGAATGAAAGGTAATGACATAGCAATAATGAGCTCTTAAATTTTTCCTAATGATATTGATGATGAGAAAACTAGAATTGAACTTTTCCATATTCAGGTTATTTCAAAGCATGCCAAAATTGATACACTTTTTGATAATGGTTCACAATAAAATTTGATTTCCGAAGACTTAGTCAAGAATTTAAATTTAGATTCCAAGACCTTATCCTTTAGGTTGGATATGTAAGAATGAAAACTTACAAGCTACGAGGAAATGCATACTTATATTTGCAATTACAACAAACTTTATTGATGTAGTTCCACTTGATATTTTCGGAATTGTTTTGGGAAGCCCATATTTGTATGATAGGAAAGCTATTTTTCAATGCCATGAAAACAAGTATCACTTGTTCAAATATGGTATTGATTACATTGTTAAATCACATCGACAGAAACTAAATCTTTCACTTGTAAATGTCAAACAAATGAAGAGACTCATTAACTCTAGCAAGAATTTTGTGCTTTTAATGGTCAAACAAAACAATGATGTTGATAATGAAGCTTTTCAAGGTTGTGACTCAATATTAAAATCTAATTTGGTTGAGGTTGTTAACCAATATGATGTGATGTTTCAGGAGCCAAAAGGATTTCCTCCCAAGAGGGGAATCAAACATGAAATACAATTGCAACAAGATTGTCATCTTCCTAACATTATCATGTACAGGATGTCAGTGATGGAAAGTGTAGAAATTAAAAATAAAATTAAGATTTGTTGGATAAACAGATCATTGGACCAAGTACTTTTCCATGTGGTTCACCTATTGTCTTGGTGCCAACGAAGGATGGAACATGGCGCATGTGTGCGAACTTCCATGCATTGAACAAAATTATAATAAAGAACCATTACCCACTTCCTAGAATTGATGATTTAATTGATCAATTGAAATATCAAAAGTATTTTAATAAGTTCGACTTAAGGAGTGGCTATCATCAAATTAGAATCGTTGAAGGTGATATATGGAAGACAGCATTCAAAACAAAACAAGTTTTGTTTGAATGGCTAGTTATGCCTTTTGGTCTTTGCAATGCTCCGACTATCTTTATGCAAGTGATGAATGATGTATTGAGGCCATTTCTAGATGATTTTGTGATATTATACTTAGATGACATATTTATTTTCAGTAAATCTCATGAATAACCTGTCATACATGTCAAAAAGGTACTTGATTTCTTGAAGAAAAAACAGTTGTTTTTAAATATTTCAAAGTGTGAGTTTGGAAAAAATTATTTAGTGTGTCTGGTCATATTGTTGGAGGAGGCGAATTGAAAATATATCCCTCCAAGATTGATGTCATTTTGAATTCTCCAACAAAAAATATTACGGAGGTAAGAAGATTTTTGGGAGCAGCCCAATATTGGAGGAGGTTTAATGCTAACTTATCTTCTATTGCAACTCCATTGCATGCATTGACAAGTGTGAAGCATGTCTTCCAATGGGGAGGTAAATGGAAAAAGGAATTTGATGCATTGAAGGAAAAGATCATTTCAACTCTATTACTTTCACTTCCAGACTTGAGACAGTCATCTGAGATATAGAATAATGCTAGTGACTATTCCATGGGTGCAGTCCTCAAGAAACATGGTAATCCCATCTATTTTCATTTAGAAACTTTTAATTGTCCAGTAATTAATTATCCTACATATGACAAGGAATTTTATGCATTGGTTCAAAGTGTGAAAAAGTGGAAACACTACTTGATGGGTAAGGAAACAATCATTTTCATTAATCATCAACCATTTCAATACTTTCAATCACAAACAAAGTTGCAACAATCAAAGAACTTTCAATGGATGGGTTTTCTTCAAAAATTCCACTTGGTGATAAGGTATAAGAAAGGTATCTATATTAAATTTTTTGACATGATTTCTAGGCCTATTTTTAGTGATACTACTATTCTTAAGCATAATTCTGTTTTGCACGATAGTTATTCTGAAAAATATGCTTTAGATAGTGATTTTCAAGATGTATATGCAACTTTGAGTCAAGGGAACCAAGTAGAGTAATTGGATTATCACATGTATGATAACTTCTTGTACCATATTGGTAAGCTTTGTATTCTATAGGGAGAAACTGTCAAAATTATAAGAGAGGCACATACTTCTCTTATCGTTGGTCATTTCGGTGTAAGTAATATGGTGGCACATCTACAGAGGTGTTTTTATTGGCCTAGTATGCTTGAAAGTGTGTCATGTTTTATTAGATGTTGTTCATTATATGTTGTCAGTAATCCTAGCAATATAAAGTTAGGATTGTACACTATTAGGTCCCCGTAATTTTTTAGATTGGCAAGACCAAATGTACAAGGTTAACATCAAACCAGTCTTTGGAGTCCTAATACCTAGCCTTCCTGGATTTAGAGAGGGCTCTCTCTATATTTGTATGAAATATGTGAACTTGATTGATTTTAGGGCTTTGATTTTAGGCTATTTATAAGGATTAGGGTTTTTTTGTTTGTTTGTTTGGTTGGGTAGGTTGTCAAGCAGAACAGATAGAGTAAGAAAGGTTTAGACCATTGGGATATGGAATCTATAAAAGGTCTTGATAAGTACAACAATAGGTCAAGGGTGTCTTGAAGGCCAAATGGATCTTCAAGGCTTATGTGAGTGAAGTGAACATTAATTTGTGAAATAAGTAGGTTTAAAGGGTAGTTAAGAATCCTTTAACATGTACTATAACAAGAAATGTCATTAAGAACACTATGCATAAAGAAATAACCAAATACGGGGCATACCATTAGCTTCTTTGACTAAACCCTAGCAAGTAAACATCAAGACAACAGTCTACAAACCATAGAGAGAAAAAAACTTGTAATTTCTCTAGTGATTTCACCTTCAGGCAAAGAAAACATTCAAGATAACATATAGTAAGGGAACTCCTAAAATTCCTTAATCATACTACAAATAACCTCAAATAAACCATTTAAGATGAACAAAAGGGCATGGAAAACCATAAACCTCTTTAGCTAAACCATATCTAGCAATACTTTGAATAAAGACCTCAAAAACCATGTTTAAGTCATACCAAAGGTAGGGCTAACCATAAACTACTTTGACATGGGCCCCATTAAATAATTTTTGAGATGAACAAGCTGAGTGGGATTAGAGAGCAACTAAGAATTCTCTAAACTTACCTAGCAGAGCAAAACATACAAGTAATAGAAAGCAGACAGAGCTAAGGTGCCTCTAAACAACATTTCTTAGCCTAAACTTGATGTCCTACTACATGAGAAAGATGAAACAAATTGAAAAAAATAAGAAAATAAGTACTAATTTAGAAGGAAATCACCATTATCCATGCTCATGAATCCTACAAGTGTGCTTGGCTCCATTTTCATCCAAATCAAAGAATTCATAACACTCCAAAGCCAATTTCTCCTCAACTCCAAGTCTATGTATTAAGTCTAACAATCAACCAACATGTACAATGAGGCCTCCATGCAGTATTTAACTAGAAAAGGATGACCAAAACCCTAACTAGGGTTTCCAAAATTTCATTAATACATCATAAATGCCATTTTTGTCCAAAGAGACCATGCAAGGCCCAAGGCACAAAATATCTAAGCTAATAAATGCAAAATAAATTCAAACATAAATCTGAGATAACTAGGAGTGATTTGCCTTAAAAGTCTTCAAAAATATATTTTTTCAATAACTTGTGTTTTTTGCTGACTTTGTAGGCAAGGGCGTAGCACTAAGGTCCAAGGGCGCAGCGCCAGGCCAAAGGCACAATGCCTGCACCAAAACAATTGTCTGTTTTGTGACCAACATTTGGAGGTCTTCCATTTGTCCAAATGAGATCCATGATAGCTAATTTGAAAGCTTTTCTACTCTATTTTCCAAATATTCTTTTTTTTTTCCATTTGGTGTCCATTTTCCTGCTCAAAAACTGATTCTCCCAAGACTTCTCAGGGCGCAGCGCCACCTCTAAAAATAGGGCAGAAAGGTGGTTTTTGTTTTTGGCACTTTTGGAGGACCAATTCTACTCCAAATGATCTAAAATTTTATGTGGGTGATGTACTTGGAATGATGAACCTAAAAATGTAAACCATTCCTCCATAGGGTGCCTCAAAAAAGAGCGTAGCACCAGTGGCATTGCGCGCTTGGCCCTTCAAAACAGTCAAAAACTTCAAAAACTAAAAAGATGCCAAAATGTGTCAAAATTTGGATTTTCCCTGCTAATCATGTTTAGGATGCTTGTAGGGGATGGATCAGCCAGGTTACAAAGATTTTCTTTCTCTTTTTCCTCATTTTTCCCACCATATTCTTCATAGGTCTCATTATCATGCTCATCATCTAAATCAACAAGGTCAAAAACAGCCTTTGTCTCATGGAGATCATCTTCACCATAAATGGCTACCTAATGTGCATCTTCTTTTGCTCTCCTTTGTTTGCCTTTATGTACCTACTTTGTTGGTGAAGAAGGTAGGGCCCCTCTCCTATAATCATGCATCTTTGGCATCTGTAGACAACCCAAAGGTGACCCCTCCTTTGTGAGCATGCCTCTTGGGCCTTTGGGCCTTTCCACCATTTCCACTACCCTTTTTCTTTAAAATTTTGAAAAATATGTTTTGCCAACACTCTTGGGATGATGTCAAACTGAGATGAAGGAGGGAAATGGAAGGTCAATCTTTGCAATGTAGGGGGTGAATGAATGAATGGAATGGGTGCACGGATAGCTTAGGTGAAGGAACAACCTTTAAACAATGTGATCCCTCTATCTATGATTGATTGTCTTTACAAGCAGATGAAATGATGGTAAACAATGATTCCTAGTTTAAACACTTAGGGCTTATTTTTAGGGTTTCCTTTTCTTCCAACTCAATCATGAAAAATGCTTGAAGATATGGTTAGGGCATGTAATTAACCTTGTGTTGGGAAAAATACTGAGAGGGGGGGGTGAATCAGTATTTAGAGCTGACTGAAAACTTTTTACTTTTTCTTTGAGCAGATTTCCATACGCGATTTTTATGAACTGAACTAGCGTATGCACGTGGAAATATAGAAGGAAACTAGCGTATACTGATTTATCTTTCAGATTTAGAGAATCAGTCTTTTAAATAGATTTATCATTTATGAATAAGGCTATATAATCAGAAGTTATGAGTAGTAAACAACAGTATAAAGCATCACACACATGAACACCAAGATTTAAGGTGGAAACCCAAATTGGGAGAAAACCACCGTTGCTGTTGTCTCTGTCTTCAATATTTATTATATAGAAAACCTTTTACAACATTGTACTGATGCAGACTTATACCAGTACGTAGGCTTCTACCTACAGAAGGTTGCAACCTTCTCTTTTTTTCCAGCTACAACTGGAAGGGAGCTCCAACCCCCTGATCTCGTTTACCAGCCTCTCCTGGAAGGGAGTTTCGACCCCCTGATTTCAACACCAGCTTCTACTGGTTGAAAGCTTCTACTTTCATACTAAAGGCTTCAACCCTTAGATCCACTACAGACCGTGTTTCATCAATTTTCATACTAGATCAAACAGCTTCAACACAACCCTTCACTTAACATCAACAAACATATTTTGCCCAATACTTCAAAAAGAACAGTGAGACCACTGTAACTAGAATATCAGAAATAACCCAGACTTCAGAATAGATATGAAAATACAAACTCAACCCTGAACATTCATTAATTAAAATAGCATACAATACTTTTATTCACTGAAGTCGCGTGTATACGCGCTTTCCCGCTCACCAACCTGCGTATGCCTCTGTGCATATTGTTTTTCGTAACATGAAATGCATACGCTACTTCTATTCACCGAAGTTGTGTGTATATGTGCTTTTCTTCGTATCAACCTGCGTATACTTCTGAGAATACTCATTTTCAAAATGTGATCAATCTCAGGTTCAGATCTGAGGCTTTCAGTCAGACACCTTCTCAGCAATGCAGAACCTTTAGACAGTCAGTCAGATTTAACCATGTTTTCTCACTCATTGATTAGATTTGTTCATTATCAAATCAGCAGCATACTCCATATTCAATCAACCCAGAACTATAAGTAGACTTCATTGACCGACAGCAGAGAGAAAACAGAAATCACAGAAGTAATATATGTAAATAAGCTTCAGAAACCCTAACTTCCATACGCGCTTTTAATGAAGCGAACCCGCGTATATATGCGCTTTTACCGAGACAAACTAGCGTATAGATCTGTAAAAGATAAATTTTGCAGAACAGACCAGATCTATAAACTTACCCTGATTTCTTCAATTTCTTCGTCAGACTTGCGCCAGGTCTTCATCATTTATTTTGCATATCATCCTAGAGATTCATCATTTTTAGATCTAGAGATCTTGAACCTTCATCATATCCATAGGTGCATCATAGATTCAGATCTATCAATTAAGAATTGAGTTCAACCATGCAGATATTCCTTAGAGTAATTTATTCATCAACAACCCTTACACATGCACACCTTGCACTATGATCCTCTTCTCCTTATATAGTTTTAGCCTTTACCAATACCATGAGCCAAAACCACACAACTTTCGATGGTATTCTTGGACGGAATCAAATAAACCATACAGCGCTCAATACTGTGTGCCAAAACCATGGTAATGCCCCTTGGTATTATAATTTTGGAGCTCAAAACTTGGGACGTACTTATCCGCGTGCATACGCGACTTGGCCTTTAAAAACTCGCGTATACATTGTGACATATTATATTTATCATTTCTCCGGCATTTACTGGAATTATTTTCTCTGTCACATCTGAACTGAACTGTAGATACATCATTCTTACATCTGTAATACATAGGTTTCTATCCAAAGACAAATCAACAAGTCATTTTCCATCAAGGACAACTTCATCAAGTAGGTTGCCATCAAGGACAACTCATTGCATCATATTGCCAATAATCTCCCCCTTTGGACTTGATGGCAACCATGACCAGAAATACATTTAGCAACAACATTCTCCCCCTTTAACATCAATGGCAAAGGGTAGATAAAGATCCTTTGTACCGACAATACCATGCTCCCCCTGAGATCATGCTGCATCTTCAAACATAATTTTTCAATGAAGTACATGACTCTATGACCTTTCCTATCACCAAGGACTCATACTTACATTAATGATCCAACCAAGTGGATTTACATATGTGACTCAAGTACCCAACCAAGTGGGTTTACACATTTTGACTCAACTACCCAACCAAGTGGGTTTACAAATTTGAACAAGTCCTTACATGACTGAATATTACAATTTTACATTATAGGTCTCAACATGACCTTTTTCATCAAATTACAGAAATGACTTATATGATCAAGATCAAATATTATCAAGCATGAGATCAGACTACAACAAATAAGTAGAATTCCAACAATGCATCCTTTTCACATGACCAATGCTCCCCCTTAGCTTGTGCATCCTGAACACTTTCAACAGCAAATCATCAAGGAATCTTTATCAGAAGTATTAAAGAATGAAACAGAAATATGAGAGTTGGAACATCACCAGAGAGACCCAACAGCACTGCAGCTGTGCTGAAGAATGCTGACCCAGAAAAATTTGTCAGCAAACACTCATACGCGGTTTTCTGTGTATAAACTCGCGTATATACACGACTGTCCTTCAGGAAATCCGCGTATCCAATTTAATATTCTGAATTTAAGCAGATCTGAATTTCTGAGAGGCAGAGACAACTCCCAGATTCTGTCTGAGATATTCGAACGCTTCCCTGGGTAAAGGTTTGGTAAATATATCAGCAACTTGTTCTTTGGAGGGAACATACTCCAACTTCACCTTTTGTTCAAGCACTTGTTCACGTAAGAAGTGATACTTGATGGGAATGTGTTTGGTCTTGGAATGCATAACAGGATTCTTTGAGATACTGATGGCACTTGTATTATCACACATAATGGAGATAGGAGGTGAACATTTGATTTGAAAGTCTTGTAAGGTTTGCATCATCCAAAGAAGTTGAGTGCAACATGATGCGGCAACCACATATTCTGCTTCTGCTGTAGATAAGGCAATAGAGTTTTGCTTCTCGCTGAACCAAGATACCAACCGGGGCCCCATATAGAATGCGCCACCACTAGTGATTTTCCGATCATCAATATTTCCAGCCCAATCTGCATCAGTGTAAGCATGAAGTGTGAGATCAGCATTCTTTGGATACCATAGTCCAAAGTCTTGAGTTCCTTGTAGATATTTGAATATTCTTTTGACAACCTGAAGGTGAGACTCTTTTGGATTAGCTTGGAATCGTCCAACAATCCCAACTGCATGCATAATGTCTGGTCTAGTCCCAGTGAGATAAAGTAGGCTTCCTATCATTGATCTGTATTCTGGTTGATTCACCGCGGGAGAATCATCATGAGAACTAAGATTACATCCGGTTATCATTGGTGTACTTACAGGTTTGCATTCTTCCATGCCATACTTCTTCAGAATTTGTTTAAGATATTTTTCTTGTGATAGGAATATACCATCTGCAGTTTGATGCACTTGCAAGCCAAGAAAGAATGTTAGTTCCCCAAGTAAGGACATTTCAAATTCTTGCTGCATGACAGAAGCAAATTTTTGACTCATAGATTCTTCGTTACTCCCAAAAATGATATCATCAACATATACAACCATAATCAATAGTTTATCATTTTCAATTTTTGTGTATAAGTTGCTATCAGCAGACCCCTTTGAAAATCCTTGTTGATGAAGATATTTGTCAAGACGATAATACCATGCCCTTGGAGCTTGTTTGAGACCATATAGAGCCTTTTTAAGTCTAAAAACAATTTTTTCATCATTTCCCAAAATGAATCCTTCTGGTTGTTCTATATAAACTTCTTCTTCTAGATCACCATTGAGAAAAGCAGATTTAACATCCATTTGATAAACTTTGATTTGTTGGAAGCTTGAAAAAGCAAGAAACATTCTTATGGCTTCAAGTCTAGCTACAGGAGCAAAATTTTCTTCAAAGTATATACCTTCTTGTTGAGCATATCCCTTGCAAACAAGTCTGCTTTATTTCTTATAACATCCCCATTATAATTTAACTTGTTTTTGAATATCCATTTAGTTCCAATGACATTTTTGTCATGAGGTCTTGGTACTAATTCCCAAGTGTGATTCTTTTAAATTTGATCAAGATCTTCATTCATGGCTTGAATCCAACATTCATATTTGTTGGCTTGATTGACATTATGTGGTTCAATAGTGGATAGAAATGCCAGATAGCTAGAAGATCCCACAAGAGTCCTTCTTGTTTGTACACCTGATTCCTTTTCTCCCAAAATTTGAGATTCTAGGTGATTCTTTTGAACATATCTAGATGGAGCTTTTTTAGATAAATCATCTCCGGGTTCTTCATTGGGTTCACTGTCTATATCATTTCTATTTGATGTAAAAGGATATGTGTCATCTTCGTCTTCATTTGTTGTTTGTTTTTCTTCTTTTGGAGCTGCAGGAGACTCATCAATAACAACATCAATACATTCAACAATCTTCTAAAGTCTTTTATTGTAACATTTATATGCTCTACTCCTAGAGGAGTAACCAAGAAGTATTCCTTCATCTACTCTAGGTTCAAACTTGCTAAGTTTTTCATCATTATTTTTTATAAAGCATTTGCTTCCAAACACTCTAAAATGCTTCACAGTGGGAGGATTACCATACCAGAGTTCATATGGAGTTTTATCACTATTTACATGAACATATGCCTTGTTAAGAATATTTACCGCTGTATGTGTTGCTTCTCCCCAAAATGTGTCAGGTGTTCCGGAATCATCAAGCATAGCTCTAGCCATTTGTTGAACTATTCTATTCATTCTTTCTGCTACGCCATTTTGTTGTGGAGTGCCAGCTACAGAAAAATGTCTTTTTATGCCATGTTCTTCACAAAATTCAAGGAATTCATCTGATGTATATTCTCCTCCTTGATCAAATCTAAGACATTTTATTTTTAGATCTAATTCATTTTCAACCAGTGCTTTGAAGATCTGAAATTTCTCAAATGCTTCATCTTTTTGTTTAATCAACCCAATCCAACACATTCTAGAGAAATCATCAATAAATAAGATACAGTATTGTTCACCACGTGGTGACTTTTTCCTCACAGGTCCACATATGTTAGTATGAATGAGTTCAAGAGGCTTACTTGATGATCCTTCCTTGGCATTAAATTGCACTCTGGTTTGCTTACCGAATTGGCAAGATTTGCATATGATACTTTCAGGTAGCGTAATATTGGGAAGATCATGAACATCTTTAAGTCTGCTTGATTTGTTGATTTGAGAGAAGCTCAGATGCCCAAACCTTCTATGCCATAGCCAGTTTTCTGAAGATTTACTCAAGTAATATTGTTCTTTGCAGTTCTTCAATACATACAGGTTGCTTGGAGTTATTTTTCCTTTTACAATTGTTTTACCTGTATCAAGATCACGTACCACACATTCTTTTGAACTAAAGACAACTTCAGTTCCTTGATCACACATTTGACTTACACTTAACAGGTTATGCCTTAATCTATCCACATACATGACATTATTATCTTTCAACTTTTCTTTTAGAAAAACAGACCCTTTTCCCTTAATGACAGCAGGAGTATCATTTCCAAATGTAACATTATTTTCCTTTTCTAGAGCACTATATGCAAGAAGTTTGTTTTTGTCACCTGTCATATGTTTTGAGCATCCACTATCAATGTACCATTGATTTTCTTCACCTTCTGCAAATAAATCTATGCCACAATTTTCAACCTGTAATTCCTTCTTTTTCCACACTTTGGAGCTTGAAGGAAATTGCTCTTTTGGCTGGATTTTGCTCCTGCATTCAGATTCTTCATGGCCAAAGTTATTGCAATAAGCACATTCAAATTCATTTTGAAGAGGAGAAAAGTTGTTATAGGTATTCTTCTTTGTTCCAATATCAATCCTTTTCTTTCTTTCTTCTCTTTTCATGATGGTTTTATATGCAACACATTGAACAGCTTTATGACCAAAATTGTGACATGAGAAACATTGTCCATTGAAGAAGAAATTTCTGCGATCATGAAATCTTCTACTTGAATTTACCTGTTGATTGGTGTTTCTTTGAAAGGTATTCCTGTTAGTGTTCTTTGAATTGAGATGGTCATGATTTACCTGTAAAGATTCTTTATTCCCTTGCTTAGTGGCAGAATGTTGTATACTAGTTGTAGTTGCTTTTAGATAATTTGGTGTTGAAGCCTGAGAAGATTCTCCGATATATCCAAGACCTGTCTTTATAAGAGGAGATCGTTGTACCTTGATAATCTCATCTAAGGTTTCAGATCCTTTAGCAAATCCAAGATTCAAAGTCTTCACTTTCTCAATTTCTTTTCTTAGACTTACTATTTCACATTCTAATTTCTCATTGTGTTTCTCCTTTTCTTCAAGCTGATTTTTCAGAGTTTCTATGGATATTTTACTTTTTTCTATGCATATTTTACTTTCTTCTAAGCATTTTTTGAGTTGATTGAATTCATCAAGAAAATAATTGTCCTCTAAATCATCCATAAAAGTATCTTTTTCTTCTCTGGATTCTTTTTCAAATGCCATGAGAAGTCTAAGATCTTGTTCACATTCTTCCTCACTGTCAGATAACCCATCACTGTCTTCATGAGTATAGTAACTTTTTCTAGTGCTAAACCGATTCTTATTCCTTCTTGCTACTTCCTTCCCTTTTTCATGTGTTTCTTTATGAGGACACTTAGCAACATAATGACCAACTCTTCCACAAGAAAAACATTTGAAAGGAAGCTTACCTCTGAACCGTCCTGTGCCAAGTTGGAGTTTCTTTACAAAATTTACCTCATCTTCTTCTGAGATATATCCTGATCCTTCTGCTTCTTGTACTTATTTCCCTTTTGTAGAAGCTCTGAAGACAGCCTCTTTGACTTCAGATGGTCCTCCTCTTCTCATTTCATATGCAGTTAGTATGCCATGAAGTTGCACCACAGTAAGATTTTGAAGATCCTGCTTTTCTTCAAGAGCAGAAACTTTTGACTCAAATTTTTTCGTTAGTGATCTTAAAAATTTCTCAACCAAAGTAGATTTGGTTATTGTTTCTCCCAGATTTCTCATACGATTTACAATATCATCAAGACGTAAAAATAAATTGGCAATGCTCTCCTCATTATGCATTTTTAGATTCTCATATTGAATTCTAAGAGTTTGGAGTTTAGCACTTTTTACCTTTGCATCACCTTCATAACTTAGAATGATTTTGTCCCATATTGCCTTTGCTGTATCCAGCTGCATGAATTTGACAAATTCTGATTCAGCTAGACTTCCCAATAGAGCATTGATCGCCTTTGCATTTGTTTCATAATTCTTTCTTTCCGTTGGATCTGTTGGTGTTGCGGCTGGATATTGATATCCTCCTTCAACAATAGCCCATACATCTACTCCCAGAGACTGAAGATAGGATCTCATCCTTGTTTTCGAGAAGATTAAATTTTTTCCGCTGAAGAGTGGAGGCCTGATAGATGCTATTCCATCTTGATTGCTCATCTTGTTTGATCTTCCTTCTAGCAGCTAAGCTTTTTAAGAAGGACCTGCTCTGAAACCAATTGTTGGGAAAAATACTGAGAGGGGGGGGAGGTGAATCAGTATTTAGAGCTGATTGAAACTTTTTACTTTTTCTTTGAGCAGATTTCCATACGCGGTTTTTATGAACTGAACTAGCGTATGCACGCGGAAATATAGAAGGAAACTAGCGTATACTGATTTATCTTTAAGATTTACAGAATCAGTCTTTTAAACATATTTATAAGTTATGAATCAGGCTAGATAATCAGAAGTTATGAGCAGTAAACAATAGTATAAAGCATCACACACATGAACACCAATATTTAAGGTGGAAACCCAATTCGGGAGAAAACCACCGCTGCTGTCGTCTCTGTCTTCAATCTTTATATAAATACTACTATCCTTATATAGAAAACCTTTTACAACATTGTACTGATGCAAAATTATACCATTACGCAGGTTTCTACCTGCAGAAGGCTGCAACCTTCTCTCGTTTTCCAGCTGCAACTGGAAGGGAGCTCCAACCCCCTGATCTCGTTTACCAGCCTCTCCTGGAAGGGAGCTTCGACCCCCTGATTTCAACACCAGCTTCTACTGGCTGAAAGCTTCTACTTTCATACTGAAGGCTTCAACCCTCAGATCCACTGCAGACCATGTTTCATCAATTTTCATATTGGATCAAACAGCTTCAACACAACCCTTCACTTAACATCAACAAACATATTTTTCCCAATAATTCAAACAGAACAGTGAGACCACTGTAACCAGAATATCAGAAATAACCCAGACTTCAGAATAGATATCCAGATACAAACTCAACCCTGAAAATTCATTAATTCAAATAGCATACGCTACTTTTATTCATTGAATCCACGTGTATACGTGCTTTCCTGCTCACCAACCTATGTACGCCTATGTGCATATTGTTTTTCATAACATGAAATGCATATGCTACTTCTATTCACTGAAGCTGCGTGTATACGCGCTTTTCTTCGTATCACCCTACGTATACTTCTGAGAATACTGATTTTCAGAATGTGATCAATCTCAGATTCAAATCTGAGGCTTTCAGTCAAACACCTTCTCAGCAATGTAGAACCTTTATACATTCAGTCAAATTTAACCATGTTTTCTCACTCATTGATTAGATTTTTTCATTATCAAATCAGCAGCATAATCCATATTCAATCAACCCAGAACTTCAAGTAGACTTCATTGACTGACAACAGAGAGAAAACAGAAATCACAGAAGTAATATATGTAAATAATCTTCAGAAACCCTAACTTCCATACGCGCTTTTAATGAAGCGAACCCGCGTATATACGCGCTTTTACCGAGACAAACTAGCGTATAGATCTGTAAAAGATAGATTTTGCAGAACAGACCAGATCTATAAACTTACCCTGATTTCTTCAATTTCTTCATCAGACTTGCACCAGGTCTTCATCATTTCTTTTTCATATCATCCTAGAGATTCATCATTTCTAGATCTAGAGATCTTGAACCTTCATCATATCCATAGGTGCATCATAGATTCAAATCTATCAATTAAGAATTGAGTTCAACCATGCAGATATTCCTTAGAGGAATTTATTCATCAACAACCCTTACACATGCACACCTTGCACTATGATACTCTTCTCCTTATATAGTTTTAGCCTTTACCAATACCATGAGCCAAAACCACACAACTTCCGATGGTATCCTTGGACGAAATTAAATAAACCATACAGCGCTCAATACTGTGTGCCAAAACCATGGTAATGCCCCTTGGTATTATAATTTTGGAGCTCAAAACTTGGGACATACTTATCCACGTGCATACGCGACTTGGCCTTTAAAAACTCGCGTATACATTGTGACATATTATATTTATCATTTCTCCGGCATTTACTGGAATTATTTTCTCTGTCACATCTGAACTGAACTGTAGATACATCATTCTTACATCTGTAATACATAGGTTGATATCCAAAGACAACTCAGCAAGTCATTTTCCATCAAGGACAACTTCATCAAGTAGGTTGCCATCAAGGACAGCTCATTGCATCATATTTCCAACACCTTGAAAATTCTTGGAGGACCATTGAACAGAGGCATGGAAGCAATCTGAGGTGTTTTCAGTGATCATAGGGTGTAGGAAGCCCTTCTAGCCAAGAGCACAATGCCTGAGATGATGGCGCAGCACTCAATCTCAAGCGTGCAGTGCTCAATCCTGAGCACGCAACGCCTTAAGATAATTGTTGCGGGTGTGTTCTGAGAAAGGGCGCAGTGCCTTACCAGGCGAGCAGCGCCACCTCCCAGGCACACAACGTCTATGTAAAATGTATGGGAGGAAAAATCCATGGGTGCGGCACCACTTTCCAGGCACGTAGTGCCAAGCCAAGGGCGCAACGCCACAAAATTTGCCCAATTTTGACTTGAAAACTCAAATTTTCTTCTCTCCTTGAAAATTCTAATTCTATGCAAGTGAACCATGATTCATATGAAATGTGAAATGAGTTCTATAGATATGTGGCATTTTTTTTATCTTTGCAACCCACTTTCAAATGCCTAAAACTCTTATTTGTCACTTTCACTGATATCCCTTTATGCCTTTTGTTGTGGATTTCTGAAATCACTTAGTTAGATTTTCTTTTGGTATTGGAGACTTGATATGTTTATTTGACAATTTTGTGATGATTTTACACACTAGTCGTCTCAAACCTTCTATGGTTTTTATGGTGAAGTTCAAATCAACCTTTCATCTCTTCTGACTAACCCTTTTACATTGTTTTCATGCAGGTTGATAAAATGATGACTATGACCTTTCCCTTTTCTTATTGATGCATGACAAGTTCACCTTTCACAAGTTGGAGAACTAATCATAGTGAAATTTTCAAAATCCTTTTGCTTCCACCATGAAACTCAACTTGTCTTTTCCACTTTGACTGGCAGTTTGTTGGAGTTATGAAATTTGTGTTTCTTTTTTATCTTGGAGATCTGACATGTTCATTTTGGCCCTTTGGGATTCAAACACAAAGTAACACCTTCAAAACTCTCATTTTCTTGCACCATGGAATTCAAACCATGCTTTTTACCTTCTTTGGCCACTTCTGATCTGTAGGTGCCTGAAAACACTGACTTAAATTTCTCTTGCTCCTTGGAGCATGATAAATTTACTTTTGACAATATTAGGATGCTTACACAGTAGTAGTATCTCCAAAAACTTCTTTTGTTCCTACCTTGGAGCTCAAATAATCTTATGTTTGGCAGGTGACTGAAAACCTTGAATTTACCTTTCTTACTGATATTCTTTATACCTTTTCTCTTTGAGGCAATGACACATTCACCTTGGCAAGATTTGGGATGCTTGCACACAGCAGCACTTTCACAATCCTTTCTTTGCTGGCATCGTGGAGTTCAAACCATCATTTCACCTTCTTTGGCCACTTTCCCAAAACCCTAGATGTTTGGATTTTTTTAAGACAATCATCAGTGTTGTCTTCTAAGTTATCTATAGTCCTTTCAAGTTCATTCATTTTTGTCCAATTAACCTCACATTTTTCCCATTTTCATCAATATTTTGATATAATTTCTTCATGTTTGGTTTGGTGTGCCATCCTTCAGGTCATTTCTGCAATTGGTCAACGTTTTGGCACTCAACTAGGCCATCAAGCTCAAAAAACCTTAGTTTTCCTCAAGACCAAGTGGTTCCCTTCCTTTTGCTACAAATTTTCTTGACTTAGGAGAAAACCATCTACCTTACCAATACCTTCTGCTCATGGAAAACTTCAACAATCCTGCAGAAGTGTTAAAATCTTAGCTTTTACCTCTTGTAGACTTTGAGCTGATAGGGTAGTCTTCTTTGGAGACTTTCAGGTCTTTCTTGAATAACCATGTCTCAACATTCTATTATATCTGAGCTATACTTTAACAAAGAATGATAGTGTTTGAAACATCAATGATTATCTTAGAACATATGAAACCCTAATTGACCTAGTGGGAGGGTTTCTTTGACCTAACCATGACTGAAAATTGGCTTGGAGGCTTCAAGTGAAAAACAGAGTATTTTTCAAAGTTTTGTATTGAAGGTCCAAAATCCAATGTACTTGATTTATCTAAAGAGCCTACAGAGATAGTTTTGAGACCATCAATTCTTGAGGAACTTGGGGAACATGGGAATGAGTTAGGCTATAGGTAACCCTAGATGGAAAGTGGAGTTATGGGAAAGGGAAAAAATAGATTAATGAGGTCATAGGCAGGAAAAAAGGATGGAGATGAGAGGCATAAGCCCATAAGGAGTCTATAGGAGTGATAAGGTGACCATGAAATGGAAAAATGATAGAATAGTGAAAAAAATTCTATTAGGATAATGAAGGCAGTGTGATTTCTAAAACTCACAATGTTCAAAGAATGTTTTTTTTAGAAATATAGAACCAATTCATAGTCATCTAAAAATAATGAAAAATATTGACGACTAACATACACACCACTTCCAGTACCTTCTCGTCCATGGGAGAGTGTTTCTATGGAATTTGTTGGAGTTCTTGCTATGTCAAAAACGAATCATGATTATCTTTTTGTAGTTGTGGATAGGTTCAGCAAAATGTGTACTTTGATGTCATATAAAAATAAAATTACAGTTGAACAAATTTCTCATTTATTCTTTTAGAATGTATGGGTGCATTTTGGATTGCCCAGATCCATTGTTAGTGATCGATATTCTCGCTTTGTTGGGAATTTTTGGTCAAGCTTATGGGGATCCATGGACACCAAATTGAAAAAGTGTACAGAATTTCATCTGCAAACAGATGGTCAAACAGAGGTGGTGAACAGGATGGTGATACATATTCTTCGTGGTTATTGTAGAAATAATCCTAAGTTGTGGGATGAAAATTTTCACTATATTCAGCATGCTTATAACCAGTACAAAAACTTTTCAACTCAAACATCGCTATTTGAGTCATGTTTGGGATACTTTCCCAAGTATCCTTTGGATTTCATTTTTGGATGTTGCTATTGATGATCATAGTGACATAGAGAAAGCCAAAAGGTTCATTGAACAAATCCAATTGGTACATCAAACAGTTCAAGGACAATTGGAAAAGAGCCAAGTCAAGTACAAAACAAGGCACAATAAGCATCATGCAAATCACAAATTCCAATTCGATGATGAATTTTTGCTTCACATTAGCAAAGAAAGACTTCAAGGAGAAGGTAAAAAAATGTAACCAATTTGATATGGTCCATTCATAATTTTAGAAAAGATTGGTGATAGTGCCTTCAAGTTGGATTTGCCTTCATATATGCAAATTTATGTTATTTTTAATGTTGATAACTTAAGGTTGTATGATCATTCTATGATTGAATATCAAGGAGAGAATTTTTAGATTCCTTACATTAAGGATTTTTCTCCTGAATACCTTTATAAACTACAACAAGACACCATTCTTGATAGAATAACAAGGTCTTTAAAACGAGGGAATGTGGAGTACCTTTGTGTGGGGATCAAAGGAAAAAATCCAATCAAATACAAATGGATTGATATCGAAAAGGTGAGGGAATTGTACCCTCATCTATTGAACAACTGAAAGTGATATTTTGGGGTCCAAAAGCTTCTGGTGGGGAGGAGTGATCAGGTGCTCAAAAATCAAATTTGTCAGAATGGTGTGGAACTTGAACGACCGTGTATATCTCATTGTTATGAATCTGGTGCAACTTGTTTCATGGAAAACTAACACTGTATGCTTCGGAAATGAGTTCTATTTATTTTCCCAAACAGGAAAAAAATTTCAAAAATGACAGTTGACTGGGAAAATTTTTTGGCCAATGGCAGGTTGCCACATGGCCTCTTCTGATTGGTCGAAATTCGAAATTTTTTGGACCTACCACAGCCTAACACATGGCATATCCTTAATTGTGTTGGTGTGGTCGAATATTATTGGTTGGATGATGGCCAACCACAAGTTGCCACGTGGCCCAACTAGAGGTCGCAATGTGGCAGCATGGGGGCCAAAAAATGTTGCTTAAGTCCGAACTGAACTCCGCAGGAATCGATGTTGAAATCTCCCTCATAACAGTGTAGAGCCTTCACCAATCAGGGTACATTTTCCTTGTTAAACCATACAGCCGAAACAGTATTTAAGGTTTTCTTGGGCAAAGGTTGGGGTAAGGGGTCAAGGCTTTGTATAAATTTGAATAACTGATATGTTATCCACCGAGATTCTCCTGATCACACACTATTTTATCTCCATGCACAATACAGAATCTCTTCTACCATTGATCATTACATGCGTAAATAAAATCAATTGCATGCGCACATTAAAACCATAAACAATCACACATATGAACACAGTATTTCATGGGAAAGCTTAAAGCTGAAAACCCCAACTATATGTATATTATATTTCATAGAGATCATGTAACAATCATTATACAAATCTCCTCACAATCTCTCAATACAATCTCGAATTTCTACACATTAATCAAGCTAGATTTAGCAAAACACATGCTCCAATCTCTGCCACCTGATAGCCTGCCTCTATTGCGTAATCAATGTTGTAGAATAGCTCATAAATAACTTCAAACCACCTAGCTTGTACTGCGCAATTCTCATTGGATTCTCCAATCACTGGTTGTTGCAAATCATGCAACAGTATAGTCACAACTGATAGTCACACTGCTCTTTCACCTATCTCTTCATTGGTCTCCACTGAAACTGTCCATGCACTGAAGTTAACTGATGTGTTCTTTAGTTGATTAATGAGTTTATAATTAGTGAATTAATTATTTATTAATTCACTCCACTCTCACTAGTGTATCAATCATTTAGACTAGATACAACTAGCTCAACTATGTTTAGATTAATTAAATTGAACACAACTCCATTAACTTCATCAATCAACTCCACCAAACTCTCTCACGTGAGTTATAACTGAAGTATCCATGCAATAGCTCCACTTAACCCTCAGGAATAGCGTAATTCCTTCTGTCAGCTACTGTGCCACATCTGTGCACTTAACTAAAGTGCTCCAAGAGAATAAGATAATGTTTATAGTCCAAATATAATTAAGAGCTAATAATATTCAACATATATATTTTTAGACTGGCAATATAAAAATAGATTCCGCCCAATATGTCTAAAAATAGAATTCCATCTATTTTTTCTGACTTTTCCAACCATCCACAAATAGCATCTTGCAACTCATAGAACATGATCCATATGTCTAAAAATAGGCTTTGCGCCAAAAATAGCCTACAGGCCCACTTTGTGAAGGTGACTTATTTCCACTAAGCTCATCATCTTGTTTCAATCTCAACACTCCCTCTCAACAAGATAAGGATTATCTACCACCCCTATCCTGCCTCTTTGGTATTCGAATTTGCTCCTGGTGAGCACCTTCGTCAATATATCAGCATCCTGATCCTCCGTGGGAATATATGAAAGTAACATGATCTTCCATTGCACACAATCTCTGATATGATGGCGATTTCGTATGTCAATGTGTTTAGATCTATCATGAAATACTAGATTAACCGAGAGTTTACCCAAACTCGATTATCACAATAAATCATAGTAGGATTCATGTGAACCAAACAACTACACCAAGATCTTCTCATCCATATCGCCTTGCATGCACCAAACTTGTCGCCATATACCTTACTGTCGAACTAAGTGCCACGGATCTCTTCTTCCTGTTGTACCAAGAAACTGCTGTCGACCCGATACTGAAAATCCCTCCAGATGTGCTCTTTCTGTCCATTGGGCTCCCTGCCCAATCTGCATCTGTGAAGCCACACAGCTTCACCTCATCTGACTATCTGTACCATAATCCATATCCCAATGTGCCTCTGAGATATCTCAATACATGCTTGCCTGCCTTCCAGAAGAGCTTGGTAGGCTTAACCATAGCTTGTGAAAGTTTTTTAATAGCATAGCATATTTCGGGTCGTGTATTGACCAGATACATAAGCGACCCCACCAACTTTCGATAAACACTGGCATCCACTACCTCCGCTGAAGTAGCATCCTCCTTCCTCCATCCACCAGGAAGAGGAGTATCAACAGGCTTTCAGCCATGCATGTTGAACTTCTCCAGTATCTCCCGGGCATACTTGCCTTGAGAAATAAACAGTCCATCACTGCGCTGCCAAATTTCCAATCCTGGGAAATAATGAAGGAGGCCCAAGTCCTTCATCTCAAACTCCTTTGCAAGATCAGCCTTGCATGAGTGTATCAATAGTTCATCACCCGTCAAAATCAAATCATCTACCTAAAGTACAATGATAAGCAACTTACCCTCCACCACTATCTATTATAGGTTTGGATCCGCCTCACTCTTGGAGAATCCAAGTCCGGTGAAATAACTGTCTATCCATGTGTACCAAGCACGAGGTGCTTGTTTCAACCCATACAGCGCTCTCTTGAGCCTACAAACATGTGACTCACTGCTGAAGATATTGAAACCTTTGGGCTGCTCTATGTACACCTCCTCCTCAATCACCCCATTGAGGAACGCAGTCTTCACATCCATCTGATGAATGTACCACCCCATCTGCGCTGAGAGCAAGAATCGTCCGTATGGAAGAATACCTTGCGACAGGTGCAAAGGTTTCCTCATAATCGATCCCAATTCCTTGAGAAGTTTCTACAACAAATCTTTCCTACTTCTCCACACTCCCCATCACCATTGCTTCACTTTTGTAGTTCTTATCTTGGAACCCACCACCGATTTCTCTTCTTGCCTTTAGGACACCATGCACTGTTTCTGAAAATCGAATCATACTCTTCCACCAGGGCATCTACCCATGCGGGATCCTCCATAGCTTCCTCGAAAGAGGATGGCTCTATCACGATACACTTTCTCATAAGAGCCATGTATCCAGTGTATCGGTCAGGTGACTATCTCTGTCTACGCTGTGATGTAGGTGCTCCCACAATCTTCTCTGCATCTTGAGCCAGTCACTCAGCTTCTGTAGTGAGCTTCCGCCCTCTGATGGTTGGCGCTGCATGAGTGGTCTCTTCCACTCCATGAACCTCCTCTTATGGTTGATCCACATCCTGAGGCTCATCCTTAGGAACTAATAGCTCCTCATCTACATGCAAGTGTGGCTCCCTCTCAAGCGAACACTTCATGGCTTTATCCTCATGAAATTATATATCTCATCGCACAACAGTCTTGGGACTGTCTGGAAAATACACACGATAGTTTTCGGGTGTATCAGTGTACCCCACAAATATCCCAACCTCTGCAGTCAGCTCCAAATTCTTCCTGGAATCCTTCGTCACATGAATGTAAACAGGTGAACTAAAAATCCTCAAATGGGAAATATCATGCTGCTTACCAGAAAACGCCTCCTCGGGTGTACTCATGCCAAGTATCTGCTGAGGACAACGGTTCTTCACATATACTGCAGTATTGCATGCCTCAGCCCATAAGTGTATGGGAAGGCCCTGATCATGCAACATTTCCCATGCAACACCCACGATCGTTCTGTTCTTCTGCTCTGCAACCCCATTCTGCTGTGGGTTATGAGGTGCTATGAGCTCTCTTCGAATTCCTTCTGCGTGCAAAAGTCTTTGAATTCGCCAGAGATGAATTCACCACCTTTGTCGCTCCTAAGATCCTTTACCTGGTTCCCTGATTCTTTCTCAACCAGTGCCTTGAACTCACAGAACTTTGAGTATGTCTTGCTCTTCTTCTGCATGAAGAAGATCCAGCACTTCCGAGAAAAATCATCAAAAAATATCACATAGTACCTGTGCTTTGTTGTCAAAGCTACTGAGAAAGGTCCACACACGTCTGTGTGAATTCTGTCAAGGATCGTCGTGGCATGACTATCCTTCTCGTGAAAGGTGGCTTTCACAAATTTTCCCAAGGTACATCCCTTGCACTGATATGACTGCGCAAGAGTACCCATAGGAATCCCAGTAGAAATCTGTTGCAGTATCCTCAAAGCTCCATGGTGAAGGTGGCCCAATCTCTGGTGCCACAGCTCGCCATCATCCCAGCTCACCACTCCTTTTGCCATGCCTGTCATTGTTGCGTAGCCATCTACCTACAATTGATAAAGGTTCTTAACTCGAACCCCTATCCTTCAGGTCTCACCAGTTTCCTTACTACGCAGGAAATCCTTTCCCTCGCTAAAGACAACATCATATCCCTTGTATTCTAACATCGCCACAGAGATTTGATTCTTCTTCAATCCTAGAACATGCATCACTTCCTTAAATACGAAGGGTTTACCAGACTCCCTCTCAAAGGAAATGGTACCGATACCGGTTGCACTGTATCTACCATCATCGCCCATCTCGATGTGCACTCCAAGATCTTTCTCATCCATATCAGTAAGCAAATATCGATCTCCTGTCATGCGAAAAGACACACCACTGTCAAGAAACCACACTGAACCCATCACACTTGATACCAAGCATGCGATCAATGAAAAAACTAGCTCAAAATGCAAGGCTAAGGCCTCTCCAGCTGCAAATCCAGCAGCCTGCTTATTTTTCTTCTTCTGTGGACAACTAGTGGCATAATGTCTGTGTTGGTGACAATGAAAGCACTTCACCTTGGACATGTCCTTCTTCTTGCCTTTCGCACCAGATTGAGAAGCATGCTTCTTACTCTTCCCCTTATTTTCTTTGGCAGCCAAAGCGCAATTTTCTTCATCAAAGTTCTTTGATGAAGATCCTTCCCTGGTACTTCGCCTTATCTCCTCTTGCACAATATCCGACCAAAGTCGCTCCCATCTTGGCAATTTCTCCCGACCATTGACAGAGTCCTTATAGGAATGCCAACTCTTCGGAAGCCCAAGGAGAGCCAATCTCACCAAGTCCTCGTCATCAACAGTAACCCCCACACTTCCCAGCTCATCCCTGCATTGGATGAACTTCGTGAGGTACTTGGGCATATTGTTGCCTTTCTCCATTTTTATGTTTCTGAGTTTATCCTTGAGCACCAACTTCCTTTGGTTGCTCTTGATTTGAAATAAATCTGTCAAATCTTTCCACATCAAGAATGGAGAAGCCTTACCATGAAGGTTGGACACTATGTGATCCTTCACACCTTCCAACAGAATTCTTCGAAACTTTGTTGTCTTCTTTTGCCATGCGTCAAGTGCGGAAGCATTGCTAGAAGCAGGTTTTTGAATTTTTGCATCTATGAACTCCTTCAACCCATTGTCATCCAACACCACCTCCATCCTGTCCTTCCATGAAATATAATTCGATCTTCCCTCAAGGGCATAATCCAATAGCAATCCATTGAAATACATCTCAACTTCGACACCAAGAAAACACTGCTGCAAATTCGAATTCCACCAGCTCAAAACTTAACCGCTTCAATGTTTTGCAATTGCTCCAATGATCAATATCACTCTGATACCATGTAGAAATTTGAATAACTGATATTTTATCCACCGAGATTCTCTTGATCATACACTATTTTATCTTCATGCACAATACAGAATCTCTTCTACCATTGATCATTACATGCGGAAATAAAATCAATTTCATGTGCACATTAAAACCATAAACAATCACACATATGAACATAGTATTTCATGGGAAAGCTTAAAGCTGAAAACCCCAACTATCTGTACATTATATTTCATAGAGATCATGTAACAATCATTATACAAAGCTCCTCACAAGCTCTCAGTACAATCTCGAATTGCTACACACTAATCAAGCTAGATCTAGCAAAACACATGCTCCAATCTCTGCCACCTGATAGCCTGCCTCTATTGCGTAATCAATGTTGTAGAATGGCTCATAAATAACTTCGAACCACCTGGCTTGTACTGCGCAATCCTCATTGGCTTCTCCAATCACTGGTTGTTGCAAATCATGCAACAGTATAGTCACAACTGATAGTCACACTGCTCTTTCACCTATCTCTTCACTAGTCTCCACTGAAACTGTCCATGCACTGAAGTTAACTGATGTATTCTTTAGTTGATTAATGAGTTTATAATTAGTGAATTAATTAATAATTAATTCACACCACTCTCACTAATTGTATCAATTAGTTTAACTGGATACAAATAGCTCAACTATGTTTAGATTAGTTAAACCGAACACAACTCCATTAACTTCCTCAATTAACTCCACCAAACTCTGTCACATGAGTTCTAGCTGAAGTATCCATGCAATAGCTCCACTTAACCCTTAGGAATAGCGTAATTCCTTCTGTCAGCTCCTGTGCCACATCTGTGCACTTAACTGAAGTGCTCCAAGAGAATAATATAATGTTTATAGTCCAAATATTATTAAGAGCTAATAATATTCGACATATCTATTTTTAGACTGGCAATCTAAAAATAGATTCCGCCCAATATTTCTAAAAATAGAAGTCCATCTATTTTTTCCGACTTGACCAACCATCCACAAATAGCATCCTACAACTCATAGAACATGATCCATATGTCTAAAAATAGACATACTCTAAAAATAGACTTTGCGCCAAAAATAGCCAGCGGGCCCACTTAGTGAAGGCGACTTCTTTCCACTAAGCTCATCATCTTGTTGCAATCTCAACAAGCTTACCCCGACCCCTCCATATGTCACCATATGACTATCGGCATGGAACCAGGGGCATGGCCCTGTTAACACGATTTTTTAATTAAAAATATTAATTATGACCGACGGTTAAGATTGTTTTAAATTTGGATTTAAGGTTGCATTAGGTATTTTAACGATCCCACAATTTGCGCAGAAAATACGCCCAAAATTTCTCTTTGTTAACACAATTCAAGGTGAATTTGTAGGACAGTTCCAGATTTTGGGGAATTTGTAGAGCGGCCAGCAGCAAAGGTAGGAAGGCTCATAACTTCTTCATTTATTCACCAATTTTGGAGAAGAAAGAGGCTAGACAAAAAAAATTTATAGTTCTGAAGCTAATGGAACAGGTTTTGAAGCCATTTGAGCACTATAAATGTATGTAATCACCATTTTGAGCATAATGATTTAGGACCAAGCTATTGGAAGCTGGACCAAGGAGATATAGCCTAGGAGGGGTGAACTCCTTCATCACTTGCTATGTTGTGGTTGTTTTTATGGTGTATTTTTCTGTTGTTTCTGTTATTTCAGTTTTTAAATTCATGCTTTATGTTTTTGAAAATTTAACATAAAGGCTCATAAAACTCAATTTTTACACTTGCAATTTATACATCCTCAAGCACATTTACATTAAGATCTCATACATATCAACAACTCTTCACCTAACCATAGGCTCAGATGAAATATGCCCACTATATTTAGCCACCCCGATCCCTAAATCAATTATTGTTTCCAGGGAATCCTTCTTATCCCTGAGTTATCCAAGGAAAAGAATGTCTCGCTTCTTCCTTCCCATCCATTAAGTAGAAAAATCCACTCAAAAAATGGAAGGAAAATCCTTCTGGACATGTTGGCTTAAGGGTTCCTAACCCAAGTTCAGAGTGTTATGCGCAACCAAGAAAACCCTCCAACTATTGACCCTTTCGGTAGTGATCTGCTTAAGCGAACCAAAGTCTCACCCGAAGCAGTATAGGGGGTGTTGTAACTAAGTTTCCGCACCTTGAGGGAGATTTTATGTGGATATTTATCCTAATGAATGGATCTAATGCCTACAGTATTGTGCACAACTTCATAGAAACTAGATCTAAATGCAGACCACCCTTACTTCAAGACAGAAGCGTGCAAAACCATACCACTATACTTTATCTGAATCCTAGAATAATAAGCAGAAATGTACTTGCACAGACATGTATATCTAGTCAATACAAAGATTTCTAACAGCTACTTAGCCCATATAGATGTGCATTAATCATAACAGATCTATAGCTTGAAATAGATAGCAAATAATATGATAGATAGATCTAAACAATCACAGAAATCGCATAAAGATCAAAGTTCTCTCAAAATATCTTCTTTATTAATATATCTTCAATTCGATATAGTTCTTCTTACTGAGCACACAGTAGCAGGGTCCTTGCACACAGCTCAGGACTTAGGTCTTTGCGCGCACATCCAATAGGATCCTTTCTACACAGAATAACAATTTAGATCGACAAGTGATATCCAAAATATCAAACATAGACATAGAAATATCTCTCCTCACTCGACTCTTACATATATATACTTTCAAACGTGCACATACCATGGTTTGAGACCAATGGTTTCTCTTTTTACCTGTTACAATTATTAAGGAAATTTGACCCACCCTAAATCCCCTTTCCTTCTGCACACAGTGCATTCTAATAAAACTTACCCAAAATTAGCCCAAAAATGCTTTACCCTAGGGGACCCTACTCCAACAAGCCCCCAACACAATCTATTGACTCGTCTCTAGTCACTCAAGTCTCTTTTCCTGCATTTTGTCTTTGATTGCATGCACGGAACTCTGAAATGGAAAGATGACTTCAGTGTTTTGCATTGCGGTGTTCAGCGCTTCCTCCACCACTTTCTCTATGGTCGGTCCCTTGGTCACTAGGTTGATTCTTCTTTGGGTCTACTACACGATTTTGAGGGAATATTCAATGTTTTGTGAAATTTGCAAGGCCTCATCATCCCACAGATTCATTTTTTCTTCCAAGAAATTCTTTCATCGACGCAATGTTTTTATTTCCACCTAAATGGCGCGGCTCTCATGCAGTCTGGCTAATCTCCAAGTGGGTACCAGGGTCGGTGTAACGACCCAAATTTCAATGAATTGTTGCTTTTTGGCCCTTAATTATGTCTTTAGTTGTAGGATGATGGAATCATCGTGGATAGAGATCCAAATTCCCATGGCTTCTTCAAACATCTTACTGCAAGCATCCGCGGCAGCAGTGATGCTAGCAGCTGAAATTTCATCTATAGGCCTGCGATATTTTGCTCAAGCTCTGCACAAACTGTTGCTATCTCTGATCATGATGTCTTCGGTGCAGTAACCAAACTTTGAAATATATAAATGGGTGATGCAATGGTGGGCACTATGACTTCAGGGAGGCCATGGCATAGTTGATTGATCATAGTTTCCAACTCAACACGTTTTCTTTCAGCAATGTGGTGAGCATCTTCTACGATATGCTTTTCCTTCTGTGTCTATTCTACCAGCTGTTGAATAGTCGTGACGGCCTTCAATTTGTGGGCCTCCCTATACTGCAGCTCATCCATAATTATTATGTGCATCTCATGCAACATTCCTCCATGAAGCATGGTCAGGTCGATGTTGATTTCAGGGCATGCTTGGATAATTGTGCAGAGCTCGGGGTTCTCAACATGGAGCATCTTTCCCAGAACCTGAAGTAGTCGGTTGTCTAATGGCAAGGGCTCAATAGTCTTGAGTGGTTGCACACTTTCTTGTCCTATGCTCGCTTGCTACATGTTCGCTTGTTTCACGCTCACTTGGATTGCGCTCGCTTGCATCTTTAAGACCATGTTGCACATCCTCAAGGATTTTTATGTACTAATACTCAACGATATTCTAGGTAGATTGAGCTACGTATTTGACTACATATTCAATCTCTTCAAGGTCACCCTATGTCAAGGTTAGGGGATTTTTCCCTGTATTCTTTGAGGCCTTTTTCTTTGTGCGCAAACACAGTTGGATCTGACGCAATCGTTTAGTGCTGCAACGAAAAAAATTCAGCATCAAAGGTACATCAACACTGTCTCCTTATTTTTCCTCCATTTCCTCGTCATCTGTAGTGATCGGCTCTGGTTCCTCCTATGCATCCTTATCTTTCTGATGATATTTCTATGTCTCCTTCTGCGGATCTTTCGACATGTGTGGCTTTGTACGAGTCTTCACAAGCACTGAAGATGATGCACCACCAGCGGCACTCGCTTCTAACCACAAGGTTTGACATTTCGTTGTGACGCGCGCTACCTCATACTCCATGACCATGTATGGAATCTCATACCAAATGCCTTCCACATCCCTATTTGTACAGACGTTTATATTGTCGAATGTGGCTTTGAATTCCGCATTGTGCTTGTACTCCTCGTACAACGTTGGGGACATTCGCGGCTTGGAATGCACCGCCTAGAACAAACATGAATCAAATAATACCCAGAAAAAAATAAAATAAAATAAAATAAAAAATATTGGTCACTCTAGGAGGCAACTTGGAGTTCCACAATGACGCATAGCATGAACCTTTGTAGATATCGGGCTCAATATCAAGGAACTAGGCCTTCGCAGGTGTCCACCAACCAATCAATGCAATCAAAAGCAGCAGCCAAGCATAATAAAAGTGTTTCCCATCCTACTGTGCTTCGCGAACATTATCCAAGAATTCATTGCAAAGGTACTTTTCCCAATTATACTACACCCCTTCTCATATTTTCTAGCCAGTGCAATGACTGGTGTCATCACTTCTTTCACGTGGCACTTCTGCATCACCTTGAATGCAAGGATCAGTGTGCCAAATTTGACCAAGGGGTCATTGATATCACTAACGACGAACCCCCAATTTTTTCGAGATACGTTATACGTTTCTTTGATGTTACCAGCAACCTTCTTCTCGTGGCCCTTTCCTCCAAAGTTCGTCGTAGGTTCCTCTCCCTGACAATGCAGGTTGGTTATGCAATGGATCAATGCTTCATCAATTGGTATGGGTTCCCCTAGCCAGAGATATTTTTCATGCACCATGGTGATCAGTTGACGCACATAGACATCACTGACCGGGTTGCACCCAAAATGTAGGATGTTCAGAAGATTCAGCAGCCCTAACTTCTGCAAACCCAACACCCAAGATTTAGGTTCCACTTTGACAACTCATCCATCATAGTGAACCTATTATAAATGCTCTGATGGTGCAAGTTCATGGAACTTCGCGTGGTCTGCGAGGTCTCAGTCTTCCATAATCAGTAAGGGGAGATTTGTGAACATGTCTCCTTCGAATGGCATGGCCTCTAGAATTAGAGGTGTGTTGATGTATGATATGACCTTATCCAAGTCCTTTATGACTTTCACAAAGGCTTTGCACGGTGCCATATACTTGGATAGCTATAATATTGGATCTATCTCTTCCATAATATCCTCTTCGATAATTACCTTAGGTTCCTCATTCATTGGCCTCTTTTGTCGCTTTGTGGGGGTCGACCAAGGCTTCAGGGTTTTCTTGCATGGAGACTTCATGGTTCTCGAAGTCTGTCCTTTCTTTTGTTCTTGCAATTGGGGCTCAGGCGTAGGGGCTTCAGTGGCGGGCATTGTAGAGGGATTAGGCTATGTAGCAGTCATACTGGTGGGAATAAGATGACTTAACCCTCTTTGGCACATATTTTAAAGAAAGGCCTCAAAGTTCTCGGACATGAACTTAGGAAAACATAGCAATAGAAATGTGCACAAATCACTTGGAAAGAAAATGGAACTAATGTGACCCTCCTTGTCATATTTATATCGATTGTGTGGCCTAAATGGTCTGATGTTCATTGATGTAGCCCCATAAATGCTAAAATGGCTCCAAATCTAGCATAATCTCCTCATTAAATGCAGTTTAGCCGCTCCAAATGGTAATAACATTGTCTTGTCCAAATTAATTGTTCCAACGAATATACTCTGGAACTTATGTGACTATTTCAACCTCCTAGCATAGCCTCTGCGCAGTTTCCACAGATATATATCCTTTCACAATATCTGTCCCACAGACCCACTTTTCCAATGATTGATAGACTTTTTTATGGTCTTTCAGCCTCTCACAACTACCTGGGGTGCTAAGAGACTTCCATTCATTCAACTGTCTGGCCATATAGCAATTTTGTGCACGCAGGGATAGGGTCATCCCTGTATGATTTCAACCGACTTACATTCACATACCTAGGAAAGTCTTCACCCCTTAAGGTAACCAGACGTACCACACCTCCTTCTGTAATTTACTTGACAACATAAGGTCCAACCCAATGCATTTTTAACTTTCTTGGGTGGCGCGCAAACTTGTTGTCATATAGAAAAACTAAATCATCTTCCTTGAAACTCTTTTTTCTGATGTGCTTATCATGCCAAGATTTTTCACATACCTTTTGCACCTACTGATGGAAACCAACAATGAATCTGACCTCCTCCAGTGCAACTAGTTGCGATATTCCCTCTTCCATACTATCTCGATCATCCATGTTAGTTATCATTTCGATGTGCATACTAGGGATGATGTACTCCATTGGAATAATAGCCTTATGTCCATATACCAACCTAAAAGGGGTTTGTATGGTCAATTTCTTGCATGTATTTCGATATTCCCATAGAACCCCAGGTATGCGCACATCATAATCTTTCTAATTATCATTGAAAACCTCCAAAATATTATTAAAGGCCTCTACCATGCCATTTTATTTTGGATGATACGGTGTACTCTTCTGATGGTGCATCTTAAACTCCATTGTCAATTCTTGGATGGTCTCATTCACAAAGTGTGTACCCTGGTCTCTCATCAATATTTTAGGACACCCAAACCTTGTCAATATATTATCAAAAATGTAGTGTGCAGTTGTCTTTGCGCTGCAATCTTTCATAGGCGTAGCTTCTACCCACCGAGTCAAATAATTCATTGCAATAGTGATATAGCATGCACCAGTCTTCTTTCCGGGAGGGTTGATCAGTTCTACAAATTCAATGGCCTATTTATCAAAATCCTACAAAGTCACTTGTGGTTTCATTGGAATTTCATCTATGTCTGAGGGTTTCCCTATTCTATGACACACATCAGAATTTTTACAATACTCTTTTGCATCATTTTGTACCTTAGGCCACCACAAAAAAACCCTCAAAATTTTTTGTACAGTTGGTTTTCTTGCATAGTGACCTCCTGCAACCCCTGCATGTGCTTCAACTAGGATGCTTTGTCATTCAAACTCTGGCACATAGC
The DNA here is from genome assembly GCA_034641835.2 of Pinus albicaulis. Lineage (NCBI taxonomy): Eukaryota > Viridiplantae > Streptophyta > Pinopsida > Pinales > Pinaceae > Pinus > Pinus albicaulis. The sequence continues at coordinate 3,213,133 of CM076572.1, forward strand.
ATCTCAATACCTCATCAACTCCCATATTATACAAATGGCCAGCAATCAAAGTAAATTCGGTTGCGCGCAAGACCATTTCTTTCTTCTGCTTAATTGTATACTACGTAGGCACACTACCAGTGGTTAGAAAGTGGATAATATCTGTGAAGTGGTCATTCACTAATTTAATGGTAAATAATTTTTCATTTGGTAATCCTTCTTCAAATTTATTTAGATCCTCTCTGCTTTCAATGCGCGACAGATGGTCTAGCCTAGCATTCAATATCCCTGGTTTCACAATTACCTCAAATTCATACTCCTGAAATAATAAAATCTATCTATAGATATTCACCCCCAACACAAGCTTGTTGAGCAGGTACTTCAAAGAAAAGTGGTCAGTAAACATCTTAATATGTCCTCCCAGCAAATAGCGAAAAAACTTTTGTAACACATAGACCATAGTTAATCCTTCTCTCTCTATTGTCGAGTAATTGCGCTCAGCACTTGACAATTTACTGCTCGCAAATGAAATTGGGTGATCAATATCTATGGCTCCTGGCTACACGAGTACAGCTCCTAGCATGATACACAAAGCATCCACGTGTACATCTAATTCCTTTGTCCAGTAGGGAAATACCAATATAGTCGCAGTCACCATTTTCTCCTTAAGTAGCTCTAAACTCTTATGACAGTCCTCATCTTAGAAAAAAGAGGCATCCTTCCTCAACTATTTTTCCATCGGCACAATTATAGTCAATGCATAGCCTTGAATAAATTTTCTATAATACCCAGTATACCCCAAAATTTAGCGCAACTGCTTCACATTTGTAGGCACCTCTAGGTTCAAAATAATAGCAATCTTAGAGGTATCGACCATCAATCCCTGTTGACAGATAATATGACCCAACAAAATCCCGAAAGGCACACAGAAAATGCACTTATTCAAAATCAGTGAGATTCTATGCTTCCAAAAAGTATCCAACATTAAGCGCAGATTTGAAACATGCTTCTTCAATAAGCCAAATATAGTCCAGTCATCAAAATATACTTCTAAGAATTTATGTATATACTCCTCAAATGTAGCTACCACTACACGTGAGAAGATTGTTGGCGCATTCTTCAAACTAAATGGAATTACTGTGTATTGGAATGATCCTCATTCTTCCACGAAGGTTGTCTTACTTATGTCGTTAGGTGAGATTCTTATTTGGTCGTATCCAAAAAAACCATCAGTGAATGATTAGGCCTCCTTCCCTCCCACATTTTCCAATATTTCATCATAAAACGGATTTGGAAAAGGGTCATGGACCACCATGGGGCTTACCCAATCTAATTCTTCTACTGGTTCAATTATCCCTGTAACAACTATTTTCTCTAGGTCCTCCTTGACCTTTTGTGTATACTTAGGATTAAACCTATAGGGGCGTCGCTTGGCAGGGCCTAGCATCTGGTTTCAGAGTTATTTTCATCACACCAAGATCCCCAACAATACCTTTCAACTCTGAAAAATTTGTGGGAAATAAGTCTAGATATTTAGCAAGCAGCTCCGCAACCTTAGCTACTGTATATTCGTTCCAATAATTCCCTATTTTGGAAATCTTAGGTTTCTCTTCATTTCCAATGTTGACTTGCCTAATCGTCATGGTTTCAGTCAAATCTAACACTTCAACCAAAGGCCCACCAACTGCGCGTTGACCTTCAGACTCAGGGATATTTATGTTTTGTGGATCCTCCTCATTATCTTAATTAAATAGTTATATTTCGCCATTAAACTATATCCTTCATATGCACATTCCATGTTAGTAGGGATCGTTCTTTTGGTTTATATGTCGTGTCAAATATCACATCTTGAATTGTGTGTAAGGAAGTATTGATGCATGGGAATCCACTCTAAAAATTGAACGTTAAAACAAAGCTTTCTTGTAGCATAGCCAATTCCATCGTGCCTCGTCACATCTCAACCTCTAGGTACCATTTCATAGGAATCTGACTTAGAGTATGGATGAATGTATGCACCCATCTTGGTTGCAACTCTTCTCCCCAAGCTATAGTACACTTAGCTAAATGTACACATGGATCTCCTATGCCTGCATAGGATCCATCCAACCAGGTATTGGGTTGTCCAAATCATAGTTGCATCATGTGCGTACATTCTTCCAAGTTCGCCAAGTTCTCCTTGGGTGTTTCCCACCAGCGCGTTGGAGTTGAGCACAAATCTAATTCAAACACATGGAACCATTGTGTCTGTGGAACAACCTTTTTGAATTCATCTAAGAATAAAGTGACATTTCCTATACCATCATAATAAGGTAATTTCTGCACCTTAAAGGATATGCATCGTAAAGATATAGTAACAATATTGCAGCGCAGTGTAGAGACTTCATGCAAACGGTTCTTCCAATTCTCCAATTCCTCATCTAAGTCTGAGTGGAATGTACTATCTCTATCCCAACTAAGTTGACCATATGTTGTGGGATTGATACAATATTCATCTCTCGTATTTTTTTTGTAGATATGATCAACGTCCTCTTCTACGTGCACCGGTTTTTTATATCTTTCTCCTTATGCGCGATCCAGTGCAACCACAACCCTAGTTCCATTGTTTTCAAACACCTTACTTATGGGCTTGAGTTTGATGATAGAATCCATGCCAATAGCCCAATCCAGACCCAACCGTGCGGGGTATGGATATGAATCATCAACAATCTGAATAACTTCAAAATCATCCAGTGCCTTAACTCCTTCGATATCAACTATGACCCCAGAAAGTCTACCAATTGGGATAATCTTCTATTGATTTTCCATGTGCAGTTGTATTGTAGACCATTCTAGCTTAGGTTCTCGCATTTTCTTCCAAGTCTGCTTTGGTATGACATTTGCATCAGAGACCATATCCAGAATGACTTGGTCCATTTCAAAATCTTCTATCTGAGCAGTCAAGCGCATCTCTCGGCCAGTTCTTCTCTTTTTCTAGTAGATCTTAGGGCAGCCTTTTGCTCCATATGAGGCTGTTATTTTTCATTGCAGCTATTAATTAAATATTGAAGGTTCTCAATGGTCTTCTTATTGCGCAAAAGCTTGATACATGCCTACAAAAATGGTTTCATCTTTGCAGACTCGGCCCCTTCGACAGTATCCATGGCAGGTTTTCTTACTACTTTAGATGTGTCATGATCCTTGAAGTCCTTCTTTGATGTGACAAAGGTTTCCTTTTCCCTTTGTATATTTAATCCTTCCTTTTTCTCAAGAGATCTCCAGACCCAAACATTAGTGACAGGTCTCTTACCTTCTACTTTATCTTCTCTAGCTGCTACACCACTTCTGGTAACAATATTTATGCTAGGGTATTTAGTGTGTGGTTCCACTCTCATCATTTGAATATTCTACATAGGTGTTTGCAGTTTATTTTCCTGCATTTTTGCAAACAACACAGGGAAATCGTCAATAAAATTATTGAACTGTCTATAATACCTACAATATTTTTGTGTTGGGTTCGCGTAGTTGTGTGCATAATTACCAGATTCTCCACAGTTATAACAAATGAGTTTTCCCCTTCCACGACTATCCCTTCCACCTCTTCCTCGTCGTATGCCTGGAAATCCATCGCGCCCAGACGGCTATGCAGGTGAATCTGGTCATATACCCTCAACCTACAATCTATATGAGGAAACCTACTCAATCATCAAATCGAAGCTGTGATATTTCTTGTCATCGTGTCGCATAGATCGACAGAATGTGTATTAAGTTTTTTGTAGCTCCAGAATATATTTACCAATCCTAGGTCAGAATTTTGTCATATGCAGTCCATTTGTTTGGAAAATTGTGCACCATAGTTTGGGAACCTCACTAGGCCCTACCCCGTTCTTAATTGGACTTGGTCCTCCAAACACCAGATAGATATTATATACAGCACACTGATCCCTGTGATGTCCCTCAACTTCACAGCATGTGCACCATACTCTTACGCACACATCCTTTTCCTTCTCCTTTCACAGAGATTGTATTTCTAAGTGAATGGAGCTAACTAGATTTGGATTTTCTCAGTTCCAACTTATGCAGCTGGTACAGGTGAGGCTTCTAGCTTCATGGAAATCTCCATAGCTTCATCCTATTTCGCAATCTTATGTTGGTTTAAATATTGGCGCAGATGTGGCAGCAGCATAGAAATGAACCATTCTTTGCGTTGTGTGTCATCAATATTAAATCCTTCATCCCTGATGGTGCGCTTTAATCATTGATTTGCCTCCCATACAAATTCATTTACTTCTTGGTGGATCTCCTTTAGTTTGGTCAGGCATTGAGAGTATGATTTTGGATTTTTGAACTGCTCCTTCAATGCAATTTTAAGCTCGTCAATTGTTGTAGTAGGGTTGGTTGCCATATACCTCATGTACCAATCCAATACACGTTCTTTAAATGCAGTAGCCAGTTGTGCTTTCTTAAAATTATTATTATTTATATGTTGCACTTTCCACATAGCATCTATGACAAACCAAAATTGGTCAACATCTTCATTTCCAACACCCTTGAAATTCTGCACCTTGATGGAAGTAGCCATATCAACTTCGAGTGGTGGAGGTGGAGGTGGAGTGGATGACTTGTTAGAGTGAGGTGAATTTTGGAGTGGAGTGGATGGGATATGAACTAAGACCAACAACCAAAAAATACCTTGATCATGCAATCCCTCTTCTTCTGAGTGTGAAGATTCACCAGAGCTACTTGTTTCAGACTCCTCATCATTGCCAGATTTACCTTTGAGAGGGCTATAAACAAACATTCTTCTGGATATATTCTATAAGTTTTTCCGTTGTGTGTAGTCAGGCCTCTTGGGGACATTCACTCAATGTGGCTGCATAGAGTACAATTTTCACATAAAATAATTTTAGTCCACAGTTTCAATGAATGCAGAAACTTACCTCTAGGGCCCTTGAAAAATCTCCATTAAACTTCAAAATACAATACAAAAGTATCAATAGAAAACTCAGTCACAAACCCACTCAAAACGCTATCGATCCAATAATCTACTGCACGAGTGATTTTATTGCTAGATTTCTCCAACTCCTGAACCAGCTTGGGACTCCACCTGGTGATCGCGTCATCCTTTGCACAGGTTTGAAATTCAGCCAGTCGAGATAACCACTCATGTAACTCAGTCGCAAAGGAAGAAAATAAAATTTTGTGTACCTTTGTATAGATATACCTTTTCTCCCAATCCTCAGTAGATAATTTGGGGTTTCGATTTTCTTGGATTGAAAATTCTCATGCCTTCTTATCGAGCCAATATTGCAGTTCGTTCTTCGTCGGATGCCACAACATCAAATCTACCTCAAACAGATCTCAGTCCCGAAAATAAAACAATTTTTTGGCTTAAGGGGTCTTGACCCACATTCAAAGTTTTCTACGCAACCAAGAAAACCCTCCAACTACTAGCTATTTCGATAGTGATCTTCTTACGCAAACCAAAGTCTCACCCGAAGCAGTATGGGGGGGTGTTGGACCCAAGTTTCCACACCCTGAGGGATATTTGATGTGGATCTTTACCATAATGAATAGATCTAATGCCTGAAGTCCTATTCACAACTTCATAGAAACCAAATCTAAAGGTAGACAACCCTTACTTCAAGACAAAATCACATAAAACAAACCACTATACTTTATGTCGATCTTAGCATAATAAGCATAAATATACATTAGAAAACATGTAGATCTAGTCAACACAGAGATTTTTAATAGCTACTTAACCTAGATAGATGTGCATTAATCATAACAGATCTATTTCTTGAAACAAATAGTATATAATACGATAGACATATCTAAACAATCACATAAATTGCATAAAGATCAGACCTCGCTCAAAATATCTTCTTTATTAATAGATATTCAATTCAATACAGTTCTTCTGCCTGTGCACACAGCAGCAAGGTCCTTGCACATAGCTCAAGACTTAGGTCTCCACGCACACAGCCAGCAGGAGCGTTTCTACCAAGACTAAACATTCTGATCAACAATTCATATCCAAAAGATCAAAGATATGCATAGACATATCTCTCCTCACTTTACTCTTACATATTTACACTTTCAAACGCACACATACCATGGTCTCAAATGATGGTTTGAGACCCATGGTTTCTTTTTTTACCCGTTACAATGATTAAGGGGCTTTGACCCACCCCAAATACCCTTTCCTTCTACGCACGGCACATTCTAACAAAAATTACCCAAAAATTCTTTACCCCAAGTGACCCTTCTCCAATAGCACATAGTCAATGTATCATCATGCAAATTTTGATTTTTTTTTCTTAAGTTTTCCTTCAATTATCTTTTTCCATAATTGAATATTGCTTATTTTATTCTTTTACTTTTTATTAACATGACTTTTCCATAATTTTATTCTTACTATTTTTATAGTTTCCTTTATTTATGTATTTTTTAACTTCATTTTATTATTTATTATTTTTTTTATTTATTATTTATTGTTCTCACTTTTATTATTATTAGTAGTATTATTATTTATCATTTTGATAATATGGAGCATTAAATGCTCCCCTTCATCAAATAACTTTTGTTGAAAATTGGTTTTCATTGATGTCAACCTAAGCAGTAGCCAAAAGAAGCCCTCCTTTCAATGACAAAAATGATAAGGAAGATCAAGGTTATTGTGCTCAAGATAATCTTCATTTTATGTCCCTTTTCAATCCTATTATAATGATAGGTGGCACGTCTCACAACTTATCGTGGCTAAGGAGATATGCTTCTTTGAATGTTGAAGCCCCATTTGTGGTTAAAAGCCCCAAGATGACTCTACAAGCAAGCTTAATTTGATGGAAATTTTATTTCAAAATCAATTTAATCATGGGCCTATTCTAATATTTATCGCTTGCAAAAATACATAAGTTCAACGAGTAAGCAATTTGTCATGTTGGTTTCAAAGGAGGTTATTTTTTTGGCTACAAAACTATTAATTTGTTTGAAATTTAAAATTCTTTAAGGCCAGCTCCCTCCCTTGACAGTTCGGATGGCCTCTCCTCTAGATGTATCCTTGGACTCTATAAATACAAGGCCAATATACCATCAAAAAATAACTCAAAATGACATATCTTATTTAAATTTTCTCAGCCTTGTGTAGTCACACCAAGAAAAAGAGAAGGTCAAGAATTTAAGAAGGTTTTTAGGTCTAATTTTTATGCTTTGGTTCTAAGTTTTCCTTAGGTTTTTCTTTTTCACCTTCAAAGTCCATTCAGCCCTGTCTGAGATATATCAAAGGAAATAAATGGGGAAATTTTTCTTAGATCATCTAAGACAATTTTTTGTGAGTCCTAGGAGTTTTGTGCACTTTTCGGCCTATCTTCTAATAAATTTTGGCCTTCCAAAGTTTCCATATTATGGCTTATTTGGTCAACTAAACAACGATGGAAGAGGTGTATTTCTAATTTTTGTTATAGAATTTTCAGGGTTATCACACTATCATCCAAATCTTGCTCAAACATATCCTTTTATACCATTATGAATGAAGTCAATCTGGATCTCGTATGGACACATTCTGAAGCTTTGTTCTTATATTTTTGGCACCATACACTGAAGCTCTATGACCTATTTAAGATTTGTATCTAAAGGCTATTCCATGATTGTTCTATGACCAATTCTAAAGTGTTATTTCAGGAGCATATTTGAATTTCGTTGTGGGTTATAAGGTTTTTCTAAAGCTTATTTTGTGGCATCACTTGAAGTTGAATTCGCTAGCACATTAGTATTTCATTAGATCATCTTTGTTTATTATTTTTTGGTATGTGTACCCTAATATAAGGAGTAATTTCGCAGTATTCCTAAGGCCATCCTCAGCTTGTCTGAGGCTGAGATTAGCACCTTCATAAGGCTCTATTCAGTGGCGCATATTTGGCTAAATTATTAAATTCTCATGGAATTTTCATAATTTATTTTAAAGACTATATGAACCCCACTTTTGACATATCACTGTGACATTTGATTTCTAATTTTATCTATGGAATTTAGTGAAACATATTTCACACTTCACTACGTTATTCACTTGAGGATTTTTATCATGACCAAGAACTAAAGTTACTTCATCACATGTCTAAGGATTTTCTAGGGTTTTTCAAAAGGTTTGATATTGTAATTTTGAAGTATCATTTATGGTCTACAATTTTGAGACATAATTTCACTTCTCTTCAAGTCAATGTTGATACATCTTCAAGGAAAATTCAAGTGGTGTAGCAACGGCGGTGAAGTTTGGCATTGCAAATAGAGATGTAGAAGTTTCGTGTGTTATAATATGAGGGAAATTATTAACAAAAGATAAGGGAAGTGAAGTTAAATGAATAGAGGTATGATCAATGTTGCAGAAATACATGTTAATCATATCCTTGGTAGCCAGCAGATTTGAAGGCATCTTCAGGTACAACAGTGACCAAAGACTTGAGGTACTTGAATTTTTTAATTTAATAAATTAAATTTTATTACTCTTTAGTTACATTGTTATATTAGTTATAATTACTTCTAAAGTTTTGCAAAATTTTGATTCTCCATTGTATATTTGAAGTGCACATCAGCATAAATGGTTTTATTTAATATCTTTGTAACTGGTTCATTATCCCTGGTATGGGAACCCACAAATTATTTATCTATTTGTATATCTTAAGGGTGGTTTGGTGGTGCAAGGTAGGATAGTGAATTCTCCTTCAGTTTAGATCCTAAAAATACTTCAAGCTGGCAGGGTGGTGTTATGGAAACTTGGAGCTTGCAGGGTGTTGAAGCATCATTTCAGTGGAAGCTGATAAAACCAAGGCATTGGATTGTCCTTCAAGTTGGAGCTAGTAAACTAGGGTGTTGGAGAATCCTTTTAGGAGTTGGAGCTTCCTGATAAATTTAAAGGTTTTATAGAGTACTAGGAATTTGGATCTTCCTCTTCAGCTAGAGCTAAGAAATTTTGTACTCATTAATTATATTAGAAAAGCCTTAAGTGGATTTTCTCACGGAAGAGTTTCCACCGAAAAAAAAAGTGTGTACTGCTCTTGTGATGTGTTAGTAATTCTTGTTTTTATTTATTTCTAATGCTTTGAAAAATAATTATTAACTAGTTACAAGTGAAATATTGATCAACCCCCTCACAATATTTCCAACAATTGGTATTAAATAAGGTTCCTTCACAATTTTTCTAAATATTGGAAGGGAGATCATGGGTTTCACAAAGAATGGAGTTCATGTATTCAATGTATAAAACTATTCATTTTAGAGTGGAAGGATTAAGGTGTATGTGAAAGCACAAGGATATGATGTTTGTCATTCTATAATGCCAATGTATACAAAGGACCCTCAAATCCTCCACGAACACAACCAGCAGGAGCATTTCTACCAAGACTAAAAATTCCGATCAACAATTCATATCCAAAAGATCAAAGATAGGCATATACATATCTCTCCTCACTTGACTCTTACATATTTACACTTTCAAACGCACACATATCATGGTCTCAAATGATGGTTTGAGACCCATGGTTTCTTTTTTTACCCGTTACAATGATTAAGGGGCTTTGACCCACCCCAAATACCCTTTCCTTCTGCGCGTGGCACATTCTAACAAAACTTATCCAAAAATGCTTTACCCCAAGTGACCCTGCTCCAACAGCACATAGTCAATGTGTCATCATGAAAATTTTGATTTTGTTTTCTTAAGTTTTCCTTAAATTATCTTTTTCCATAATTGAATATTTCTTATTTTATTCTTTTACTTTTTATTAACTTGACTTTTTCCATAATTTTATTCTTACTATTTTTATAGTTTCCTTTATTTTTGTATTTTTTAACTTCATTTTATTATTTATTATTTTTATTTTTTATTATTTATTGTTCTCACTTTTATTATTATTAGTAGTAGTATTATTTATCATTTTGATAATATGGAGCATTAAATGCTCCCCTTCATCAAATAACTTTTGTTGAAAATTGGTTGTCATTGATGTCAACCCAAGCAGTAGCCAAAAGAAGCCCTGCTTTCAATGACAAAAATGATAAGGAAGATCAAGGTTATTGGGCTCAAGATAATCTTCATTTTATGTCCCTTTTCAAGCCTATTATAATGATAGGTGGCACGTCTCACAACTTATCGTGGCTAAGGAGATATGCTTCTTTGAATGTTGAAGCCCCATTTGTGGTTAAAAGCCCCAAGATGACTCTACAAGCAAGCTTAATTTGATGGAAATTTTATTTCAAAATCAATTTAATCATGGGCCTATTCTAATATTTATCGCTTGCAAAAATACATAAGTTCAACGGGTAAGTAATTTGTCATGTTGGTTTCAAAGGAGGTTATTTTTTTGGCTCCAAAACTATTAATTTTTTTGAAATTTAAAATTATTTAAGGCCAACTCCCTCCCTTGACAGTTCGGATGGCCTCTCCTCTAGATGTATCCTTGGACTCTAGAAATACAAGGCCAATATACCATCAAAAAATAACTCAAAATGACATATCTTATTTGAATTTTCTCAGCCTTGTGTAGTCACACCAAGCAAAAGAGAAGGTCAAGAATTTAAGAAGGTCTTTGGGTCTAATTTTTATGCTTTGGTTCTGAGTTTTCACTGGGGTTTTTCTTTTGCACCTTCAAAGGCCATTCAGACCTTTCTGAGATATATCAAAGGAAATAAATGGGGAAATTTTGCATAGATCATCTAAGACAATTTTTTGTGAGTCCTAGGAGTTTTGTGCACTTTTCAGCCTATCTTCTAATAAATTTTGGCCTTCCAAAGTTGCCATATTATGGCTTATTTGGTCAACTAAACAACGATGGATGAGGTTGTTGGAAATATTGTCATTGATGGCAAAGAAGGCAGCAGATGCAGAAATAGGCGAAGGACAGCAGCAGAAGAGAGCAGGTAATATTTACAGAGAGAAGGTAATATTTACAGAGAGGAGTGGAGGCAGAGGTCAAGCGGAAAAGGCATCGAATACAGAGGAAGAGATGAAACAGTGAGCAGTAAAGGCAGAGGCAGCAGATGAAAAGGTCGAGCATCAGAGGCACAGCGAAGGCAGAGGTAGAGGTAGAGCTGTTATCAAACAAATTCCGAGAATCACTACCCCCGCTGGAAGATTCACTAAAGACCGAAGCGGAAGCAGATGCCTATATATATGCAGCACCTTATTCATGTTGCGCCTTATATGCAAAGGTCCAAACCATATATATATTTATACGGTGCGCAATATATAAAGGTAGGGTGCAATGCAGCGTGGGCCCGACGAGCAATGTTGGCTTTAAACCATTGGCAAACACATACTTTATGATAAATAGAATGGACAGAAGAGATTTTATTAACCTTGTGGGACCCGTATGAATCGCATCGGAGAAAAACTTGGCAGCGGAGCATGACAATAGAAGTTGCGATTTCGATTGAGTTTCGGACCCAATGGGCTTATAAACTATGACTCATATATGGTTGAGTTCTGGTAAACAGTGTTTCATCACATCGGAGAAATGTGTGGCAGCGAAGCATGACAATAGAAGTTTCAATTTCGATTGAAGTTCTGGACCCGATATGGTTTAAACAATGATTTATATATGTTTAAGTTCTGGAGATTTGATAGCTAGTGGGACCCTCCCCCAACCCCATCGGAGCATAAGTATAATGGAACATGCAACTGCAAATTGCGATTGCGGTTGAGTTTCGGACCCGATGGGCATATAAATTGTGACTTGATAGGTTTGAGTTTCAGCCTAATTGCATCGGAATTTCAAGGTGAACAGTGATTAATCGCATCGGAGAAAGAGAAAAGTATATGTATATGTGCAGCGCACTATATACGAAGTACCATAAGGTGGGACCCCTCTATAGAAAATTCTGAGAATCATTACCCCAGCTAAAGGTTACATTAAGGCAGAAGCATAAACTTATATATACAGCACGGTACACATGTTGTGCTTTATATTCAAAGGTTCAAAGCTTATATATATATATATATGGAGTGATTTATGGACAAGGGACCAAAGGTATAATCCAAAGCATATGTATTATATCTTTTGGCACAAGATCAAAAGAACCAAAGGTTTTAACGCTTGGTTTTAAAACAAACAAAGTTTTATATGATGGGACCCTCACCCAATCGCATCGGAGAAAGTTCGCAAGCGGAACATGTTAACAAAGAATTGCGATTGCGATGAAAGACCGGACCTGATGGGTTTATAAACCATGACCGATATATGTTTTAGTTTCATCATAACATTGAATCATCGGAATCGGATCATCGGAGCATTGAGATATCGGTACATTCAAATGGAAATTGCGATTGCGATTAATCGCAATCGGAAGAAGTCGAGGAGTGATACACCGCATTGGAAAGATCAGAGAGTGGGCCCGTAAGGGAATTTTATGTATGAAAATGATCTCTCAACAGTACATCGCCGGAAGTTACATATGTTATATAAAACGGCAGTCTATATGGCAAAATCAATTCTTATCGTGCCGAGAGTTAAATTGTGATGTATGAAAAGGGAAATTACATAGGTATGGTAGTTACGTTGTGACAGTAAGCAGGAAATAAATCAGAACCGAAAGGGCCAAACACAGTCACAGAAAAGCCAAATACAGTCACAGAAAAGCCAAATACAGTCACAGAAAAGCCAAACACAGTCACAGAAAAGACAAGCGCAGTGAACCAAGAGGCTGAATGAGTGAGCTGAAGTTTTCATTATAATTGAATGTAAATTTTTTTAATTGATTTATATTGTTGTGATTCATTGGCAAGTCTCCGGAAGAGAACAAAATTCCCACTGTAATATTAAAGTTAGTACCTACAATTATATTTTTCTGAGTGAGCTGAAAATAAATGAGGAGGTAGAAAATCAAGAGGTATGACTATCCATTTCGAATTCCTAGAGGAAAACAAACAGTCATCAGGAAATCTCTATAAGTAATATCACCTTGATATGCATAGAGTGAGGGAGAGAGAGAGTAAATATAGAGAATGCAGAGTATAGAATATTGAGGCAGAGAAGATAAGGAAGAGAAGAGCATAAAGAGATGCTACAGAACAGAGCTGATATCTGAGGTAAATCAGCAAACATTCCGTTTGATAAATTAAGGAAGTTGGAGCTTCCCTATCAAGTTGAAGCTTGATAGCTGTCAGTTGTAGCTGACTGAGGTTGGAGCCTCCTGTAGGTTGGTGCCTGTAGAAAATTGAAGGGAGTTGGAGCTTCCTTGCAAGTTGTAGCTTGCAAAATTTAGGTTGGTGCCTCCTGTAGGTCGGTGCCTGCAGAAAAACAATGGTGAGAGGGAGTTGGAGCTTTCCTTTGCATCACAACAATAATAAGATGTGGTTTTCTCCCTTTATGGGTTTCTACTTATATCTGTTGTCTCTATCTGTGTTGTCTAGGTGCTGAAATGATTTACCAAATCTGCTCAATGTTTGTTGTTCTCATAATAAGTTTTATGTCACATTAATTTAATACTTGCTGCAACTTATTAAGACTGTTCATATACTAAGGTTGGTTATAAAAGTAAGATGCAAATAAGCTGATGAAAAATTTAAAAAGCTCATGTATGTGTTAAACTGATTCACCCCCCCCCTCTCAGTTTAACTAAGAATTCAACAGAGGCGTATTTCTAATTTTGGTTATAGAATTTTCAGGGTTATCACACAATCATCCAAATCTTGCTCAAAAATATCCTTTTATACCATTATGAATGAAGTTAATTTGGATCTCGTATGGACACATTCTGAAGCTTTGTTCTTATATTTTTGGCACCATACACTAAAGCTCTGTGACCTATTTAAGATTTGTATCTAAAGGCTATTCCATGATTATTTTATGACCAATTCTAAAGTGTTATTTCAGGAGCATATTTGAATTTTTTTGTGGGTTATAAGGTTGTTCTAAAGCTTATTTTGTGGCATCACTTGAAGTTGAATTCGCTAGCACATTAGTATTTCATTAGAGCATCTTTGTTTATTATTTTTTTGGTATGTGTGCCCTAATATAAGGAGTAATTCCGCAGTATTCCTAAGGCCATCCTCAGTTTGTCTGAGGCTTGGATTAGCACCTTCATAAGGCTCTATTTAGTGGCGCATATTTGGCTGAATTAGTAAATTCTCATGGCATTTTTATAACTTATTTTAAAGACTATATGAACCCCACTTTTGACATATCACTGTGACATTTGATTTTTTGATTTTATCTATGGAATTTAATGAAACATATTTCGCACTTCACTACGTTATTCACTTGAGGATTTTTAGCATGACCAAGAACTAAAGTTACTTCATCAAATGTCTAAGGATTGTCTAGGGTTTTTCAAAAGGTTTGATATTGTAATTCTGAAGCATCATTTATGGTCTACAATTCTGAGACATAATTTCACTTCTCTTCAAGTCAATGTTGATATATCTTCAAGGAAAATTCAAATGGTGTAGCAACGACGGTGAAGTTTGGCATTGCAAATAGAGCAGTAGAAGTTTTGTGTGTCATAATATGAGGGAAATTATTAACAAAATATAAGGGAAGTGAAGGTAAATGAACAGAGGTCTGATCAATGTTGCAGAAAGACATCGTTAAGCATATTCTTGGTAGCCAGCAGATTTTAAGGCATCTTCAGGTAAAACAATGACCAAATACTTGAGGTACTTGAATTTTTTAATTTAATAAATTAAATTTTATTACTCTTTAGTTACATTGTTATATTAGTTAGAAGTAGTTCTAAAGTTTTGCAAAATTTTGATTCTCCATTGTATATTTGAAGCGCACATCAGCATAAAGGGTTTTATTTAATATCTTTGTAACTGGCTCATTATCCCTGGTATGGGAAACCAAAAATTATTTATCTATTTTTATATCTTAAGGGTGGTTTGGTGGTGCAAGGCAAGAGAGTGAATTCTCCTTCAGTTTAGATCCTAAAAATACTTCAGGTTGGCAGGGTGGTGTTAGGGAAACTTGGAGCTTACAGGGTGTTGAAGCATAATTTCAGTTGAAGCTGATAAAACCAAGGCATTGGATTGTCCTTCCAGTTGGAACTAGTAAACTAGGGTGCTAGAGAATCCTTTTGGGAGTTGGAGCTTCCTAATAAATTTAAAGGTTTTATAGAGTACTAGGAATTTGGATCTTCCTCTTCAGCTAGAGCTAAGAAATTTTGTACTCATTAATTATATTATAAAAGCCTTAAGTGTATTTTCTCCAGGAAGAGTTTCCACCTAAAAAAAAATTGTGTACTACTCTTGTGATGTGTTAATAATTCTTGTTTTTATTTATTGCTAATGCTTTGAAAATTAATTATTAACTAGTTAAAAGTGAAATATTGATCAACCCCCTCTCATTATTTCCAACAATTGGTATTAAATAAGGTTCCTTCACAAGTTTTCTAAATATTGGAAGGGAGATCATGGGTTTCACAAAGAATGGATTTCATGTATTCAATGTATAAAACTATTCATTTTAGAGTGGAAGGATTAAGGTGTATGTGAAAGCACAAGGATATGATGTTTGTCACTCTATAATGCCAATGTATACAAAGGACCCTCAAATCCTCCAATAGATGATGCGGGGAAAAACATTTATGATAATAATGCTAAATCCAAGAGTGTTATTTTTAATGGTCTAAAAAATTCAGTATATGTGAAATTAATGCATTGTGCATCTGCAAAATACATTTCAAATAAGCTCCAAAATATATATGAATGGGACAGAAGGTCAAATAGGAAAAGCTTCATACTTTCAGAGGAAAATTTGAGTGGCTGAAAGTGGATGAAGATGAAAATATTGCATCTTATTTTATTTGGGTTGATGAAGTAGTAAACACCATACAAGGATTGGGAGAACCAATGGAAAACAAGTTAATTGTTCAAAAAATATTGACATCACTTCCAATGAGATTTAATGCTAAAGTATCAATGTTGGAATAAATATCATACTTAGAAACCGCCAGCATGGATGACCTACGTGGAATACTTACAACCTATGAAATGAGAATAGAGCAAGAGAATCCATCTAAAACAGGAGAAACATTTACGACATCTAAGAAGATATATAAACAAGAAATAATCCAAGATAAGCCCCAGCTACAGCTGTAGTAAAATGGCAGATGAATAAATAGCCAAATTTTTGATAAATTTTAAAAGAGGGACATGCAAGTACAAAGTTAAGCTTCCCTTAAAGTGTTTCAATTGTGGTGAAATTGATTATTTTGCTTCAAATTTTCCTTACGCAAAGAAATCAGACAATCGTGATGAAGAAGAAGCTCCTAGAAAAGTAAAGAATAATCAAATAAAATACAAGAAGAAAGGTAAAAATAAAGACTTCAAGAAAAGTTTCTACTCAAAAGAATATAGCTCTTCATCTAAGGAAGAAAGCGATAGTGATAGTGAACACGGGAAGATTATTATTCTTGGAAAGAGATGATTGAAAGGAATCTCCTGAAGAAGATGAAGAGGAAGGCAAAGTATATCCTGAAAGAGAAATTATCAATGCCTTAAAGCACCTAAAGGTAGAAAGACGAAATGTCAAGAAATTTGAAATCGAATTGAGTGAACTAACGAAACACACTAAAATTATCAATAATAAGTCTAAAGAATCAAAGAATATTATCATAAATTTAAAAGTGCAGTTAGAGGAGTTCAAGAAAATTGAAGAAACACTCAAGATGGAATTGGAACAAAGCACCCAGAAAAAAGGAGAGTTTGGAAGCAGAGATAGTATTACTACGAAAGGAAGCATAGGAGGAATATCTAGTATAATTTCACAAACAACACCAAAGTGTTGGATAAAATTATTAGTAGTCAAAGATCATGTGATGACAAGACATGATTAGGATATAAGCCCAAATTCATTAAATGTTCAAGCTCCATGACAATAGAAGCTAAACAAAATACCTATGCAGATATCGTTAAGGACAATATCAAGGAAAAGGAAAGCATGCTTGCAAAAGATAAGTTTCAAGATCAAAATATGTTAAATTGGAAACCTACAAAGGAAGGCCTCTGGAAAACTGTCATATAAAATATCCTCCACTCCCAGTATTAAACTATATTCCTTGGTGTATGTTACTATTGCAATAATTTTGGACAAAGCTATGAATTGTAAATCTTATGCTAGGAAAATAAGCAACAATGGAAGCTACTCTAGGAATGATTATCCTAGAAAAAATCACGAAAATTACATCTAAAATTATAATCGATTTCGATCCCTATGTAATGAAGTATAATGCTAAAAATGAAACAATTTTGGAAATGTAGCAAAATATTTCAAGTTGAACACTTTTCCAAGGGAGACAAATCATGAATCAAATATTCCTCCAAAAGAACCTTCAATATTCTAGAAGAATAAGGATGAAAAATGTGTGATTTCTTTAAAATACCAAAGAAAGAAAAGTGTATGGTACGTCAATAGTAGATGTTGAACACACATTATAGGGGGATAAAAAAAAAAAATTATCTTTTCATAAATAAAATGATCACTACAAGGAAAATACCCTCTAAAGGAGATTATAACGGAGGTTTTTAGTGTTATAAAATTGGCCAAAATTGTCAAAAAATCATTTGCTACAACATTTTTTTTTGGTAGCTTCTAATAGAACTTCAACACAGCTAAAAAAAACTAGGCGGTCGGATGTTTTTCTCATCGGTGCATGCATCATGTGTGAACACACCGATTCATTCTACCATGCATGCACCAGTACTATAAATATACCAAGAACCAGGATGGAAAACAAAGTTAGGAAGCCCCAGGGCAGTTAGCAACGTCCCGGTGTGTGTCACCCACAAAGACGCACTGGGCTGATGGAAGGTGCATGCACCAGTTCTGTTAAGGTGTAAAAATGCACTGGGCCGTTTAGGTTTTAAAATGCACTGGGCGGTTAAGTTATAAAAATGCATCGGCGCATTAAAGAGAACCATACCGGTGCATGTAACGCCTATCCGACCACCTGGGTGGTAGTCATCAATAAAGCGCACCGAGCATTCTAATTGGTATTGGTATTTGTGTGGTGCCCATAGGTCGTAGAAATGCACCGATGTGTAGTATCATACAAACGCACCGGTGTGTATCAACTAACACTCACTGGTGTTCATTTTCTATTTTTTAGAAACATTGACCTGTGACAGTGCAATTATTGTGATTTTTTTTTAATTCATTATTCATCAAAAGTCGACACATATCTTATAACAGTATTCATATCAATTGAATTTTTGTTAGTGCATTTGAATGTGATGTTTGGATTAATTTTTTATATCATATCATCAGATTTCACATCTCTTCATTATAATATTTAATCGGTGGTGTAACATTTCACGGCATGATGGAAACCACAATAGAATAAATTAAAATATATTTTCTTATATATATATATATATATATATATATATATATATATATATATATATATATATATATATATATATATATATATATATATATATATAAGACACTCTTTGTCATACAAAATGGGATAGTTATCGGTATCCCTTTGTCTTTCAATTGGGAAATTCTATCCATTAGAACAAAATGTCTGATTCCACAGAAAAATATTTTAAAAAATACAACATTTCCTTGCTTTGATATCCAAACATATTGATCATCATTCTTCGTTGGAATTGATGTCACTGCTCGAGCTACTTCCATGACTTGGGTTATTTGGAGGAATGTTTTGTTCATTGTGTTGATTTTTTTCTTCTTCTTAAAGTTCCATCTACAAACATAAAAATAAAGTGTAATGAGTGTATATACATTGGTGAGAATAATGAAAATTTAAATATTAAATAACATACATCAATGTAAATCGAAAAGAAATGTACCATAGCAAGAATTGACTCGTGAACTATACACATTCTTTCAAAACCAAATTTCATGTCATCTCTCAATAATTCATTTGTTGGCGCATTTCCATACTTTGTTTCCTACAAGTTTTATACCCCATAACAAATCATAGATTTAATATAAAATATTTTTTTTTTCTATTAAGTATAGACGGAGCTAAGTAAAACAACATAGATGCTTACAAATTCCACAATTAATTTCTGATATGCCAACATATAATGACAACCCATATTTAACGCAATGTCAATCAATTCTTCTGATGATTCTTCTTTGTATGTTAGCACCTGTTTGAAGACATTCAATGATGATTGTTGTAAAAATAAATAAAATATACAAAAATGAAATCTATTTAAGTTGTTATAAGGAAGTAACAATTACTCACAAACATAGATATCAACCCTTTTCTTCCTTGCCGTCCTATTTTATGTGATGAATGGGTTCCATTTCTTTTCTTTTCTGCAAGAAAATACTTGAAAATTAAAATTTGATTCTAAATTGTTTATTTATTGTACCTAATCAAAAAATTAAATGATTACATATTACATTTGATGCACGTTTTTTTTGAGATAGCTCCTCATGCGATGCAAGTATGTCCATTTCTTTGATCATCTCCTTCTACACCTTTTTGGACATTCCTACTGGCATATTTCTAATATCAGCTCATTCATCCTTTGATATTTTCGTAATATTCATGAAAATGTAACATGAAAATAAACTATTTAATTTTTATATTGATATATGAAAAGTAATTATAACAAAATTTCTATTTATAAATGATTTCTTTGTAGTAATATATACATATAATTCTAGAAAAACATTTAAAGGAATATTACTTTTTCAATCTTTTTTTTTTGTTGTATTTTTTTGTTATTAAAATTCTAACATGTCTCATTGACCAATTCTCTGGAAACTCATCTTGTAGCTTAAAAAAAATTTGGCTCTTGAAATTATTGGATTGATTTTTGTATTGTAAGTGGAAAGAACGTCTATACATTTGTTCCACTAGATCCCTCAAAGTTTTGTATAAGTTTTTCCCCCTTTTGTTAACCTCCAACACCAATCCAGATGAGCTAAGGACAAATTCATTTTCATTTGCATGTTCTATTTTTTTTTTTTCTTAGAACAACATTCATTTTCTTCGTTGTTGGTCCCTGTAGAACATCAAACATATATGAATTAATATATTGTTTGAAACATGTTATCTAATATTTTTAAGTATATTATTGATGAAAATTCAAAAAAGAAACTCATATTGGATCAATAGTATTTTTTAATTCACCTAATTTATCCGTCTGCAATTTTTCCATCAAGGTTTTACACTCTTTTGGTCTTAGATCATAAATAATCTGATTGAGCTTCATCATTTTGTGGCTTTTCATGATAAACAAAAAAAAATACATATTAGTTAAACTTACATATAGTTCAAAAATAATAATTTTGTAAAGAATCTACAAAGAACTTGCCTTTTTTGCTTTTTTGGATGTGCTATCAATATTTTTGTTACTTGAACTGTTGTCAGACATTTCTTTATCAATATGAAACCTATACCATTCATTAATATATTTTATAAATAAATTACATACTTTTCAGATAAAATATATATATATAAAAAAATGGTGTGCCCTTCACAACATATGCATCGAACGCGGTGCGGCAGGTTCTTATAAACACACCACCTATACAGTAGAAACATCATACGGTGATCTTTTTCAACAAGGAGACCCGGTGCATTATATTAAAAATGGTGCACTGATTAACATAAAAATAAATAAATAAATAAATAAATTATCAAACAATGTTTTTTTCCAGTACGTTCCCAGTGCGCTATACTGCAATTGTGCACCGGTGCGCTATTTTAAACTGTGTGCAGCAATTAAAAAAAATGTTTTTTAAAAAATCGTGCAAGGGCCGACATGGATTGGGATCCGACTCTGCAAGTGGTCCTTTGGGTTAGATGCCATACGCCAATATATATATATATATATATATATATATATATATATATATCTAAAATCAACAGCCCTAATTGTGAAGTCACATAAACAAGAAGAAGAAAGGGTTTAACGTAAGAATGGATTTTTTTATTTTTTTTCTTAATTTTAATTAAATGTAAATAGGAATAGAGATTGTAAATTCTTTTATTAGTAAAATGCATAGTAAAATTTAAAAAAAAATTATGCATGTATTAAATCTAACAGAAACTGTAAAAAAAATAATTATTACAGTCAAATTTAACAATTTTACTATACTACAAGGTGTTTGTGTGAATCACTAGACGTTTCAAATTCTGATTCTCTAAATACTGCTATTGTTCAAAATTAATTTGTTGCTCCACATTTATCTCGTCCTCTCTTGCTCCAGGTATGTATCTCGTGCAAATCCCTCCCTGCAAAAATTTTCAAAAATAATGAAATAATGAATATCTTTTACTATTTAAATAACTTTTGTATCAAATTAGATTTCTGAAAAATAATTTGTCGTCCATTTTTCAATTTACCATTTTTTTTCACTTCAAAAAAATAAAGTTTCACTTTTTTTTCCCAATATTCGGTGTGTTTGTTAACTAACATCATCGGTGCGTCTGTTAATAAAACCACACTGATGCAATAAATAGTACATTAGCACCAATAACAATAAGTCCATTTTTAAGGCACTGAAATTACTTTTAGGTATATGCACCAAAATTTATTGTTGATTTTGCTCAAATGCAGGGAGAAAATATCATAATTATATCAAATGGAAAATTCTTCAAAATCCAGCTCATTCCATAATATTTCTCAAAGTCCATCATGAAGTTCTCCCTATCCATCTCCAAACGTAATTACTTCAAATCTTATTTATATTTTCATTATCTAATTAAATTTATTTTTTTTATCCATGTCGATCAGCCGAATAAAATTAATGTATACAAATTTTCAGGTTCATGCAGATTCAGAATCGAGTTCATATGCACAAAATATTCAAACAGCCTCCAAAACTTCAGAAGTTCTTATCAGGAGCATCATATTGCAAGGCGCGGTTGGTAGATGAAAATGGACAGCCGCTTCACCCTTCCAATTGTCACATGCCATCTTCTAGCAAAAATCCTAGAACAATGATGGTAATAATATTTGTTTGGTATAATTTAATTATTTCAACGTCAAACCAATTAATCATGCATTGACATGCTTACTAATTGATATAATATATTTTGTACTAATCATGTTCAAATATATTTTTTTAAATTATTAGGATTCTAGTGATGATGACCGACCTAACTACCATTTTCTGTTGCACCCCACGACAATGTCAAATCGAGAGAAGGTTTAATTAAGAGAAAAACATGGAGAGGAAAGATACCAAGAATGGTTGAATCAGCCACCTATTCAATTCCCACTACGTCTAGATTCACCAATTAGGAATGACTACAACAATAGTAGTTATTCACAATCTTGGAATCGAGGCAATAAAATAGAGGTTGGTATGGATGATTACTTAAGGGATATGACTTCCATGGAGACAATGTTGTTATATGCATTCTGAGACTATGATCAACTAGGGTATGATTCTTATATCGTTGATAGCTTTTTCGAAAGCCTTAAATTTTTTCCACCACCCCTCTCTTTGGACCTGGAGGTCAGTCAAATTCTACCCAATTGGGGACAACGATGTTACTGTAAAACTTGAAAGAAAAGTTTGTCTTGTCGAATGCATGTTTCTCAGAAATTTTGAGGAAATTGACCATCAATTCCCTTATAGTTTGAGAAATATAATCACACATTGAATATTAAAAATGGTTAATTTTATGAACGTTAATAATTATCAGCATTAATGTACATTTAATATTTTCCATGACCAACTACAGATTATTCAAAGATAAGGTTCTTCCGAGTTTTAATGTCTTGCCTGGTAGTTGTGAAGAGCCAAAGAAATTGTTGAAAATGTTGGGTGTTGAGTACATATCATATCATGCATGTCCAAATGATTGTATTCTATATAGAGGAGAATATGCAGACAAAGAGATATGTCTAAAAGGTGGGCATGATAGGTATGATAAATCAAAAAAGAAGAGTAAATCATGTGGTCCTCCTTTTAAGATATTGAGGCACATGCCTATAATCCCAAGGATTAAAAGGCTCTTTTGTTGCAAAGAATTAGCTATGTTGCAGGGATGGCATGCCTCACACAAAAGTGAGTTGGGAGTTATGTGAATCCTAACAGATTCAATAGCCACGAAGCATATATAGGATACATGGCCCGAAAAATTCAAGGATGAAGTATGAAGTCTATGACTCAGCACAGCCATGGATGGCGTCAACCCATATTCCCTCCAGAACACCAGCTATTTTGTTTGGCCTATAATAGTGATCAATAAAAATATCCCCCCATGGTTGTCTATGAAGAATGAACATCTTATGTTGGCTCTCATAGTCCCTAGTAGAAGACAAGTGAAGAATATGGAGGTCTACTTACAACCACTAGTAGATGAATTGAAGGAATTATGGGATGGGATAAATGTATACGATGTATCAAGACCTATCACATCAAAGAGAAGTTTTACATTGTATGGCATATGTGCTTACACGACACATGATTATCCAGGCTTAGGAGTTTTCTCTGGTAAATTATATGTTTATTGATTTGTTTATATACATAACAATATTCTTTCACATATTAGTTATTTAATTTTTTGTAATTTTTCTGATATTCATGATATTATTTAACATGCCATGTATATCATATACAATAATTTCGCAAGTCTTGTAACAAAAGGGTATTATGGATGTAAATTTTGTGGACCTTCTCTGAAAGCTAGATGGTCCAACGACCTATTAGAGCCAGTGTATGACTGCTCCAGGGTATTCCTCCTATAATAATACCCTTACAGAAGAGCAACATCCGCTTTCAATGGTAAACAAGAGAGAACCCAACGGCTTGCAATAACGACACCAGCTAAATGGCTTAGAGCATATGAGAGAGAGAAGGACAAGGAGTTCATATAAATGTTCAAGTCAAATGCGGAGCCTATGTTCAATGATCCAGTATTCTTCGACACCTATGTTGAGAAATTTACCATTGGGATGAAAAGGAAATCTATATTTTATAACCTCCCATATTGGGAGCATCTTAATATTACCCACTTATTAGATCCCATGCATATATTTTAAAAAAAAATCATCTTCTTTATGGGGGCACATATCATCGAAACAAAGTGACACATCGGTTGTTAGGAAAGATATTATTACTTCAAAAAATAAAAATAAACATTGGCCAAGACGATTAGAAAGTACACGATAAGAGGAAATTAGTCCCTCTAATTGGTATTTCAAAGAAGGTGATGTCCCATGGATTTTAAAAAAATATGATCTTTCTTTGGCAAAGGAAGTTATAATGGGTGTGAGGGTGTCATCTTCATATGAGTCTTCACTATGGTGCTAATTCACCGTGGATACCATTTTTCAAGGTTGAAATTTCATGACCATTTGAATCTTCTAAGAGTACATATAATGTCAAAAGCATGATTTTATTATTTTTTATATTAATAAATTTTATCCCATGCATGGACCATAAAAAATAACTAATTTTGTATATTATTGCATATGTTTATAACTTTGCAGTGTCATTATCCTTTGTTCGTGCATGGGTTTGTGAAACATGACTTTCCCAAAGACCTAGGACATGTCGTATATAAATTATATGCATTTGTACGTTGGATCACGTCAAAGGATATTTATGTGGCTAGCATTCCACAGTGGTTTCAAGAGATAGTTGAGATTGTTTGTATGTTTGAGAAGGGACTATCGACGAGTTTCATCGACTTGCAGGTTCATATTCTAATCCACCTAGTAGATGAGGTTGAATTAATTGGGGTGGTTTCTTGTCGTTGGATGTTATTCTTAGAGATGTACATGAAGAAATTGAAAGGTTTTGTTCACAAAGGGAAAAACCCGAGGGGTCTATGGTAGAGGGGTACATATCGTATGAGTCTTTCTATTATGCTGGTGATTAAATCAAGTAGATCGAAAACAGACCAAGTGCGGTGATTTGGGACGATGAAAGGGATGAAGACAAAAGAGTAGGGTATATTCTCCATACGAATGGAAAAAGGCGCTTGATAAAGAGTAAGCGACTTATAATTTTTCAAATTTACACACGGTAAATATTCACGTTGAACTTTGATATAATGTATATTTTGATCTCATATTTACTATATGTTGGTTTGATTTCATCGGCGAATGCAGAAATTTAAGAAATCAAAAAAATCGTTCTTTACAATTCCGAAGTGACACAACCGTGGGTCACATCGTACGAATGAAAGAGGATGAAATGGGATAGTGACAGGAAAGAATTTAGATGGTTGAATGGTATAAGTGTGCCTTATCCTAATCATTTAAAAGAAAATATGCCAATTATATGCCCCAACAATTGGGTTTCTGACCAAGTCAGAGAGAAATATGGTGCAACCGATCATTACCCGCGTGCTGAACAGGATGTGAAAAATGTAGGGATTGGGTGCAGCAACTCAGTAATAACCTATTTATGTACATTTTAAACCTAATAATGAACCTTTGAAATGTAACATTTTTTTCATATTTTAACATTTGGGTTATTATAAGACACATGACACTATGATTTTTAACTTTTTATAGGTGCATTTGTTCCCATCTATGTGGGCATATGGACACCATTTTTACACAGAAAATTCCGATGATGGACACATGACACAAAACTGTGGAGTGGAAGTCGAGTTCGTCAATCTATTCGAGCTAGCCACCGTGATCAAAACCTAGTACGAGGGACGTTAGGTTACATCGGTAAGATAAAAGAGATCATTGAAGTGGACTTCTCTTCTTTCCAAAGTGTTATTTTTAGGTGCAATGGTGGGACACCTTCAATCGGAATAATGTAAAGGAAGATCGTGATAGTAGGCTCATATGTATCAACTCTAGAAAGATGTGGGATGAAGCTAAGGAGCCTTATGTTTTCCCAAAACACTGAAACCACATGTTTTTTACCCAAATGTGTTGGGTAGGGATTGGTGGTTCATATTGAGACATAACCCTAGATCAAAACATATTTTTTGATAACAATAGTGTTATCATGCCAAGCGAGCTGGAAGATAATGAGGGTGATCATGAGAACAGAGAGAGATATGGTACGTGTTATTTCATCTTTTATAGTATTTAAGATGGGTTTTTATAAATAATATGACTTAGCCTTATAACTAAGTCTCTTTTTTTCGAAACATTATAATATGTATTTTGAATTAACTGGTTTTCATTGTGATAATGTTAAAATTAGTTAACTTGATAATTTGCAATTATGTTGATCTCGAAAAAAATGCACTATATAAAGTTCATTTTTTTTATGTCAATTCCTAAAATAATACAACCACTTGATTGATTTAAATGTGTGTGAATGATATCTTCAAAATTTTAAAAAATGTATTAATGTATACTATTATTTTTGGTATGTAAGATCATAATAAAATAATGATACTTCTAAACATGAATTTATTTGCATTCTTTTCTAAACTTTATTATGTTACAAAAATTCATATTATTCTAGATTTATTATTTTACAATTATTTATATTCATACACATTTACAATTTTACAATTATGGTAATTTAACAATATTTATAGTATACATTTTACTTACAGTAGTTATGGTTCAAAACTGACAATTAATTTACAAATTTACAAATTTTACCATTTTAATAAAATTGAATCATGACATACATACAATTACAATTACAATTTTACATGTTCACAATAAAATTACAATTACAATTTTACAAATATTTTACATACAATTACAATTAAATCATTTCACAATACAATTACAATTACAATTTTACAAATATTTTACATACAATTTCAATTTTACAATTTTACATACAATTACAATTACAATTTTACAATTTTACATACAATTACAATTACAATTTTACAATTTTACAATTTTAATAAAATTGAATCATGACAAAACATGCAATTACAATTACAACTTTAAAATTACAATTACAATTACAATTTTACAAATATTTTACATACAATTACAATTAAAACTACAGTTACAATTTTACAATTTTACATACAATTGCACTTAAAATTTCAATTACAATTACAATTACAATTTTACAATTTTATATACAATTACAAAAATTTACAATTACCAATACATAATATTTAATAAATAGCATGATTTAATATTAAAAATAAACATCATGATCATGATAACCATCATTAAAACATCATATTCATTCGCTAACATCATCTAATCATTGTGATCATGATCATCTAACAAAACACAAGCATTTTATAACATCATCACAACACAACCATCAAATATACATCTCATGTCAAATAACTTCTATCACATACACATCTATCTTCAAGCACATTAAATTAACATATCTAACATGACCTAACAATATACACATCATGATGAACACCAACATGTAAATTAAGTACATCAACATGAACATAAAATGCATGCACCATATATATATATATATATATATATATATATATATATATATATATATATATATATATATATATATATATATATATATATATATATATATATATATATATATATTGTAAAAAATATACAAATGTAATATAACTACATATAAATGTCAAATATCTAGTGGTACTACATCAATACTAGTACTAGTCGAGGCCTGCTTGGTTGATGGTGTAGCCTCATGCTCAAATGGATGGTGTGCCTGCTCCGAAGGTTTCAGTTGATTAGATGGTGCAGTCTACGAAGGAACTACCTGATGATGAGTCGTCAATGGTGCAGTTTGCGAAGGAATTGCATGATGATGAGTCATCGATGGTGCAGCCTACTCAGTGGATGGTGCGGCCTGCTTAGATAAACCTGTTTGCTCAGGATCATGTGCCTTATCAGTCGATGGCATATCTGCTCATGACTAAGTGCCTACTAAGATGGTGCAAACTGCTCAAAATATTTTTGTTTATCAGGACTCGATCTTGGCTGCTCATGATCTTCGACGCAAGGTGAAGGAGGAGGAGGTGGAGTACTATAATGATGATCACTTTCCTCATAATCATGATCATCAGATGAGTTTCTCTGTTGTGCATCTCCACAACCCCTATCCATCCTATTCGTCAGTACTCTAGAAGCTCCAAAGATATGACGCATAAGGGTTATCATATCATGGGGCATGTCTCTTTAGAGCTCTGCGAGCCTACGATCATCCTGAATATCTATGATCATAGCAAGGCAGACTCCCTCATCAACCAGAAGTTGACACAGTCGGTTTCCCAACTCCATCCTAAATCGGGTGTCCACCCTACACCGCACCCCCGTGGGTATCTACACCTAAGGATTAGGTCTGTCACCCTGATCCGCTGCCTTCGCCATCTCCTCGTCATGATCTACACCCGGATCATCTGGTGGGGGTGGAATCATATCCCCAACGAATGTGCCAATATCTATAAAATATATAGTACACAAAAATAAGTAGACAATTTCATTAAACAATTTAATAAAACAAGTTAAATAACGTGTTAGAATAAATTTATTCTAATTAATTAATTAAGACAATAAAATGAAACTATATTAATTTAAAGATAACACTAATATTACCTCTCACATCTGGTGGCTCATCCTGTATGAAGAGGATGTTGGTACACCCTCGCCAATCCAAACCGACGTACGGAAATGGCACCATCATGAACAAGTTATCATCAGTACTGGCTAACAACTCAAGTGCATCAGTAGATAGCGTGGCCGGATAGTCAAACAGGCCCTTCTTGGGCATCATCTTGCCCCACATCTACATTCTTACATGCAACATCAGCCTACGAGGATGCCGAAAAAAAGTAGGCCTCATCTCCGGAAACCTCTCAAAAAACAAAATAAAAAATAACTCTGAAGAAAAAGGGGAGGTCAACCTCCCACGTGCCTGAGAAAGACATCTATATAATTTTGTACAAAACTTCCGCAAAAAAACCACAGACCATCTCACAAGTCGTGGCATCTGGAGTAAAGAATCAACATAAAATAAAAGCGGGTAACTAATGCATTGCCCATCACTAGTATAGTGTGCAATGGTTGTCACTAATAGTGAGAGGCACCTCACCTCCTCTGGACCAAAGGAAGCAATGCGTAACTGACCATCGGAAACCTGAAAATATATAGGATAAAGTATATCGTCCCTAATGTATCTTTGGGATTACGCCAACTGAATCCCTACTGCATAACTGATGGGTACATCTAGGAACTAGGGCAAATTTTGCCCTCTCCTAGATAGGCCAGTAATAAAATATATTTCATCCTCAGTGGGCTTGTACCACTGGCCAAGATTGACCCAAAAAGCCTGTCGGTGGGCATCCCACCTATAGATCAGCCCCAATAACCCATTGTGCCCCTTTAGGGATGTAGCCTCCTCGTACAACTTGAGGAGGCCCACCTCCCTTAGGAGCAACTAGGTGGGTGTCGTAATAGGGCGAGGATAAAAAAGTCTCTCCCTCTCTCGTGCCTCCCACAGTTGAATAACATTATAACGGACCTATGTATGCTCTTGTTGTTCCCTGTGCTCTCTTCGTTGACGTCGTTGAATGATTCACATATTAAATACATTTTTTTATTAAATGAGAAATGTATTTACAAATATATGTATTTATATTTTTTATTGAAAAAAAACACTCGCTACGCCCAAAAAAATATTAATGCACCATTACTAGTGTGTACTTGTTTATCACGCACCACACCTGGTGTGCATGAAAAATGTTCATGTACCACATAAACAGGAAATATTTTTGTGTGGTGCATTGAACAAACTAACCGCCCCGAGGCGGATAGTTTGGTCAACGCACTGCCCAACAATAGTACATAGTCAACGGTGTGGTCTTGTAAACGACCGCACCGTTAATTATGTACTACTCTTGGGTGGTGCGTTGACCAAACTATCTGCCCTGGGGCGGTTACTTTGGAGAAAGTACCGCCCTTCCGACACCATTACATAGTCAACGATGTGGTCCTGTAAACGACTGCATCGTCGTGCTATTTTTTAAAATTTTATCGATGTGTGTTTTCTCAGTACCGCACTGGAACCCGATGCAATTTCCGTTAACACCATTCGCAGTGCGACCTGTAAATTTAAAGGCAACACCGCGAACGGTGTGAGCCGAACATCTTGAACATACTGCGTAGAAAAAATAATAATAATAACAATACATAAATAAATAAATAATAAAAAATAAAATAAAAACGGTTAATTTTAAGCTAATTTGAATTTTTTATCCACTAAAAGGTTTAGTTATTGAGAAACAAGTATATTACCTATACAATTGCGCGTCGAGGAAGCATCTTTGCTGAGGAATTCAAAAAAACAAGTTTTCCCACTATTTTTGAAAATTCTAACTCTGCATAGT
Source organism: Pinus albicaulis (assembly GCA_034641835.2). Lineage (NCBI taxonomy): Eukaryota > Viridiplantae > Streptophyta > Pinopsida > Pinales > Pinaceae > Pinus > Pinus albicaulis. Next base: position 3,243,310 of record CM076572.1, read on the forward strand.
GAGCAATGGATGGCAGCAATGCGGGCAATGGGAGCACCGATGGCAAGGCGCCTCATAGAAGATGTTATCACAAAATCAAGCCTAATGGGCTGCTCATCAAGTAAACATTGTGTAATTTTTTCAGACCAATATTTTCGCTGAGGCTTAGCCTCCTCAACCTGAGATGGATCTCTCAATGGTTTATGATTTTTGATAAATAAATAGATGGCTAACTCTATATGAGGCAAAAACAAATAAATGGTATAACTGGTTGCAAATCACATTAGCAAGTATTCATTGGGCTATGGAGTCATGATAACTTCAACAAAACCAAAACAGTCTACCTAGCATGGAAGCCAAGGCATTTAGAGTTCAAGTCAAGGAATAAAACATATAGAACAGTGAAACACACAATCAGCTCATCTATGAAGGAATTCAGAGCACCATTGATGAATTCTGAGTATCATAAATAAACACCATTGTAGTGGAATATTGAAAATGATGCCATCAAAACAATAACAAACAAGAACTCCTCATGAATCTTGAGTTGTCTAAGTAGAAACTTCGTATTAATCTGTAAATAGTCACATACAAAACACAGCCTTTTTGCTAATAATCCATCCAACCATTAGAATTTCGACCTCTTCACTTTTATAGATTATTTACGATATAGGATAAGCTTATCCTCCACTATACACCTTGAAATCGTATTGTTTGACACCTTTTCCAACCATAAACATGGTCTTTATTACAAATGACAACTGCAAACCTAATGAGCATTCCTATTTCAAATAAGACTAAAACTCTTTGACTTAAATCCTAACAACCTTATCTAAACATTAATTAAATCACATGTCTCTTTCATTTCCATGAGGTCAAATTCTGATGATGACCTTCAACTTGTTGTGACCATGAAGTTGATGATGTTGTTCTCCTGAAACCTAGGAAACTCTCCCTGATTTTAGGCCTTTGATTCCTTTAACTCCTTAGTACATCCTGACAATTTATGAACCATTTTTAGATGCCATTTACTGTAAAATACTCAACCATACGTCTTAAATCATCTCCTTGTGTCAGCTATACAAGATTTAACTTTGAATTATGCAAAAGATTGAAAACAAACCTGCGCTATGAAAGCAGCACAGTTTCGTAACGCTTTTCGTAGCGCAACATTTTAACTCATTTTCCTTCAATGTTTTGGATTCTTTACTTCAGGATGGTTTTCAAATTCACTTGAAATTCCTTTCCTAGAATTTTCAGGTCAAAACACACAAAAATTCCCTTCAAAAATTGATAAGAAAAGGGCGAAAAAGCTTTCCATTTGCAAATTATTCCTGTTTTTTTTCTAAAACTTAGGTCTTGGGACAGAGCCTATATCTATTCATCCATGATGTATATTGATAAAAATAAGGATTATTTTGTATGAAATTATATCTTGAGTAAAAACCTCTCTTGGTTTTTTGAAATACCTCTCCTGCTATCCAGAAATTGTCTTTGAAAAACATGTTTAAAACAGGAAAACTCTGTTTTCTGAAGGGCTTCAAAGAAAGTCTTTTCTCTCCCAACTGATAACACTTGTGAGGAAAGTGAGAGAGGTTATTGTATCTGGGGATGAGATGAAGACAAACCTCTTTCATAATTCCAAAATAATTTTTCATGTGGCCAAAAAATGACCTTGAAGTTGACTGCTAAACAGTCATGTACAGGACATTTTCAAAACAACAGTTTCGTAGCGCAAGTTAACTTATCAATTTCTCCCACTTAACAATGAATTTGAAGAAACAAAGAGATTTTTTTCTATGTAGGTATGTTAGGAAGAAAAACCTCTTTCAGTTTTCAAAAATTTGTTTTCAGGTGCCTAGAAACCCCCTTGGAAGGTGACTACTAAAACCAGAAAACAGAGTTTTTTCTTCATGACTTCCAGCACTTTTGTAGCGCAAATCAGCTTTTTTGAACTAGTTGCGCTACGAAAGTAAGGTTTCTTAGCTAATTTGATAATTTTTGACATGAAGCTTTAGGAAATGACTCACAAATGGAAATTATGGATCTTTGATCATGGAATGGACCTAAAAGACTTTATTTGAACTTGAAATATGACCTTTAAAACTTATAAAACTATGACCTACCCTTTACCAAGACTTAAAATGACTTTTATACCTACTTGAAATCATGACCAAAAAAAGAGTTGACACAATGATGTTTTGAGAATTTTTGGGTGATAACAGTGGCTCCACTTGGGATAGTGTGCCCCTATGGTACACTAAGAACCAGTAGCTCCAGTGCTACTATCCATCCTTTAGAATAAAACTCTGAAATTATGCCCAATCTACTTCAAACTCTTATTGATTTCACCTCGGCTCAAGTTTGATGATCTCTATAATAAGAACCCAACTGTACCTACTAAAATTTCTCAATCAACCTTGAGCTTATTTACACACTCCTACCTACCCTATCAGCTTCAATCTCCTATTGCAGCTCAAGGAACATGAAATTTCCAATGAAGCTAGTCATTTGTCTTATCTGATATTTGAAGCTCTTGACTGCACTCGAAACCAAAGTAACCATGATACTGAGATGACCAAGGAAATTTAGAATGTATATGATCTTCATAATGAAAATGAAACTGAAAAACTGGAGTGTAAATCTCTTCCATGTATTCAGCTATAGGGTTAAAGAAGACATGATTAGTTTGATGATTCTCATAACATTATGTAACTTTGGACAGCTCATATATACTTTGTTCAGCCACACAAGATTTCATTTGTATGCTATGCAGCTGTTGTTCCAACTAATTCTCAAAGACAGTGTACTCTTGCTCATTCTCAAAAGAGAAAGGAAGCAACACCTTCTCTTTGTGTTCTATCATGGAAAGCTTTTGAAAAGACTGATCTTGATCTTGAAGCCTATAAGATTGAAATTTATCCTCTAAAACTTCAATGTACTTTTCAATGTTCTTAGTAACTTCATCCACAAACTGAATCTTATATTCTGACTTGCACTCAAATGATTTTAGATTAGAAGACAAGGATAAAGAAAAATTTTCACCCACTTCTTCATTAATGTAATCATCATTTGATGTAGGATGATGCAAGAAATGACATGAAGAATCAACTTTTTCCTATACCTGAGGATTGTAGCAAGAATTTTCCAATATTTCCTCTTGTTGTTGAAATGATTCTCATACTCCTGATGATCAAAGGATTGACAAATCTGCTAAAAATTTTCCTCAAACTTAGAGGATGTAACATGATTCTCATAAATAAACTCCTAATAGGTTTCATTTTCATCCAAAAGAGATGATATCCTTTCTTCTTGGTGATGAAAGGTATTGTCATGAAGGGCCTCTAAAATTTCTTCATCCATGAACGCATCATCTTCATAACAATTCTCCAAATATCTAATAAAACTCAGAGAATTATTTCAACAGTCTTTAGCGAGCAACAAAGATGGAAGACAGTCTTTATACATCTCATAAAATACAACATGGAATTCAGCAAGAGAATATAATTAACCATTTGGCAAGATTTCATACCAAGACCATGCTTTTCCTTCTAAAGTGACAATAAACATCTTCATCAGACAATATTCAAGGAACTGAACCTTAAGACTGTGTACATGCATATGGAATCTAACCAAATTAAGGGCGGCATTGTCTTTCTTTTCATCTTTAAATATTGGAAGATCCTCTAACCACTCAACCTTTGGCATAGGATTTGGAAAGCCAGAGATATGAGACCGATTCATAGGAGCATACCTGGAATTTTTTCTTGCAATGGAATTCATTCTGAAACTTCATCAAGCTACTAATATTCAAGCATTTGAGTCACCTTGAATCTATGAAAAAATTGAATTCTTCAACAATGGAGTCACCAAGGTAGTTGCAGCCTTGAACAAATTCTGAGCTCCTGCTACCTTCAAGAGTTCAGCTTCATAATTTTTGGGAGATGTATATCTTCAAACTCCCGGCAGACGCACCAAAATTTTATCACCAAATCAAGCCTGATGGGCTACTCATCAAGTAAGCATTGTGTAACTATTTCAGACCAATCTTTTGGCTGAGGCTTAGCCTCCTCAACCTGAGATGGCTCTCTCAATAGTTTATGATTTTTGATAAATAAATAGATGGCTAACTCTATATGAGGAAAAAACAAATAAATGGTATAACTGGTTGTAAATCACATTATCAAGTATTAAATGGGCTATGGAGTCATGATAACTTCAACAAAACCAAAACAGTCTACCTAGCATGGAAGTCAAGGCATTTAGAGTTCAAGTCAAGGAATAAAACATATAGAACAGTGAAACACACAGTCAGTTTATCTATGAAGGAAGTCAGAGCACCATTGATGAATTCTGAGTATCATAAATAAACACCACTGCAGTGGAATATTGAAAAGGATGCCATAAAAACAATAACAAACAAGAACTCCTCATGAATCTTGAGTTGTCTAAGTAGAAACTCTGTATTAGTCTATAAACAGTCACATACAAAACACAGTCTTTTTGCTAATAATCTATCCAACCATTAGCATTTCGACCTCTTCACTTTTATAGATGATTTACAATATATGATAAGCTTAGCCTCCACTAGACACCTCAAAATCCTATTGTTTGACACATTTTCCAACCATAAACATGGTCTTTATTACAAATGACAGTTGCAAACCTAATGAGCAATAGGACTAAAAATCTTTTACTTAACTCCTAACAACCTTATCTAAACATTAATTAAATCACATGTCTCTTTCATTTCCATGAGGTCAAATTCTGACGATGACCTTCAACTTGTTGTGACCATGAAGCTGATGATGTTGTTCTCCTGAAACCTAGGAAACTGTCTCCCTGATTTTAGGCCTTTGATTCCCTTAACTCCTTAGTACATCCTGACCATTTATGAACAATATTTAGATGCCATTTACAGTTAAATACTCAACCATATTTCTTAAATCATCTCCTTGTGCCAACTATACAATATTTAACTTTGAATTATGCAAAAGATTGAAAACAGACCTATGCTACGAAAGCAGCACAGTTCCGTAGCACTTTTCATAGCGCATTGTTTTAAATCGTTTTCCTTCAATGTTTTGGATTCTTTCCTTCAGAATGGTTTTCATCTTCACTTTAAATTTCTTTCCTAGAAGTTTCAGGTCAAAACACACAAAACTTCCCTTCAAAAATTTATAAGGAAAGGGTGAAAAAGCTTTCTATTTGCAAATTATTCCTATTTTTTTCTGAAAATTACGCCTTGGTAAATGGCCTATATCTCTTCATCCATGATGTATTTTGAGAAATTGAAGAAGTTTTTTGCAAGAAATTCCTTCTTAAGTAAGAAACTCTCTTTTTTATTTGAAATACCTCTCCTAATGTCTTGAAACTGTCTTTGAAAAACATGTGTAAAACAAGGAAACTTTGTTTGTTGAAAATAGGGCTTCAAAGAAAGCCTTATATCTCCCAACTAATAACACTTGTGAGAAAAGTGAGAGATTTTATTGTAGCTGGGGATGTGATGAAGACAAACCTCTTTCATAATTCAAAAATTCCTTTTCATGTGGCCATAAAATGATCTTGAAGTTGACTGCTAAACAGTCATGTACAAGACATTTTGTAATAGAAATTTCGTAGCGCAAGTTATTTTATCAATTTCTCCCACTTCATAATTAATTTGAATAACCAAAGAGAGGTTTTTGTATTTAGGTGTGTTAGGAAGAAAAACCTCTTTCAGTTTTCAAAAATTCATTTTCAGTTGCCCAGAAAACCCCTTGGAAGTTGACTAGTAGAACCCGAAAATAGAGTTTTTTCTTCATGACTTTCAGCAGTTTCGTAGTACAAATCAGCTTTTTTGAACTAGTTGCGCTACAAAAGTAATTTTTCTTGGCTAATTTGACAATTTTTTACATGAAGCTTTAGGAAATGACTCACAAATGGAAATTATGGATCTTTGATCATGGAATGGACCTAAAAGACTTTATTTGAACTTGAAATATGACCTTTTAAACTTATAAAACTATGACCTACCCTTTACCAAGACTTAAAATGAATTTTAGACCTACTGGAAATCATGACCAAAAATATAGATGACACAATGATGTTTTGAGAATTTTTGGGTGATAACAGAAAACAAACTCACATTGGTGCTTGAGAGTTCTAGAGCATTGAACAAGTAAAAATGAGGTTTTTACGGCCGGTAATTTTTTTTAAATTAACCCTTTTTCGGTGTGCTCGATTTTGAGACGCATCATGTGGTTTTCTCAATGGCGCACCGCACACCATTACGGTGCGCTGGATTACAGAGATGGACCGGCCAGTTTGTACATAGAGCACCAGTGTGTTGGAGTACTTAGACGCACCAGGCTGGTTTGTACGAAGAGCACGATGTCTCGGTGTGCCAATTGATAGTACGCACTGGTGCATTTTTCATAAAACGCACCGGTGTGTTTTATGATGAGAAACGCTCCGCAAAAAAAACATCCACAAAAACCTCCACCCACCAAGCTCCTCTAATGACCTTCGCTACAAATGGATATCTGGGCTATTTTTATAATTTCTTCCTCAAAAACATCCGCTAGAGGGTCTTTTCCTTGTAGTGGATGGAACAATTTGGGAATGATGGTTCAGGTAAGGCTATAGGAAAGGGTACAATTAATCTTGGAAGCAAGAATGCCACTGCAAAAGACGTCTTTCTCAATGAAAATATAAACCATAACCTATTGAGTGTGAGTCAAATGTGTGATCAAACACACACACTTCTATTTGACTCAAGGAAATGTGAAATAAGAAGGGATAAATTAGGTAGGTTAGTAGCAGTAGTAACAAGAACTCCAAACGATATATACACCCTAGATGAAATTGGAAAGGAAGGTTGTTTCTTGGAAAATTATGATGAAATTTATCTTCGATGTAGGATAATGGGTCACATAAACTTCGATAATTTGGGCAAGATGGGTAAAAGGGAAGTTGTCAAAGAAATTTGAGTAATTCCAAAACTAGTTAGTACCACGTGCAAGCACTGCATGCATGGAAAACATGCAAGGATCAAATTCAAGACGAAGGAATATTCCACTTCAAAGTGATTAGATTAGTTGGTTCATGTTGATATATGTGGTCCCATGAGAAAAAAAGGACTTGAAGGTGAACATTACTTCATGCTATTTAATGAAGATTACACCAAAATGATAGCAAGTTTTATGAAGAAAAAATGATAAGCATTTGAATGTTTTAGAATCTACAAATATATGCTTGAGAACAAAACTGATATGAGAATGAAGTGTTTAGGATCCGATAATGGAGAAGAATTTACCTCCAATTAATTCCAACATTTTTTTGAATAATAAGGGATAAAAATATAATTCTTAGCATCCAGGACACTATAATAGAATGGATTCGTTGAAAGAAAAAACAAAACAGTGGAATAAATGGCTAGGACCATTTTGAATTATTCAAAATTAAACAATTTTTTGGGTTCAAGCAGTGGAAACATTTATGCACATTCATAATAGAGGAATGCTTAGAAGAAACTGTGAAAAGACCCCATACTAATTATGAAAGGGGAGATCAGAAAACTTCAAGCATTTCAGAATCTTAAGAAGCAAATGCTACTTAAAGAGGGAAGACAAAAAGATCAAAAAATTTGACTCTTGGGTATATGATGGCATATTTTTTGGGTACTAACACAAAAGCAAGACATACAAATGTTATAATTTGATACTCAACAATATAGTTGAAAGCATCAATGTAACATTTGATGAAGTTCATAGACAAAAGGCCAAGCAAGGAGAATCTTCTTCAAGGGAACAAGAAACAAAAGAACAAGAATAAGAAGTAAGAATAAAATAATAACTGTCAGATGAAGAATCAATTGTCAACTAGGAAGAAGTAGGAAATGATCAACAAGAACCTCCTAAAACTCCTAAATGATTTTACCAGAAGAATTATCCATCAGAACAAAGCATCAGTGATATGAATGCAGGAATTGGAACCAGAAGAAGCAAGAAAATATGCATGCCAGAATAAGGGCATCTTGCACTCTTATCCACAGTTGAGGCTAGTAGCTTTGAATAAGCCAGCCATGATAAGAATTGGATCAAAGTCATGGAAGAAGAACTAGATCATATTGAAAATAATAAAACATGGTAATTTGTTCAAATACCTAGGGACAAAAATGTCATTGGAACAAAATGGGTCTTTAGGAACAAGCTAAATGAATATGGACGGGTGACCAGGAAAAAATTAATATTGGTTTGTAAATGATATGTGTAGGTTGAAGGAATAAAATTTGAATAAGCGTTTTCCCCTGTTTTCCAGGATGGAAGCTACCAGAATTTTTTTGGCCTATGTTTGCTCAAGAAAGATCAAGGTATACCAGATGGATGTAAAATCAACTTTTCTAAATGGTGAATTGGAAGAAGAAGTATACATAGATAATCCTAATGGTTTTATACTTACATAAAATAAATATTATGTTTTAGGTTAAATAAATATTTGTATAGTCTCAAGCAAGCTCCTAGAGCTTGGTATGCTCCTCTGTAAAAGTATTTACACCAACAAGATTTCAAGAAAGGAAGTTTCAATAGAAATTTATACATAAATATTGAAGATAACTTGAATCCCATTGAAGTATATGTGTATAACATCATCTTTGGTAGCGATGATGACAGGCTAAGTAGTAAATTTTCCAACGATATACAGAGTGAGTTTGAGATGTCCTTACTCGGTTATTTAACCTTCTTCTTTGGACTTCAAATATTCCAATAAGACGATGACATATTCATCTCTCAAACCAAGTACATCAAAGAAATTTTGAAGAGGTTCTAAATGGAAGATTGTAAACCACTTAGTACTCCCATGGTTGTCGGTTGCAAGTTGGGAAAGGATGATGAATCCAAGGAAGAATACCAGATATTTTATAGATTGATGATCGTCATGGGTAGATTCCCTTTTCCATTGATGTCAAAGGGGATATATATCAAGGGAATAATATCAAATTCATGGATTCAGGGGGAGTAGTGATCGCAGGGGGATTCTATGTGTTTCCATCAATGCCAAATGGGGAGATTGTTGAAATTGGTTGTCATTGATGCCAACCCAAGCAGAAGCTAGAAAAATCCTAACTTTCAGTGAAAAAATAACAAGGAAGGTCAATATTATTGGGCTCAATATAATATCCATGTGATTTCCCTCTTCAATCCAATTCTAATGATAGGTGCCACAACTCACAATTCCTCATGGTTCAATAGATATGCCTCTTCGAAGGTTGAAGCCCAATTTGTGGTTAAAAGCCTCGAAGATGACTCTACAAGAATCCTTAGATTAGTGGAAATTTTATTTCAAAATTAATTTAATGATGGCCCTGTTCTAATATTTTTCACTTGCAAAAGGAGATAATTTCAAGGGATATGTAATTTGTCAAGTTGGCTTCAAAGGGTTTTTTTTTTGCTCCAAAAATATTAATTTTTTTGGAATTCAATATTCTTTAAGGTCGGATCCCTCCTCTGATAGGTCTTCTTGCCTTCCCTCTAGATGTATGCTTATCCTCTATAAATACAAGGTCGATCTACCCTCTAAACAAAACTTGAATTGACATATATTCTGCAAATTTTCTCGGTCTTGTGTAGTCACGCCAAGAAAAAGAGAATGTCAAGAATTGAAGAAAGATTTTGGGTATTATTTTTATGCTTTGGTTATAGGTTTTGTTGGGGTTTTTTTGCACCTTATAAGGCTATTCAACCTTTTTTAACATATATCTAAGTCATTGTATGGGGTAAATTCTCACAAATCATATAAGACATTTTTTCGTTGTGCACTTATTCATCGTCTCTTCTGGAAAATTTTGGCCTTCCAAAGTTGACATACTTTGGCTTATTTTGTCAACTAAACACGAATGTATAAGGCTTATTTTGGAGGTCCATTGCAGAATTTTAGGGCTATCACACACTTATCTGAAGCCTGCTCAAGCGTATCATTTTATGCCACTGTGAATGAAGTCAATTTCGATCTTGTATAGACACATTTTGAATCTTTGTTATGATATTTTTTGCACCATACATTGATTCTATATGACGTATTTAATATTCTCCCGAAAGGTTATTGCATTATTATTCTATAGCCATTTTTGAAGTGTTATTTCAAGATCATATTTGAATTTTTTTGTGGGTTTCGGGCCAGTTCTAAAGCTTATTTTGTGGCATTGTTTGAATTTGGACTCACTAGCACATCAATATTTCAATAGAGAATATTTTTTTATTATTTTGTTGGTAGATTTGTACCCTAATATAAGGATGAATTTGAAGCATCTTTGAGGCCATCCTCGACTTGTTTGAGGCTTGGATTAGCACCTTCCTGGAGCTCTATTTGGTGGCACATATTTGACTAAATTAGTAAGGTATCAAGGCACTTTTAGAACTTATATTAAATACTATACAAACCCCTCTCTTGATATATCACTCTCGCATTTGATTTCTGATTTGATCTATGCCATTTAGTGGAACATCTTTGGCACTTCACTGTGTTATTCACTTGAGGAATTTTCTCAGGACCAAGGACTAAAGTTACTTCATCACAAGTCTTAAGGATTTTCTAGGGTTTCTTAGAAGGTTTTCTATTGTAATTTTCAAGCAACATTTATGGTCTATAATTCTAAGACATAATTGCACTACTCTTCAAGTCATTGTTGATAAATATTCAATGATAATTCAATTCGTGGAGTAGCAAAGGCTAACCTTGGCATTTGCAAACAAAGTAGCATAATTTTTGTTTGTTAAAATATAAGGGAAAATATTAACAAAAGATAAGAGTGGTGAAGGTAAACGAGTAGAGGTCAGATTAGTGTTGCAAAAAGACATCCTTCGGCATATCCTTGGCAGCTAGAAGATTTGAAAGCATCATCATATACAATAGTGTTAGAAGACTTGAGATGCTTGAATTGTTTAATTAAATAAAGTGAAGGTTGGTTTTCTTCAGTTACATCGTTATATCAGTTAGAAGTAGTTCTAAAGTTTTGAAGAAGTTTGATTCTCCATTACATATATGAAGTGCACATTAGTAGTAAAGGGTTTCATTGAATATTTTGTAAGTGGGTCAATGTCCCTAGTACAGGAGCCCATAAATTGTTTCTAAATTTTTATATCATAAGGGTGGCTGGGTGGTGCAAGGCAGGAGAGTGAAGTCTCCTTCAGGTTGGAACCTAAAAATACTTCAAGGTGGTAGGGTGGTTCTAGGGAAACTTGGACCTTGCAGGGTGTTGAAGCATCCTTTCAGTTTATGCTGATAAAACTAGGGGGTTGGAGTTTCCTTCTAGTTGGAGATGGTAAACCAGGGTGTTGGAGAATCCTTTCAGGAGTTGGAGCTTCCTAATAGATTGAATTATTTTCTAGAGTACTAGGAAGTTTGAGCTCCCTCTTTAGTTGGAGATGAGAAATTTTTTATTCATAAACTATATTAGAAAATAATTCAGTGTTTTTTCTCCTATAAGGGTTTCCACCTAAAAATTTCTTGTGCGTTGCTCTTGTGATGTGTTGATAATTATTATTTTGATTTACTACTAATGCCCTGAAATTAATAATTAACTAATTGCAAGTGAAATATTGATTCACCCCTCTCTCAGTATTTCCCAACTTTCAGAACCAGACTTAAATCCCCATTGGTCTATACCGAATCCCCAAGTCTCAAACCTCATTTTCCCCAAGGAAAGCATCCATGTTGGTACTGATGTACCTTAGTAATCTTGAAAGGCTAACCCAAACTTCCTCCACGACTCCTACTAAGTACAACCTTAGGCATTGAAGTCCCACGCACAACTCCATCCCACTTCTGGACTTTGGCATCACAACTCCATCACACTTCTTGACTTTGGTATCACAACTCTAATATCAAGCACTCAATCTTCTCAATATGGTCCCATAACCCATCGAGAGTTATACAAGGAAAAATAAACACTAGAATAAGTAGTTGATTTAGTTTGTCCCTAGCCCATATGGTGTTACATTTTCTCCCCCATAGGTATGAACTACTACGATATCATCAAATAAATCATCCCTCTCAGCCTAGTGGTGGAATCCCTATCAGTCATCACCTCTAAACATGTAACCAAGCCATTATAAATAAACATAACATCATCATTTCATATAAAATAATTTTCAAGCTAACTTTTTCATGTCATTATGAGAACACAACATCATTGTTATCATAACATTATGAATAGTAAGGAACTGCATGCTCATGCATGTCATCATTATACATCTCATCATAAAATTCTACATGAAATTACCACATGTTTCAAATCATGAAATACCATCATAAATTATAACATCAACATATATATATGAAATACATAGCATTACATCAACAGAATAAATGAAACCACGTGTTAATATAATACCATAGATTAATATCATAAATATGATAATCACATCCCACACATATAGACACTAAAGTATCATTAGTTTTTCATCATTATTCATCAAAAAAATAAAATTCATTCTTATGCATAAATAATGAACATCAATTATTGCATTCAATGTAATCATATCTTTGAACATCTCTCTAATATTTATTTTAGTTATGTCTAGTAGTTGGGCTATATCAGTAATAACATGAGAGCCGAATTCTCATTAAGATATTGATTTCTTTCCAATAACCATTTCCTTTTATTTAAACAAGGGAGATTAGAATTTAAAAAGTTATTCATCCTATCATTATGCTAAATTTTTCATGTATCTTCCTTAGTTAAGTACCATTAAAATTCTGGTGAGCTTCATCATCTAAAGTCTTAATCTGCAGTCATGTATTATTCCTTGTTTGGGGAAATTTAGAGAAATTCAATACTAAGCTATTATTGGCTTTATCATCCTTCCTTAAATCATTCATATCAAAATTTAATCCCACAATTTTTTTCATCACTTAAAATCTTTGGTTTATCCTTTCCAGTGATATTATACCTAATAGCACATTTAAACATTAGCTCGTAATTGTTTAATTTTTATGTCATGTTTAATCCATTTGAACAAAGGGATGGTTAAGCCCTAATGATTTATCCTTCACCTGGTAATTATCACTAAGATTGGTTCATCCCATCATGTTTCCATCTCAATACCACATGATCTCTTTTATCATATAGATGAACCATTATTTAAGTTGGACTATGGATTATTTCCCTTCACTTTTGGCTTATTGGACACTATCTCTAAATTAAAATTTGAAGCATTTGGAACCAATACTGCCATTATCATCTATAAAAAGGTTTTACATGTTTGGTGTTATTTGTAAATGAAGTCTCATTATATCATCAATCCACTTATAAAACAAGGAATGAAAATAAATCAAGTACACCCTCTATTAGTCGAATCTCACCTTTCTTTCTTAATTTGTGCATAATCCTTCTCAAGATTCTATTATAGAATTTCTAGCAGCATTTCTTCATATGCTTAATGTTAGGTGTTTATTAATTAGTCTACAATGTCTTTTTCTTTTGCCAAAAGGTAGACAATTGTTATCCTTGAACTTTTAAACATTTTCCCCAGTCTATCACATGTCATCCTTAGTCATTTGTGAATGTTTTTAGTTACAAATCCCTCTCTTGACACCTTGGAATTGTATAAGTTATGAATATGACCTATACCAATCATCCTTAGTCATTCTTCATGTTTCTAATTCCACTTACCAATTTCCTTAAGAAATTTTGTCGCCTAAGAGAGAGACACTTGAACTTACATATTGTTATTCTACAAAATGGGCATCATCATCAATATTTAATAATCTTTGACTGGGGAATTGTCATTAATAGTAAATCATATTTGAGTCAATATGAGATCACTTCCTTTATGATAAGGTGGTTAATCTCCCTTTTTTTTTTCTTGCAACATTTCAATAATTTTCAATTAGTTTACATCACTCTCTACATATAAGCACTAATGGGTTTATTACCTTAATATCACTGTTCTTGTTGTAGTTTATCTAAATGACATATGTCCTTATCTCAATCATTTAATTCAATTGGTTAATTGACCACAAATTATCCTCAATCAACAACGTTCTTATTTAAACCTTATATTGATTGTTATCATATTCTTATATGAAAATACTTATGTAATTCCATAACCATTTTCCACAAGGTTATTCATGATTCACATTAGAATTATAATCCCTACATGTCTTGCATGAATAGCTAGTGTCTTCTTTACTTCCCCAAGTTACCTTAGCTAGTTTAACTCAGGGAAAATTTTAGGGGCTAATATTCGCAGGTGGGCTAATTTTCCATGCTTTTTCCAAAAAAAAGTTCACCAATTTCCATTTTTTTTAAATTGATTCGCCCAAATTTTATAGTATAAAATTATTTTACCCTAAAAATCGCCTAAATTTTATACATACTAATATAAAATAATTAGAAACCTAAATATTTTTACAAAAATATCATCAAAAAATTTACAATTTACATATTGCAGACTTGTAAGATTTGCCAAGGTTTATAAACTTTAATATAAACTTCCATCCTTAGATTTTTCCCCGATTTAGCTATATGTGATTGTACATTAGTTCCTATCCTATGGCCTCTTCTTAGTATTTGTAATCGAGTCTTCAAGTCTATATTATCAGGTGTAAGGAAAGCATTTAAGATACATATTGATTTTTCTCATGCACTCATTAGTGCATATCAACCACATAAACCCATTATCATATTACTTAATAATCTATATCATGTTATAAAGAGCATATCAAGGTTTCTTTGATCAATTTTAGACTATTTAAAAAAAAAATTAGTTTCCTTTCGTAAAACCATTTTTAATACTTATTATGACAAAGCTATCTTGTACATGCAAGTTCAATCTATCATCTTCTTAGGTCATGTATATCTTGTAAGGGCATAAGTTTCTTTTGTCCATCACTTCATATCAAAAGTTGAGTTTTTGAATCATTAGAGGAAATTTTAGACTAAAAGTGGCCTCCCAAGGAAAATAATAAAATAATAGTTAAAATAATAAAATAAGAGTTATGAATTTTGGAGGGAAAACAAAAAAGCTATTTTTTATTAATTGTATTTTTGTCTTATCTCCTTATAGGTTTACTCAAATTTTGAGTGTAGACACTAGTTGGATGAGGAATTAAATTTTTTATCTAACGACTACCCATTATGCATACTTTTTAGAAGAACCACATTGATAAAAAAAAAAAAATATATACATTAAAAAGGTGTGTTGAGCACGCTTTTTTAATGTATCTTTATTTTTTATCAATGTGGGTCTTCTCAAAAGTATGAATAATGGGTACTCGCATCAACACCTTTTTTTATGTATATTATTTTTTATCAATGTAGGTCTTCTCAAAAGTATGCATAATGGGTACTCGTTGGATGCGAAATTTAATTATATGTCTAACGAGTATCTACACTTGAAATTTGAGTAAACCTATAAGGAGGTAAGCCAAAATTACAATTTCATAAAATAAAAATAAAAATTAAAAAAAAAAAAATTCCCTCCAAAATATTTGTGTGTACATCTTTTTAGATTTAAAGGATTTTTACTGGTTTACATATTATGACATGGAAATCACATGAAAAATTCATGGGCACTTTTAGGCGAAAATTTCCTCTAATGTAACTTGTCCAATTAATATGTCTCGTGGTAGAGGTTACAATAATTAAGCATACATATTCCCTTGGAGACATAGAAAAGAAAATGTGTATGTATATAGAAGAGATCTAGATTAAGGTGGTACTATTTGTACAAGTTAATCAGTTTTTTTTATTACCATTATTCTCCACTTCTAAAGATGATGTCCTCAAAGCAAATTCAACCTAATAACCATTACTTATGACTTAAGCCACTACAATCCATCAATCAACATTAAACTTATCATTACTAAATTACATATTTAGTGCAAGGTTATCATTTTCAAACCCCAATTATACCATACACAGCTATAATTTATTAAATACGGCTTCCTTGTAAAAATATACAATAATTCAATACTAAATCTTTCATTTTATCACTATTATTGTACATTCATATTATTTTTGCTTTATATTTAATATTAAGCTTTATTATACTTACACTTTCATTTTTACATTGTAATGTGTCCTAAAATTTGATATACAACCTAAAATATTATTTTATTGAAACCAAAGTTGTTTAGATTAAAACATTAACATTTTATCATATTTTATAATTTTTTATTGCAACCCACACCATTCACTATTATCATAAAGTAATGATATCATTATCATTAATTGTTAAATTATATAATTACTATTTTTGATAAGTGTGATAATTGGTTAAGAAAAATCATTCAACATTCTTCTTTAATAATATGATACAATTAATATTCATATTCTTTTTAATTATTTTACATACAAAATCTTCCTATCTTTTTTAATTATTTCATATTTTTAATCTATATATAGATTAAATAACCATTATTACTTATTTAATACTACCAAAAAAAAATATTAAAATATATTTTTCATATATATATTCGTATTTACTCCCCAAGACCCTTAAAGAAAAAGAGATGAGTGCATTAATGCCCATCACATGCATAAACTTCCATGCCCTTGATATTAAGCTTAAATGGGAAATTAAGAAATCCAGGCATGGTAACTTAAAAGAACAATGTGGAAGCCTAATTTCCTAGCCAACTATTACTATTACCTTGAAAAAGAAAAAGAAAAACCACAAAAGAAGATGATTTTTATGTAAAAAAACTTATTAAATTTAATGATACTCCTGGATTGCTGAAAATGCCCCTTTCATTAAAATTTAAAACGATAACAAAATTGAACACGATAACGAGATTTCGCGGCTATGGGATTACAAGTGTTAGCTGGAGAAATCTGCTAAGACAAGAAGGTGGTATAGAAAACCTGCAATCTTATTTTTCCACTATGGTGTGTTTTTCTGTTGGTTTAGATTTCTACTGAATTTTTCCTTTGCAATGAATCCGAAACCATGTAAACCATGCAAACATTTTGTATCTTTTGCAAAACCCAAGTATAGTTGTACGCATTATGCATAAGAGGGTGAATGAGAAAAAGTTTCAATATCTGTAAATCTCTCAATATTTAATATTTAATAATATTTAATATTGTTAAAAAGTAAATAAAGTCCTAGTTTTTCAGGCAAAGTTTTGGTCCAGAATCTGGCAAAGATTTTATCAGAATCATGTTTACAGTTGTTAAACTTTAGTATTTTGAGTGCCCTAAGAGTTTTTGGTAGTGCTGAATCCATTTCCACTATCAAAAATGGATTCCAGACACTCCAACTATCTGATTTCTTAAATTTTAGTTGCCCAGATTCCAGCAAAAAAAACTGCAGTCTGAGCTCTCTCTTTTTTCTCAAATATATAGATAAAGAGTTTTACACGCTCTGGAGAGATTTGAGGCAGCTTAACTTCGACGCAGATTTATAGATTTAAATTTTTCCCCTACAAAAGGTGGCCCACTATGGAAAATCAGTGATGTCGGATTGACGTGATACAATTTTAGTCTTGATAATTTTGAAAGTCGATGACATGTTTACCTAGCCGGGATAAAAAAATAAAAAATAAAATTATTTATTTTTCATTTTTTTATTTTTTTATTTTATTTATTTATTAATTATTATTTTACTTTTATTATTTATTAATTATCACTTTTATTTTGCATTTATTTGTTATTGTGTAATATTACTATTATTTATTAATTTAATGATATGTGGCATTACATTATATACTTTATTAATAGGGAAAATAACATATTAATGAAATTATTTTTTAGAATATATTTCAAAAAAAATCTAACCCTAATTCTAATACTTAGAAATTCAAGTTGAAGAGAGAAAAAATAGTTATAGATAAAGATTCATCAATATATTTCAAAGAGTGTCTTATCTAAATGTGCCCGCAATTGAGTTTTTTAAGGAAATTTTATTGAAGAGTGAGATGGCAATAGTCTCTTCTTACAAACCCTAATGGCTTACTTAAATGGAAGATTTTAAATTGAGAGATGTACATATCAAAGTTCTCTTGAAGGATTCAAGAAAAACAACTTCACATGGCACAAGCATCAAGATTTCAACATAAATATTGCAATTTCAAATATGGCACATAATTCACATAGCATGCAAAATTCAAAATATAAGCAATAAACTTACTGAATTCTCAAAAAATCCTCTTTAATTTATACCAAAGAGACCTTGTTGTAGTGTATTTGACGCACGGGCGGATAAAATACATTGTGCTTAATATGGAGGTTTCTTTCCTACAAGCAAGTCACAGGTCAATTGGTTTGTTAAATCGTTAGTGGAACAAAATAACATGTAGTAAACTAAGTAAAAACATAGCATGCTACAGACAGAAAGATAAAAACAAAATAACATGTACAATAACAAGCTCAATCGAGTAAACACACTAATAACTCAAATGGAGAACAACATCCTAAGATCACATGATAGTTTGCTCTGTTTCCTGGTCCATTGTTGGAACAGGAGACGGCAAGTGATGGTCTTGCAACGTAGAGACGTCATCATCCGTCCGGAGATGGATGTGTACTTTGTGTAGAAATTTTAATAATAGCTAAATTATTCACCGAGATTATCCTGATTACACACTATTTAAGCTTCATGCATAATACATAACCTCTTCTACAATTGATCATCAATATGCGGAAATAGAAGCAGTCGCATGCGCACATTAAAACATAATCAAGCGCACATATAACACAGTATGTAATGGGGAAAGCATACAGCTGAAAACCCCCAACTATCTGTATATTATAATGATAGAGAACATGTAACAATACATAGCACAAAGCTCTCACAGCTCTCAACACTATCTCACATGCTACACACAAACTAGCGCGGAAGATGAACAAATCACAGGTTCAAATCTCCTTCACAAGTCTGCCTGCCTCTACTGCGCAATCCAAGATGAATAATGATGAGATCCAAGTTCGAATCCCACTGGCTTGTATTGCGCAATCCTCATTGGCAATCTCAATCAATGTGTGTGCAAATCTCATGCACAGCTATAGTCACAACTAATAGTAGACTCACCCTTTCACCCACCTCTAACACTGGTCTCCACTGAACTGTCCATGCATTGTAGTTAACTGATGTATTCTTTAGTTGATTTATGAGTTAATAATTAGTGAATTAATTAATAATTAATTCACACCACTCATCACTAGTGTATTTGCCAGTTAGACTAAATACAACTAGTTCAACTAAGTTAAACCGAACACAACTCCACCAACTGTCTCATCAACTCCACCAAACTCTGCCACATGAGTTCTAACTGAAGTCAACCATGCAATAGCTCAACTAACCCTAAGGAAAAGCGTATTTCCTTCTGTCAGCTGCATGTGCCACATCCAAGCATCAAACTAAAGTGCTCCAAGAGGATAAGATAATGTTTATAGTCTAAATATTATTAAGGGTTAATAATATTTTACTGTTCTATTTTTAGCCCGGCAGTCTAAAAATAGATTCCGCCCAATGTCTAAAAATAGAGGTCCATCTATTTTTACCAACTTGACCAATCATCCATAAATAGCATCCTGCAACTCATAGACCATGATCCATATGTCTAAAAAGAAACATAGTCTAAAAATAGACTTTGCGCCAAAAATAGCCTGCGGGCCCACTTAGTGAAGGCGACTTCTTTTCACTAAGCTCCATCATCTTGTTGCATTTTCAACACTTTGTGACTAGCCTACTGCCTCACGGCAAGGCGCTACCACAACCGCTCCCTCCCAGGAGGGTGAGC
Source organism: Pinus albicaulis (assembly GCA_034641835.2). Taxonomy (NCBI): domain Eukaryota; kingdom Viridiplantae; phylum Streptophyta; class Pinopsida; order Pinales; family Pinaceae; genus Pinus; species Pinus albicaulis. The sequence goes on from CM076572.1 coordinate 3,263,017, forward strand.
ATCTGGCATTGGGTTGAGTAGCACTGCGGCGGCGAGATGCTTACGCAGGGGTGTGTCTGTACTGACTCAGTGACAAACTTAGTTGATCGGTGCACCTTGGCGATGATAGTTCGCCTGACGGGGTCGTTGTCACCAAATACGATGTCTAACCTCATGTTGGTGTCTTACGCCGGCTCCGGGCCGGTCACTTCTACGACTGGGGGCGCCATGTGTATGATGGCATGGTATCGCAATTAGGGAAGGTTTGTGGAGGATCTTCTAGTGTTTTTACATACACGAGCATCTTATGCAGTATCGTGTTCGAGAGAGTAGTGATGATGCGACCTTTTGTACCCGTGCCCATTGGTCCCTATAGGGATCCTCAGATGCGATGGTGGGCACCCTTGATGCCTTGTGGTGGAGGAGGGGAAGTTCGTCATTATTGGAATGCGCCTGTTAGGGCGTGGTTCCAGGCGAACCCGTAGATGTTCTTGGATTATCCATACTCAATGATGGATTTGTGGGGTCCTGACGGTATGACCTTTGATGTTTTTCTGCATTTTTTGAGTATTTGATGATGTGTACACTTATATTTCTCTTATGGTGACACTAACACTATCCTTGTGTAATATCCCAAAATAGGGAAAATCTACAATAATGGGAATATCTTAAGATATTCTGAAATTGGAGATGAAGCAATATATAAACACAATGTTGGAGCAGAAACAAGCTATTCACTCATGAAATGTGTTAAGAAACACATTTCCATCAATTAGTGTTACAGAAACGACTTATTACACCTTTTATGACCCCAAAAGTTGGGGAAAAGCAGCAAAAAGGGCCATAGAAAGGTTGTCTTCAGGAAATAATGCTATAACTATGAGAAATGGGACTTAGATCCCTTAGAATATGCAATATACATCTCACATCCAGAATTGGAGCAAAAACAAATGCCTCTAGCCAAGCTAAACAAATTTCCCCAAACCAATACAGCTTAAATAAGCCCAAACCCCATGACTTTTGCTAACAGAAATTACTGAAGCATATAACAGCATTATTTTTATAAGGTTTTATGCAGCAAATTACAAGAGACAATAGATCTAGAGTTTACAATCATTCAATGGCTGAGAAAATGGAGATCTCTTCCTTTTTATACAAGATAAGAATAACCTGGCAAGGTCTCCATGAAAATACAAGTATAAAATGACAGATCTGCAAATCTAGATCTGGAAAACACAGTTATATGGCAGCTCTAAATAAATATAGCTGAAATGTACAAGAACAGAAGGAGATTCTCTATACAAGCCTTCCGGGAGAAGGGTTGGCCCTCTCTCCAGGGAACAAGCTCACAAAACAAGGGTCTTGACCCTGCTACAGCAACACTAAGTAAAATGACGCAATTCCTGCAAGGGACTGCACTGTAGGAGATGGAAAGTACATTGGCCACATGCCAAGATCTGAAATGAAGCTCAAATACTCCCTCACTGTTCTCCCAGGGAAAGAAAGGCTTCCTCCTCTGAAATACAAGCTCTGCAAGTGGTGTTGTGATCTTTCCACTGCAACACCCTACAACACAATGTTATGCTCTGCAGAAATAACATTGTGGTGGAAGGAGGATGCTTGGCCTCAAGCTTGAGTGTGGAAAACTGAAGTGAAAGCTCCCTCAAGAGGCCTCTCTTGAGTGGAGAAAGAATTCCTAAACAGGAATTTCTTGTGCTAAACAGCACTGCAACTCTGCTAAACAGCAAGAGGATGTCAAATAGTCATGCAGACCAAAATCAATAATCATCAAGCTAACCTCAAATGGCTACCATCCCCTTCCTTATAAGCTTTGTGAGGCTCCTCACCTTGGGTCCCACCCATTAGGGTTTCCACATGCACATGATCAATCTCCCTCCAAAACTGCGTTGTGTCTCCATGAAGGCCACTCCTCCAAAATCACACTGTTTGATTTGGTCAAGGTTGACCTCTTCAACCTGCTCCATCCCTGTTCACACATAAGTGCCTTCAATCCAGATTCCATATGTCTGCCTAAGCTGATCCTTGTTCACATTGAGCTATTTCATATGTGATTCCATTCCTCTTCATGCATGATGTTGACTTAGTCAAACTTGACATTGTCCACATGCAAAAGTCCTTGTTCACACAGGAGGGTGTGAAATTCAGCTACTAGAATGATCCCCTTTCACACCAAGAGGGTTTTTATGCCAATTTAAGTTAAATATGGGTCTCCTCCCCCATTTATTCATCTACTAAGTGCAAAAATCAAAAATTAATATTCCCATTAGCTGCTTACTAATGTAGAAATATTACATTCCTCCCCTCGCAAATGTTGCTTATCCTCGAGCAACTGCAAGGACAGAACTGAAAATCTTCCTCCCAAGGCATGGAGTTTGAAATGTGTTTGGGAACAATCATTCCCATGTAAAACCTCCACCCCCAACATATCATCCATACAAGATGAGTCACCCTCCAACATGGCAACTCATAAAAGATCTCCTCCACCATTGGCTCCCGCAATGTAGGTGGGCTGAATAACTGAACATGGTAAGAAAAATGGCCTATCCCACGTTGTCTTCCTCTCCACTCATGATAAGTGTAGAGACCATGCTGATTTGTGGCTGCAACAAGGTTGCCCTCAGGTGGCAAGAAGAATAATATATCTCCAAAGATCCTTTCCCCCATGTCATGAATCATGCTGGCCCAAATCATCCCATTCAAAATGAATGGCACATCATCACCATTTGGCATCCAAATCAGAAAATGTTGAAGGTTACATTATATCAATGGTTTATCAAGTGGATATAGCACAGTTTTCCCAACTGCAGCTTGAGAACATCATGTGGCAAGTTGTTTCTTGATGAATTACTAGTTGCACAAGTTTTCTCATCTACTATGGGGTAGTAATTAGCAATATATTTCAGTTGAGCACAATCAAAACAATTATACACTTTCCCAAAGTTATGTAGAGATGGGTTATTAATATTATGAAGATTGGCCCTGAAGGGACCATGTAACCCAAGAAGAATCTTGCTCTTATGTGGAGCAATGCACTGTCCATAGAAGGTGAGAAGATACAGATACTCAATGGAACAATCAGTAAGTACAGAAATGTATCTCTTACCATGAATAATGAGTAGGCTGAAACTGAGGTCCATGGATGAGTCCTCCCATGAGAATCTCCTCATAAAAATCTGCAATAAGGAAGGATGCATATTCCCCTTGGAACACTCCATCAAAAGATACTTACTCCCAACTGACAATGTTGTTGGCCTTAGTGTTAAGGCTCTTGTCACTCCATGACTTCTCTCTTTGACATTCCACATGCCAAATCCATCCACAAATATGCTGCTATGTGAGAAGCTCTTCCTCCTATGTGGAAGCCTCTCCTTATCCTTCAATGCTGAAGGGTAGCCTCTTTGCACCTTGAATGTTCCATACATTCCACCTGAAATATCATGATGAGTATGAAGAAATTTCAGCCCATACCCTCCCAATAGTAACCACAGCAACAAGGATTCTTGCTGCCTTCTTGCAAAATGCAAATCATGGAGAAATAATACAATGATGGACATGTGAGATGCCTCATCAACATAGTACAAACCAGCTCCCTTATACATCATGTGGGAGTTATCCTTCATCCCAACCTAAGGTTCATACATGAGATACACCTTAAACATAAATACATGTGAATACATGAGGCACACCTTGAACAAAGGTAAATACATGAACATAATATTTGACATATGATGTCCAAAATCTCTCCTTAACAAACACAACAACCATGCCTTCTTCTTATGCATCCTATCTTTGAGACTTAAGGCATGAGATAAGGAAATAGAAATTTTTAGGTAGTGACCATACTCACCCAAAAGCACCCAGCGCAGCCATGCTTCTTGCTAGCATGTATCATATATCTACAAGGGGTTTGGAAATCCCTTGCTCCATCTTGCCATCCACTCATCCCAATGTGGGTGATGGATCTCATTCTGCAGATACTTGGTATCCTCCCATGGTAGGACACCAACCTCTACAAATATTTGAAGATCTTTGCACTTCATGAAATGCTGAAGTGCACCTCCAATGGGATCCTTTGATGAGACCTCCTCCTCATGCATGGCCTTCCAAAACCAATGAGGTCTTGGGTATGTTGCAAGTAGAAGTATCTCTCTGAGTTGTGGCATGTTCATTGAGAGAGTGTCATCTAGAGAGGAGAAAAAGTTTCTCACCTCAATATGTCTACCCTTTGACATCTCTTCCTCCATTGCTTCCTGAATGAAGCTGACATCTATATGCTCCCATGAGGAATGGGTCCTTATTTCTTCACTGTTGCTCTTGGACAGCACAGTGCAATCTTGCTGCTCTAGATTAGCAGTAAGTGATGATCCTGGGTCATGCAACAGTAGATTTCCACAATCCTTTAAAATATTTGTTGCAATAATAGAAAGTGCAAATTCAATCATACCTTGTTGGGCTTTGGGAACACCTTGCATGCCTGCAAGAGTTCTTTCTTCCACTGTGTTGGCTCCCTCAACTACTGATGTTGAAGGCTGCTCCTCCAAGGTTGTGATAGCGCTGATACAAATCTCCTCAAGAGGTGATGAGGGCTCCTCCCTCTCTAATTTTTCTTCACCAAATCTCTTGATCACCTTCTGACTGAAATCTACCAAATTAGATACCTTTGCATGACTTAGGTGACTGAACCACCAAGTGCTTTCTTTTCCCTTCATGTGCAGCGCTGCAATCTCTACGGCTTTTCTTTCTACTACTGGATGTAGTAGGAAGAATTCTTCAAGTCTTCTTGTCCAAGTCCTTGCTGAAGATGATCCATCAAAAATAGACAATAGAAACCTATTGCCCTTCATTCTTCCTCTGCTGCAAGGTCTCCTTTCTTCCTCCAGTTGAATGAACTGTGGGAAGGCTAGAGTCTCCTTGAAGGCTCTAGGTTGAGTCTTGTACTCAACAAGGTATTCACTTAGAATCTAATGTTCCAAGTGTCTTCCTTGCTTCCAGTCTTCTTATTCATGAGAATAGGAAGTGCATGGTTCTTCCTCTTCTTGAAACCCTCTAGGAGTTTTTTGGCATCTCTTCTCCTTCATCAGCTTAACCTCCTAGGAGAGGTTCTTTCTGGTTCTAAAAAGTGATGAGAGTAAAATCATCCTCTCCATCATTCTGATCTTGCTCCTTCTGATAGCTGAAACTCACAGGCTAAGCCAAATATCATGCTTTGATACCACTGTAATATCCCAAAATAGGGAATATATACAATAATGGGAATATCTTCAGATATTCCGAAATTGGAGATGCAGCAATACATAAACACAATGTTAGAGTAGCAGCAAGATACTCATTCATGAAATGTGTTAAGAAACACATTTCCATCAATTAGTGTTACAGCAGCAACTTATTACGCCTTTTATGATCCCAAAAATTGGGGAAAAGTAGCAAAAAGGGCCATAAAAAGGTTGTCTTCAGGAAATAACGCTATAACTGTGAGAAATGGGACTTATATCCCTTAGAATATGCAATGTAAATCTCACATCCAGAAGTGGAGAAAAAACAAATGCCTCTAGCCAAGCTGAACAGATCTCCCCAAACCAATACTGCTTAAATAAGCCCAAACCCCATAACTTTTGCTAACAGAAATTATGGAAGCATATAATAGTGTTATTTTTATAAGGGTTTGTGCAAAATATTACAAGAGGTAATAGATCTCGAGTTTACAATCATCCAATGGTTGAGAAAATGGAGATCTCTTCCTTTTTATACAAGATAAGAATAACTGGGCAAGGGCTCCATGAAAATACAAGTATAAAATGATAGATTTGCAGATCTAGATCTAGAAAACGCAGTTATACTGTAGCTCTGAATAAATATAGCTAAAATGTACAAGAACAGAAGGAGATTCTCTATACAAGCCTTCCGGGAGAAGGGTTGGCCCTCTCTCTAGGAAACAAGCTCACAAACAAGGGTCTTGACCCTGCTACAGCAACACTAAGTAAAATGACGCAATTCCTACAAGGGACTGCGTTATAGGAGATGGAAAGTACATTGTCCACATGCCAAGATCTGAAATGAAGCTCAAATACTCCCTTACTGATCTCCCAAGGAAAGAAAGGCTTCCTCCTCTGAAATACAAGCTTTGGAAGTGGTGTTGTGATCTTTCCACTGCAACACCCTGCAACACAATGTTATGCTCTACAGAAATAACGTTGTGGCTAAAGGAGGACTCTTGGCCTCAAGCCTGAGTGTGGAAAACTGAAGTGCAAGCTCCCTCAAGAGGCCTCTCTTGAGTGGAGAAGGAATTCGTAAACAGGAATTCCTTGTGCTAAACATCACTGCAACTTTGTTAAACAGCAAGAGGATGCCAAATAGTCATGCAGACCAAAATCAATAATCATCAAGCTAACCTCAAATGGCTTCCATCCCCTTCCTTATAAGCTTTGTGAGGCTCCTCACCTTGGGTCCCACCCATTAGGGTTTTCACATGCACATGATCAACCTCCCTCCAAAACTGCGTTGTGTCTCCATGAAGGCCACTCCTCCAAAATCACGTTGTTTTATTTGGTCAAGGTTGACCTCTTCAACCTGCTCCATCCCTGTTCACACCTAAGTGCCTTCAATCCAGCTTCCATATGTCTGCCTAAGCTGATCCTTGTTCACATTGAGCTATTTCATATGTGATTCCATTCATCTTCATGCATGTTGTTGACTTAGTCAAACTTGACTTTGTCCACATGAAAAATTCCTTGTTCACACAGGAGGGTCTGAAATTCAGCTACTAGAATGATCCCCTTTCACACCAAGAGGGTTTTTATTCTAATTTAAGTTAAATATGGGTCTCCTCCCCCATTTATTCATCTACTAAGTGAAAAAATCAAAAATTAATATTCCAATTAGCTACTTGATAATGTAGGAATATTAAACCTTATTTCTCATGCAGATGTGGGGCGGTCGAGCGTCCTCTTGCCCACCTGGTGGAGCATCAGCCTCTGAGGAGGGGCCCAAGTGGGGTTGATCAGCCTCGAGTTGGGAAGTAAGGAGGTGGTGTTGGCCCTTCAGGGGAGGGCAACAGTGTTGTCACTGCCAAGGGAGATGTTGCCCTTCTTGCTCGAGCCGAGGTAGCAAAGGCTTAGGTAGCGACGGTCGAGGAGCGGCTAGCTTATTTTATCAAAAATCTTTCAGTTGTCATCACATTGGATAGAAAATTGTCGATGCCTTTCGAACCAACCAGTGTGGTTCATCTTCAGGACGATATGAGAGATCAGATCGAGTCATTAAGCTTATTTAGATGTAGAGAAGGCCAAATAGTTGTTCGAATAACAACTAGTTTGGCTAAGAAGGAAAATTATTTATGATAAAAAAACATTTTTATTTAATATATAAAGTTAAAATATTATCATTAAATAATGTAATAATGAGTATAAAGTCAAATCAACCGTTAGAATAACGGCTAGTTTGACTCCCAATTCAGATTTATTTTTTTATTTATTTTTATTATTATTATTATTATTTTTTATTTTTTTATTTTTTTATTTTATAATTTCATTATGTTGATTCCCAAAAAGAAAAGAAAAAAGGGTGGGGGGGGACAAGATCTAGGAGTATAGGGCAGGGATCCAACACGTGCTAATATTCTAGTCGTCGTCTCTATTGAGATTGACATGTCTTTTTTCAATATCTAAAGCCTCCCTTAGTTTACAGAGATGAAAATGTTCAATCCGAGCAATAACCTTAGCTTCTTCTATGCATATGTGATGGTTCATATTTTCAGCATGTTCAACTAGGGTTTAGGATAGGGATCTCCCATGCCTAAGGTCAGCAGCATGCTCACAAATCCTTTGATTAATTGATCGACCGGTTTCGCCAATGCAAGGAGTCCCACAAGAGCATGGGATAATGTGTGACACCTTTTCCATCCTTGGGATTCATAGGATATTTAACAGATACGAGAGAGTTGTGAATGGTGTTCAGGGGTTTGAAAGTAGAATAAATCTTATTCTTATTAAGGATCCTAGCGATCTTATCAATGGTTCCTTGAATAAAGGGAAGGTGCACTCTAGAAGACAATTCTTAAGGATATTTTTTATTTATATTATGACCTTTTTATGCTTTAAGAAAAACTCTAAGCCCTTCGGATTTACTATAACCATTCTTACTGAAGACATCGATGAGATGGGTTTTTTCTCCTTCAAGTTGAGATTCGTCAGAGATTCTGAACGCCCTAGTGGCTAAGGTGTTGAGGACGCCTAACTTCTGAGTAGGGAAATGATGTGAGTTACCGTGAATATACTTCTCAGTATGGGTTTTCTTCCGAAAAACCTAATGGGAGAAAGAACCATCTTCCTTTCTACAAATAAGAATTTCCAAGAAAGGAAAGCTACCATTAACCTCATGTTCCATCATGAACTTAATGGAATATGAATAACTATTGAGATGAAGGAAAAATAGATCTAAATTTTCTTTGCCATGAGGCCAGACAATTGGAAGTGTCATCTACAAGCCTCTTCCAAATTTTAGGCTGGAATAGAGAAGAAGAGAGGACCTTGGATTCAAATTCCTCCATGAAAATATTAGCTACAACAGGGGATAGGGGCAAACCCATGGCTACTCCATAGGTCTGCTCGAATAATTCACCTTCAAAACTAAAGAACGTTGAGGTGAGGCAAATTTAAACTAAAGGGGCAGTATCAGGATCAGTAATGTGATTGATGAAATTAATAGCCTCATTAATGGGAATATTGGTGTGTAAAGAAACCACATCGAATCTTACCAACTTATCATCTAGATCCAATTTTACACCCTTAAGCTCATTAACAAAAGAGGCCTTGACAAAGGATTATGTGTGACCAACGAGGGGCTTAAGCTTATTCGCCAAATATTTAGCTAGGAGATATGTCGGACTGCCTATGGTATTAATAATGGGCCAAAGGGGATTCCCCTCTTTGTGGATCTTAGGAAGACCATATATTCTAGGAGTAAGGGGGTTATTCTCAATAAGCTTCTTACTAAGGGCACTAACTGAGCTACTAGATCTAATGGCTAGAGCCACAAATTTAGAAACCTTTTTTAGGGGATTTTTAATAAGATTCTTGTAGCTCCCACTATTCTCCAAGTGATCTAACATTTTCCTTCTTTAATCATCTTTTTTTAGGATTAGCACCACCTTTGTCAGCTTTAAGAACTATAATCTCCTTATTATTGTTTAAGGATTTTAGAGCCTCAAACTCAGGCTTACTAATGTTGCTCCTGGGGGGTTTTTCTTTCCTCGGGATGACCACACAATCCTGTCTAATGATGTCCTTAGAGGTCTCCGGTAGGTCCCTAATCCCATATTCAATGTCATAAATAATATCTTGAATAGGGATTTTTCTAGGAGCCAAGGAAAAATTAAAACCTTTCTCTAAAAGGCTATAAACATGGCAGTCAAAAGAAAAACTAGAAATATTAATAACCTTATTATGGTAGAAAGAAAAGTTATTATTATTATTATGTTACTGTTGACGCTCAGGTCCAGGCTGCGGACGCAAAACTAGCAGACTTAGCCGACTCATGGAGTCGGTTAGAGAGGTTGACCCAGGGTATTCTGACCTAGGGTTTTTTTGATGATCTGGATGACACATGGCTCGAGGCACTGATGGCTCAAGAGAGGATGCATCGCCCAACATTGTGCCGTGTGGCACTTGTGGTTTTGGCTGCTACACCTGTATTGGCACCAGGTGCAGCTATGGTTCTAGAGGACCCACCTGGCAGGGCTCAGCCCTACAGATTTTGTATATGCAGGGAAAGCGCATAATGACATGTAGACATATTTTTTGACTGACATTCTGGTCAGGGACATGACTTGTATATTGTGACTCATATATTTTTTGATGTATATATGTGAGATATGTATTTTTGTGGCTCTGATGATGAGTCTATGGTTATTTTATTGATGGATGTTGTGTACCTATGATGGATATCTATTTTATGTTTTTTTCTTTTCTATGGATGATGTTTTATACGCGCTGAATTCCAGTCTAGGATGTGATTAGCTATGCGATCAACTGTCTAGCTTTGATTTCTTGGTATATGTGTGAATGTAATATAATCAAACTGATGACTTAATCTGTGTGCATGCAAATACTTCCTAAATAGTTGAAAATATTGTACTTCACAATCTTGGTTTAACTGTGAAACTACTAGCTGGGAATCAAGGTAAATATGTAGATGGTGAATGCCTTGGTTGAAGGCATCACTCATCATCCTGATGACTGATCATATTCTGCCTAATTATTGGTGGCTGATATGATTCATACTCTGTTGGTGAAGAATGGTGATCGGTCAGGATAGTAAATGGCCTAGGCGGCTACTGCTAGATTTTGAGACCATCGCGAGGCTCCATCAACGAATCCAAAATAGTGGATGGGGGGACGATCCATCTGTGACACCAGAGCATTTTTTAGAACAAGTCTTTGATTATTATGATCATCTCAAAAACAGATAATGCTACATGCATTTTATCTCTAAGGCTAAGACCTCCTTCCCTTATGGGTGAAATGTTTTGAGGTAGAGCCCTTTGACTGGGTTAGGTAGGCATGTACTATCGGGCTTTGACAATATTTATGTCCCCTTGAGGAGGCAATTTTTTATGATGTAAGGACCTTTCCATAATGTTTTGAACTTCCCAGGTCCTAGGGCCTCTTTCATAACATCGTAGCGAAGGGCTAACTCTCCCTCGGTGAATGAGCGAGGGGTGATGTTTCGATCAAATGATGCTTTTACCCATTTCTTATGTGCCTCATTATGTTGGAGTGACTCTCGTCGATTTTGGTCGACGATTTCTAACTGTACCAATCGTTGTTTTAAAGGTTAAGTATCATCGAAGAGTTCGATGGTGGCGTGTAGGTTGGGGATTTCGCATTCGATGGGAATCACTACTTCTACCCGTACACTTGCTGGAAGGGTGTGAATCATGTTGAGTTTTTAACTGTCATGCGGTATGCCCACAAGGTTGACAAAACCATGCGGTGCTAGTTTGTCTTACGGTTATTCACCATATGTTGTAACATTGCTTTAAGCACTTTGTTGACAACTTCTACCTGTCCATTTGAATGAGGGTAGTATGGTGATTTGAATTCATGTGTGAATCCTAGGTGATGAGATAGCTCCTGGAATATTTAGTTTTTGAAATTATTTTCGTGATCGGAGACTAAATCCTTAGGAACACTGAACAGTGCGATGACATGATTGAACAGAAACCGTGCAGCAGTTTCTGTCGTGTTGTCGTATGTGGGCATGGCTTCCGCCCATTTGGTGAAATACTCGACAGCTACAATGATGTATTTTTGGTTGTCGAACGATGCATGGTTGTAGGTCATAAATTAGATTCCCCATTTGAAAAAGGGACTAGCTACGAAAACCGGGTGCAGAGGAGCGAGAGGTGCTCTTGCCTTGTGGGCGAACCGTTGGCATCGCTCACATCTTTTGACCACCTGTGTGCAATCGTGGAATAAGGTGGGCCAGAAATAACCTGCCCATAGGACTTTTTGGGCGGTAGCCATCTCGGAGAGGTGGCCCCCACAATCTCCACTATGACAGTCATTTAGGGCTTGCTCATCTTGGCCGTGTGTGAGGCATCGTCGTTAGATAGTTTCGATGCCTCGTTGATAAAGAACATCTCCCATGAGGAGGTATCGGGAGGCGTGGTGGCATATGCACCTTTGGTCGTAACGTGTGAGCTTAGGATTGATCTTTTTGGTTCACAAAAATAAGAGGATATCATCGTACCAAGGATCATCAGTCGTCACTAAAAATATATGTTCATCAGGTAGTGATTTGTTGACTAGGGATCCTTTAGTCTGATTGGGGAGGTAAGTGATGAACTCGCCTAAGATCAAATATTTTTTTTATCTTGGGGGAGATAAACTGCAGGTCAAACTCCTACAGTATGACTACCTATTGAGTGTATTTTTGGTTCATCAGATGACGGGTCAACAGGTATCTCATGGGGTTGATAGCTGCGACAACTGTTGCAGTCTGTAGGATAATGTGGTGTTGAAGCTTTTGCACTGCATGTATAAGGGCTAGGGTCATTTTTTCTTCAGGTTCATATCTTAAAGCGAGGCTTGATAAGTTCATACTAATGAAATAAATTATGTGTTCTTTACCATCGGGTTCATGTTGGATTAACACCCTAGCTAAGGCAGTTTCTAATGCTCATAGGTATAGGGTGTAATATTTGTCATAATTTGGTGGGTTTAGCAATGGGGTTGAAGAAAATGCATCTTTTACAGCCTAAAATGATTTTTGGGTTTGATCATCCCATTTAAACGAGATATCTTGACAGAGCAAGCGAAGGAATCCTTGCGCACAAGTGGCGTAATTTGGGACAAAGTGTCTCAGGAAATTGGCTTTCCCCTGCAAGCTTTGGAGTTTCTTGAGGGGTTTTGGTGGTGGCACCTCTTTGATGGCATGGAATTTGAGGGGGTCCACTCTAATCCCTTGTTGGGATACTATAAATCCTAATAGTCAACCTACTTTGACACAGAAGATGCACTTAAGAGGGTTCAAGCGTAGGTTGTAATGTCAGCATATTTGGAATACCAACTGTAAATCCTCCATATGATCGCTTTGATTCTTGGATCGAACGATGATTTCATCCAAGTAAGTGAGGATAAGGTGGGCTAGGTCATGGAATATATAGTTCATGGCCTGCTGGAAGGTGGCTCCAGCGTTTTTAAGACAAAATGGAATAACTTAGTATGTGAACGTGCCCCAAGGGGTGATCAATTTTGTCTTGTATCGATCGGTATGTCGGATTTGAATTGGTTATACCCTGAGAATCGATCCATGAAGGATAGGGCCTCATGACGGGCCTAAGCATCAATTACTTGGTCGACAAATGGGATAGGGTAGTTGCCTTTTGGACAAGCTTTATTCAAATCTCGGAAATCGGTACAGACACGAATGGTGCCATGTTTTTTCATGACGAGAACAAGGTTGGAAACCCACGATGTGTAATCCATCGGGTAAATAAACCCATTTTTGTGAAGGTTCTCGATTTCTTCTTGATTGCTTCTGTCTTAGATGGATGCAAGTGATGTTGTTTCTGGCGTACTGGTGGTATGTCAGGCCAAGTGTCAATATGGTCCTCTATGATAGTGGGACTAAGCCCCGACATTTCTAAATAATTCCAAGCAAAGATGTATCTATACTCGTTTGGCAAGTTTGTGTAAGCGACTACTTCATCTTGAGAGCATGCTTCCCCTAGTGATATTTCTTTGATTTTTCCCGGTTTTCTCAAGATATTTACCTTGATAGTTGGTGAAATATTTTAGATGTTCCCTTCTTCGAACGCGTCAGGCACTGGAATAGGATTTTTAAACCAGTCTACTTTCCTAGATGGGAGGGAGTCTTTTGATTCAATGGTGTATATCTCTTGGTTTTCTGGGTTGTTAGGACCAAACGTTTTTTCTGGAAGGAAAAATAAGCGGTAATGCATTACGTCCCATGGAAAATTTGGTTCCATCATGGCCTCTAGAATATCCTCGTCTAAATGGACAAAGCATCTAAGGGGGATTTTGTTTGCATGAGGTCATGAGGAGTTGGTTTTGGCTTAACAGAGTTGGTCGAAAAACACGAATAGGATTCCGTAGTTGATTTTGTGGAACAAGACGAGGCCGACAGGGTGCAAAATGGTTGTGTTTGCACCGTTTATGGTATAGCTACTGTTGCAGTTGTAGCGGTCTCGACACCAATAAAAAATGAGCAGACGAAATGAGTCATGGTTCCCATGCATGATGAGATGAATCGTATGTGATTTTCTGTGTCATCAACTTTGGATGCTAGAGGAATTTCCATTGTGGTGGATTTCATGAGAGCAATCTTATGTTCCTCACGTGGTGTACTAAGGGTACTTGCACTTTCTTGGATTTAGAAGTTGTGTTGAGTGCAGAGGTGTCTAAATGTTTCCATTAAGTGGCACGACTTTTTTTCGTTATTGTGACACGTGAAATGGTGCACGGTGTTACGGTGCTTATCGACTAGATAGTGTGAGAACCAATGCTAATCTTTTTCCCTAAAGTGAACGCTCTGAGATGATTGGGAGTTGGGGCGTGATTGCACTTCTGCCATCTCCGAGTTTTGGTTTTGGTCGATCTAGCTCTTTTGGGGAGTTTAGACTCAACGTTTCCATTATTGCTCGTAGCCTTGGGAGGTGTTAGTGTCAGTCTTTGCAGCCTTCCTCTAGTGATAAAACATGCTCTTACAAAGTGATTTTAAGGTGTCAAGGTCAAATTTTGTCATTTCAGTGAGTCTTCAAGTAAAATTTGGTCACTAGGTATTAGGTCTAGGGTTTGTTTTCACTCCTTTCAAAGTTGTCCAAATGTCGGTCCATGTCACCATTCAGCTGAGTGTACCATCATTCAAAGGGTTTTCATCATCATGTCAAGTTCCACTGGGTCATTTTACACCTTGTTCATGCTTTAGTTGTGCCTAGGTAAGGTTCATTTCCCTCTCCTAGGGTTTTGAAGGTAATTTCTCTTGGATGGTCAAATCATCAGCAAAACTTGTATCCTGATGTTCTTATACCTTCCCCTATCCTTAATGTACCTTATTAAACACTTCCCATCACTGAGATCCCCCAAATTCCTCATTTTCACACAAACCCTAGTTTCTTGCTACAACTTGGCAATTTTCTAGGCTAGGCCTGTGTTTTTCCCTTTTGGACCCCTTCCCCTCACTCAATCTCTAAAATTCCAATTTCCCCTGCTTCCTAACATCCCTCCCTACTTCCCAAAATTTTCTCAATAATTTATAAGCCCCTTATCCCCTTCATTTCGCTTCATTTCGACAAATCCCTTGTTCCACACATCGAGACAGGTTTTACTCCAATGATGTTTTTGAGCGATAAAAGATGAATTTAGGAACCTTGAGAGAGGTTTTTGTCCAAAATATGCCAAGGAAGAAAAACCTCCTTCACGTTTTACACAGGTGTCATGGTTTTAGAGAAATGTCAAAAATACAATCGCCTCAAGAGAATTGATGCACCTCTGAAGTGACCTTGGGAAAATCAAGATTTATCATAGCTTGGTTGGCCAAATGACTTGCTTGATGAGTCAAATGATAACTAGACACAAATATATTTCCAATTAGCTATCATGAGCTCAATTTTGAGTTGAGGAAGACCTTCAAAAGTTTACTGCAACAACACTCTGCCTTGAGGCAGCCTCATTTTGCAAATTTTGACCAGTCTTGGGAGATTTGATTTTTTACAAGGTAAATGAACTCCAAATTGAAAAATTCCAGTTGGGTTGGAACATAGACTCAATAATATTTCCAATGAGCTATCCCTCGCCCAATTTTTACACTGGGAAGGCCTCCAAAAGCCTCCTGCAAAAAGACGCTACGCATTGGGTTGTGGCGCTATGCATTGGGTTGTTGCGCGACGCACATGGCAGAAAACAACTTCATTGCTATTTCTTCCAACTCATCAAATTTTCCCCATTTATCTTGGTCCAAGTAAGTCCATGCAATCACTCCATTTCTCATGAACAAGTATTTGGTGTTGATTATGAGATTGATTATGAAGATTTGAATACAAAAACTCAAAACCCTATTCTCTTGTTTTAAGATTGCTCCTAGGGTTTTAAAACTTGTTTTGTGCCAAACACTTCCATTCTCCACCTTATTTTTTCCACCCCCTCACTGTTATCTTATCATAGCAGCTCATCCCCTATCCCCTTACATTCCTAAAGTCAATCATTTCTCTCCCATTCTCATTCTCATTTTTGTGTCAAACTCTTCCATTCCCCACCTTGTTTTTTCCATCTCCTCACTGTTCATTTGCTCACCACAGTCCCCTTTTCCTATTTCACCTTACATCCCTAAATTCAATTATCCCTATCCTATTCCCATTTTCCCCATACCATTTGTGAATTTCCCTCAAATCCCAAGTTTATCCCAAGAAGTCAAGTGGTTGTCCCTTGTCCCTAAACTTATCAAATCGGAGTTTTCAAAAGGAAAATTTCACTTGATAAAAGTTCATTATTCCCATTATCCTATTCCTCCATATTCCCTCCCATATTACCTCATATTTGGCAATCCAATCAAAGACACCAAAATTCTCATACAAGACAACACAGACCTTGCAAATTCTCATGGAGACAGATACCGATATATCTTATGATCGAGAGACTTGGCTTGAGAGGGTCAATATTTATTTGGATAAGCTATTGGAGAAGGAAAACAAGGAAAAGAACATGCGCAGGCACATGAAGAACCATTATTGGGCGTGAAATCATGTTTGCAAAGCTAGGATCAAGATCCTGAAAGCAAGACTAAAGAGGGCACTAAAGCGTCGCAAAAGGCATGATAGGCTCCAAATTTTGGCCGAAGCTTTTTTGGCCCAGCATAGTGCTTAATGAGGTACCTTCAGCCCAAATTTCAAGAAATTCGGGAAAAATTTTGTCAATTTTGAATTTTTTGGTCACAAGACAGATTTTCCTACCCGATGCGTAGCGCCACTCGGCGCGCGCTTATAATTGGCAGCTCTTCAAGGGAAAAAATTTGTATTTCTGGATTTTTCATCAAAAGTTATGCATGCCTATGGATTACCTAAGTATTTTGACAAGTTTTGGCATGCCTAAAGGGTCAAAAACACCCTAAAAATGGCCTTTCTGCCACTTTTTGCACACACAGGAAGAAGTGTTGGGAGATTTGATTTTTGGAGGGGCAACTGGCAACCAAATCCAGAAATTCCACTTGGGTTGGAAAGTAGACAGACAGGGATTTCCAACGAGATATCCTGCGCTCAATTTGGACTTCAGGAAGGGCTGCAAAATCAGCTCCAAACTTGTGCTATGCATAGAGATTCAAGGCGCGGCGCATAGAGGAATTTGGCCTATTTTTCACTCAACAGCTCAGAATTTCGCCTAGTTTTGGCCAGTTTGACTTTTTCATGTAATTATTGATGTACCTTGATGTAATTTCATGGCCATGATGTAATTTTGGCACATTTTTACTCATTCTAGAAGATTCATTCACCAAAAAGTGAAATGTAAGTGAATGGATCAGTTTCCTAGCATATAGAGGCAAGTTGTTTCATTGCCTATTTTCTAGTTCCTAATTTAGATATGGTTGAAACAGCTCCTAGAATGATGAGCTCGACCCCTAGAGGCATGGGAATGAGTTAGGCTTGTCTATGTCATGTATTTCTTCAGTCATTTTCAGGGTTGGACACTTGGGATTGCTTGGCACTTCATTTTACATTTCATCTCTGCACTTTTGGCAAAGGAATAGACCAGGGTTTGCAGCACTTTTTGGGATCCATGTGGCTCTGTGTTTTGATGGTGTGTTTCTCTATGTAATTTTAAGTTCATTGATGTTTATGTGTATCATTTTCCCTTCTCTTTTCTTCTTAAATTAAACAAATCAGTGTTAAAGGTGGAATTCATTAACTCGCTTTGCTCTACCTTCAGTTTTGTTTAATTTTCCATGTTTTCATCTATTTGAGGAGGACTCTTGAGACCCTCTTTCCCTCTTCAGCTCCTCACCGGTCTAATCCATCCATTAATTCAATCTAAAGCATCAAAAAAATTGCCTTCCTTGCCCCAATCAGAACTCTCCAAAAACTAGGCCTAATCCCCGCACCCAAAACTGCCTTTCCCTTTGATCCAACAAAAAACCCCCAAAAACACAATCAAACTCCTTCACTTATATACCTAGCCTAAAATTAGCTTTCATTTCAAGTCATCTCAAGCCCCTTCGATTATTTTTGCTGAGATTGACCCGGAGAGAGCCCTCTCCTGTTCTGGTAGGGCTAGCTACCAGACTGAGCGTGGTTTGATGTTACCCTGAACTCTACCTTCCTTCAGCCTGAGGTAGATTTAGGCAATAACATAGTGGCAACCATACTGGGGAAGAAAATGGTTTGCTTTTTGGTGCTATTTTTTTTCTAAGCTACAGACGGAGCCTGAAGTTATGCCAGATAGCCTTTGAAATGCTCTTTCTTTGCATTAGCGAAAGTAGATAAACGTTGCTTCAGTCAATCTCTGGTCTAGTTTGTAAACGTGACACTTGACTTGCAAATTTTCCTAGTACATGTATCAAGTTATATCTGATGCTGATGGTGGACAGCAGTTAGACACGTATGAAGGCTGAAACATTCGCCTGGCGACTCCAACTCAACCCAGAGATTCCAGTGCTCACTGATCCATTCATGCACTAAAATAAAATGGTAGGGTATGTGGAAGACCCTGCTCTTTGTGAAGTTTTAAAAGAAGTTAGAGATCAGTTAGTGGATATTGAAATTGATGAAGTATTTGTCATTGTCGTGCTTCAATTTTTTAGATCTCTGAAGTTTCCTCCTAAAGCTAAAACTCGTTTCTTTGAGTTAGTTGTTGAAAAATTTGAGAAGGAGATTCAGTATTTGAATGACCAGATCCAATCATATGAATTCTGAGATCCCAAAAAGTTCTTGGAAACTCTCCCTCCTTCAAAACAAGAAACAATAGAGCTGCCCGTAGATGTTTGCATTGATAGTTTGCAGCTCGAAGCATGTATTGTGGAGTTGGGGCAGCAAACAGAGTCTGGTTTCTGCGATCCTATTGCAACGTACATGGAAATTTTTTTTATTTTGAATGACAGATCAAATTGTCTTTTACATAACCAGACTCGTTATGCGCATGTATGGCTGTCAGCATTTACATTTGGGTCCTGGTTGAAACACTTTGAAGCAGCATCCTGGTCACAGTTACTTGATTGGTTGATCTGGCATTACAGTGTTACTTGATCTATTGGCTCTGCAGCAAAGTAGGGTAAAATTTATAAATAAATAAGCTGCCAAAGGCAACATTTCAGTTTCATTGCAAGTGTGTGCTGTGATCTTTTCTTCAGTTTGGGGCCTGAAGTGAAGGCTATAATTCTGAAGATTGATTTCAACTTTGGTTTGAGTTTGTCGAGTCAAGTTTTTCAGTCATTTTGGTTTCAAAATTGAGTCAGTTTGAGTCAATTTTCAGTCAATAAATGAGTCAAGAGTCTTGTGTTGATTTGTCGAAGTTATGGATTCCATAGCCCAATGGATGAAGGCACTGTCTGCTTTCCAAAGATCTGTAGTTCTTGGCACCTCCAAGGAGCTACCATCCCCATTGGAGCCAATGTTAGTGTCAGTCTTTGCATCCTTCCTCCAGTGATAAAACATGCTCTTACAAAGTGATTTTAAGGTGTCAAGGTCAAATTTTGTCATTTCAGTGAGTCTTCAAGTAAAATTTGGTCACTAGGTATTAGGTCTAGGGTTTGTTTTCACTCCTTTCAAAGTTGTCCAAATTTCGGTCAATGTCACCATTCAGCTGATTGTACAATCATTCAGAGGGTTTTCATCATCATTTCAAGTTCCACTGGGTCATTTTACACCTTGTTCATGCTTTAGTTGTGCCTAGGTAAGGTTCATTTCCCTCTCCTAAGGTTTTGGAGGTAATTTCTCTTGGATGGTCAAATCATCAGAAAAACTTGTATCATGATGTTCATACACCTTCCCCTATCCTTAATGTACCTTATTAAACATTTCCCATCACTGAGATCCCCCAAATTCCTCATTTTCGCACAAACCCTAGTTTCTTGCTACAACTTGGCAATTTTCTAGGCTAGGCCTGTGTTTCGCCCTTTTGGACCCCTTCCCCTCACTCAATCTCTGAAATTACACTTTCCCCTACTTCCTAACATCCCTCCCTACTTCCCAAAATTTTCTCAAGAATTTAGAAGCCCATTATCCCCTTCATTTCGCTTCATTTCGACAAATCCCTTGTTCCACACATCAAGATAAGTTTTACTCCAATGATGTTTATGAGAAATAAAAGATGAATTTTGGAAAATTGAGAGAGGTTTTTGTCCAAAATAGGCCAAGGAATAAAAAAATCCTTCACTTTTTACACAGGTGTCAAGGTTTTAGAGAAATTTAAAAAATATAGTTGCCTCAGGAGAATTGATGCACCTCTGAAGTGACCTTGGGAAAATCAATATTTCTCCTAGCGTGGTTGGAAAAATGACTTGCTTGATAAGTAAAATGATAACTAGACACAAAGATATTTTTAATGAGCTATTATGATCTCAATTTTTAGTTCAAGAAGACCTTCAAAAGTTGACTGCAACAGCACTCTGCCTTGAGGCAGCCTCATTTTTGCACATTTTGACCAGTCTTGGGAGATTTGATTTTTGACAGGGAAAATGAACTCCAAATTGAAAACTTCCAGTTGGGTTGGAAATTAGACTCAATAATATTTCCAAAGAGCTATCCTGCGCTCAATTTGGACTTCAGAAGGGCCTCAAAATCAGCTCCAAACTTGTGCTATGCATAGAGATTCCAGGCGCGGTGCATAGAGGAATTTGGCCTATTTTTCACTCAGCAGCTCAGAATTTCGCCTAGTTTTGGCCAGTTTGATTTTTTCATGTCATTATTTATGTACCTTGATGTAATTTCATGGCCATGATGTAATTTTGGCACATTTTTACTCATTCTAGAAGATTCATTCACCAAAAAGTGAAATGTAAGTGAATGGATCAGTTTCCTAGCATATAGAGGCAAGTTGTTTCATTGCCTATTTTCTAGTTCCTAGTTTAGATATGGTTGAAACAACTCCTAGAATGATGAACTCGACCCCTAGAGGCATGGGAATGAGTTAGGCTTGTCTATATCATGTAGTTCTTCAGTCATTTTCAGGGTTGGACACTTGGGATTGCTTGGCACTTCATTGTACATTTCATCTCTGCACTTTTGGCAAAGGAATAGACCAGGGTTTGCAGCACTTTTTGGGATCCATGTGGCTCTGTGTTTTGATGGTGTGTTTATCTATGTAATTTTAAGTTCATTGATGATTATGTGTATCATTTTCCCTTCTCTTTCCTTCTTAAATTAAACAAATCAGTGTTAAAGGTGGAATTCATTAGCTCGCTTTGCTCTGCCTTCAGTTTTGTTTAATTTTCCATGTTTTCATCTATTTGAGGAGGACTCTTGAGACCCTCTTGCCCTCTTCATCTCCTCATCAGTCTGATCCATCCATTCATTCAATATAAAACATCAAAACAATTTCCCTCCTTGCCCCAATCAGAACTCTGCAAAAACTAGGCCTAATCCTCGCACCCAAAACTGCCTTTCCCTTTGATCCAACAAAAAACCCCCAAAAACAAAATCAAAATCCTTCACTTATATACCTAGCCTAAAATTAGCTTTCATTTCAAGTCATCTCAAGCCCCTTCGATTATTTTTTCTGAGATTGACCCGGAGAGAGCCCTCTCCTGTTCTGGTAGGGCTAGCTACCAGACTGAGTGTGGTTTGATGTTACCTTGAACTCTGCCTTCCTTCAGCCTGAGGTAGATTTAGGCAATAACAGGAGGTACTCACAATCCATCGTATGGTGGTTTTGTAAGAAAAACCTGCAATAGAAATCTGTGATCTTCTCTTGATTGGAGATATTGAATTGGGGGATGAGGGTGACCATGTGAAAACTGTTAGTAGGGTTCTTAAGTTCTTTACCTTAATTGAGTCAATGGTAGTTTCTATCGCATAACCCACATGTCGTCATTGGCTGGTTTTGGGCCCTAATAAGACAATGGGTTGTCTTAGCCTTCCTATTGTTTGGGTAATGATGTGGGGCAGGCTACCTCGGTATAGGTTTCTTGGCGTTAGGATGTCTTGGATATAAACCAATAATATCCAGGTATTGGGCATCCAACGAGCATATGGTGTCTAAAAAAGGGTAAGTACAGTGTCGAGTCTAATGGTTGCCTTGACAAACCATACAAGACTGTATTTCCTTGGTACTCCGTTCGCTTTGGATTGTTGAAGCTATTGGATACCATTTTCGGAATGATTCTAGATCCAGGCATTGAGCGACCAAGTGGTTACATGCATTGTGTAATGCGCAGGTTGGTCTTATCCATGGAGGGTGGTTGGGGGTGATGATGTTACCCTTTTTTGGCTATTTTTCTGCTGACACGAAAAAATGGACATGCTTGTCACATTTTCTTATGTTTTTTAACTTTCCACGGATTCCAAATCTGATCCGTCTACCGTGGCGAGGCGTATTATGGCCTGGCATAAACTGTTTAAATCCAAACAGAATCGGAGAATATGGGGGCAACAAAAAACCGGGTGGTCGCCTGAACACACTCGGAATGAATACTGGACTTCTCGTAAGCCATCGTAGTATACAAGGTTGACAAGATACCATCTCTAAAATAGCTCTAGGGTTGCATAGTCAATAATGAAGTGATCGTGTTCATCACAGAATGTGTAGAGCTAGAGAGGAGCTTGAGGGCGATAACGGGGGGAGGTGGTCGTTCAGGTGATTGCCTCTCCTCAGACACACATAATATGGTCCTTGTTGTTTTCATCCCTTGAAAGGTGGTGTTGTTCATGGATTACATGTCTGAACCGGCTAAGACAGAATTTTCAACAATGAATCGTCGCATGAAATCCAACATGGACCAGAACTGATGGATGTGAGGACAATGGCACACATGATGGTTTCTTCGAAAAATCTAACACATATGTAGTCGATGTCAAGCTAAGTTGCTTGGGAAACATGAGGGGTTTAGTACCAACAGGTGAACGCCCTTAATTCGGGACACTATGTGACTAAGTGGTCAAGCTCGTCACATAGTGCGTAAATTGGGGTCGGATGATTGGCCTCTATTTATTGTCTTTGGTCCGTTGGGGTGACTTTGTATGAGAAGGATGTAGGCTCCTCTCGAAGGTACAGTATGGCTCTAGGCTCTCCCTCATTCATCTGCAAGGGTGGATTTGAGGGACCCTGCCGGTATGATTGCTCTAGGGCTTGCATGGCATCCCTATATCATGGCATATTTGGGAAATGATGGGTGTAATGCCCGTAACGGTCGCATATGGTGCATGCGTGGTTGGTGCTCAATGCTTTCCCTTGATTTTTTGTGGCTTGTTCCTTTTCATGGGAACTTGAGGTCGTGACATTTATTTTGGTGCTTAGAAGAGTTTTCAATTCATCTAAATCTGAGAAAATATTGATAGGATGGCCTATGATATCACATAATGCATAAGGTTGCAATGCCCTAGGTATGTTGGGGTTTTCGATTTTCTTCCTTTTTTGTTGGTTTTCCTGGTCGCTTTAGCTGGCGCTATTACAGGAGTTTCAGTAACTAGTGTAGCCTCCTGAGGAGTGATAGGGGTTATCCCTATAGAAGTGATGCCATGACTTCCTCGAATGTCTTGTGGGACCAAATACTAGACAGGTATTGTGAAAGCCATGTTTGTAAATGTAACAGTTTCCAAGGCTTGCTTTGTCACAAAACCTGGTGGGGGTATAAAAATAGGGCTTGGGTGATGGCATAGGGTAGGAAAGCCAAGTCAGTGGCTCCGGTTTCCATACTACTAGTCTCCATCTTCGAGCTAGTCTCGGTGTTTGATGATAGCATCATGCACATCAGTGCCCCCATGAGTTCTGGGGCTGCCTCTAGTATGATAGGTGGATCTCCTAGGAATGATCCTAGGATCGATGATGGTTTGAATTGACTGAGGCAAAATTCTTGGTACCGCATGAGTGATTCCATATTTGTGTCTACGTAAGGTAGAATGACATCAAGAGTCATCATTGGTTTCTTATCATAGTATGTAAGTTGGTCAACGATGATGATTCGATCTTCATGGGGGAATATTATCACCTGAAAGACAGAGGATGTTATGGCAGTCATGGCATACATATAACTTCACCCAAGGAGTATATTGTAGTCAAGTTTTGCATCCAAGACTTCAATGTCTATAAGTACCATATTTTTGGCCAAGTTTATAGGCATTAGGGGAATTTTGAGGTCTAAAATTGACCTTCTAAGGAAATAATAAAATAATAGCTAAACCAATAAAATAATATTTATGAATTTGAAATTCACTTTTTGCACCAAAATCCATGTAACCATGGTTAAATTCAATTCAAAAGTTGTATCAAATCAAAAGTAATAAAAATTTGTGTTTATGTGACTATAAATAAGAACGAGCTTTTGAAGAAAAATTCATTATCATTACACAACTAATGCATTTTTCCTTTGTACATAAATAACTTAAAATTAAATATAAATATAAATTCATAAATTCTTAACTATAGAATATACTATTAATTAAAATTTATAATATTTAAATTATATAATAACATATAATTAATACAATATATAAAAATAATATAATATAATATAATATATTGTTTTATGTATGAATTTTATAATACATATTGAATTGATTTGATGTATAACAACAGAAGAAATAATATATAAAATAAAAAGGAATATAATATATATTCTATAACATTTAGATTATTTTTCATAATATTATATATATTAATATAATCATAATAAAATGAATTGATTTTTATTTAAAATTAAAGAAAAAAGTATTGAAATAAATTTAATTTATATTTATAAGTATAAAATAAGATTTATATACATTGAAATTTAGTATTTTTTGTCCCAAACTATGTTGAACCTAATATATCTTTTTTCAACATACAAAACTTATATACCTTTTTCATCCTACAAAACTAAAATGTCTTTTTTTCTTTAATTTTAATATGTTTGTATTGCTATTAATATAATAATGATATTATTTAAAGATTTTATTTATCCTAAAATTACAAGGTTACATTTTTATTTATTTTGATTTCATATGTATAATATATATGTATAGATATTAACTTATAATTAATTTGAAATTGTAATATCAAATAAAATGAGATGAATATATAATTTAAAAATAAATATTTGAAAATATAAAAATATAATATTTATTCAAAAGTGTGTAAATACATGAAGATTGTGTATGGATATGCATTGTTTATTTCAAAAAATATGAAATGACAATAATAATATTTTATTCAAAAAGTGTGAAATGACATTTATTATAAATACTTTACTTTATGACTTTAAAAGTACTAAGAGCACTACCATGGTTAACCATGAGTTTTTATCCACCATTGAGAATGTGACAAGTAAGTACCTTTAACTCAATCAATGACACTTCAACAATTAGGGATGATTTCATCCCCTAAAATGTGATTGGTTCTCATAAAGTGAATTTTGATTGTACATTTTCCTTAGGAGGCCCATTTTAAACCCCAAAATTCCCCTAATGGAAGTTTTTATATAGACCGATGGGAGTTGAAGGTCGATCGTCGTATTCTCTAAGCATGATGTATGATGGTTTCAGTTGAGGTGATCCCAACTTCTGTCAAATGGATTTGGACATGATGCATGTAGATGCACCTTCATCAAAGATACATCGGTGTATGGTGATACTTTGGACTGACACCGGTAACTGAAAGGCAATCAGAGAAGGAAGCCTGGGGGTGGCTTTGTCCAGGTCAAAATCCATTAGGTGCGAATAGGAGAGGTTGATTGCGCCTAATGTGGAAAGTAAGGCTTTACATTGTTTTGGGCATGATTGTAGGACTTCTAAGGCTGACATGGAAGTGGGTGATTGTGCTAAATCATCCACTATGGTGTAGTTATGGGAAAATTTTGAGTGGTGTCCTACACACTTGGTTGGCCCCTTAGCCATCTTTGGAAGGGGCTCAATAGGTACTTTGGATATGGTCAACAGTGCAATAGGTGCACTCGTGCTCGTACCTGATGGGTTAGTGTCTGAGGGGGTGTCATAGTTCCTATTCCTTATCTAGAGGAACATTTCTTCGCTATTCATGTAAATTTTGTGGCTTCCGCTCCCGGTACTGGGTTCCCTACAAGGGAGGGTATGAGCCCCCCACTGTTCATGGTATGATGTCACCCTATTTGTCATATTCTGCAAAGGTGCGGATTGACTTTGGTGGTAGCCAATTTGTGTCATGTTCTGGGTAGAATCATATGAGTAACTTGAGTACTAGATACTACTAACTAGGTGACCTTAGGTCAATGACCTGATCAAGCCTTATGTGATATTTGACGCGCCTAAAAATTCTCTATAATTTTGCAGAAGCGGGGCATTTGGCAGGACATTGTAGATATATCCTGACTGGGTATAGATGAGTTCAAGTTGTTGGGCTTTGCAAATGGCGTCCTCCTCGGAGGTAGGTCCTTGTGTCATCACATCTTTTGAGATCTCTAGTGTGAGAGTTTTCAAAAAAAATTCCATTAAAACTCTATCGTCGATTTTGGCTTTGCACAAACTACGACGTCGTTGCCATTCGTGGAGATGGTCTAAGATATGGACAGCTGGCGTTTTCCTAAAATGAGTCAAAAATTCCATCCCCAAATCATGGTGGATGGATAGCTTAAATTAAGTGAGAAATGCAGTAGTGAGGGCACTAAAGGTTCCATGTGAAGTAGAAGGCTGCTCCACATACCATTTCGTAGAAGACCCAGTTAGGGTCCATTGAAAAAGTCTCAGTCAAATAGTATCGTCAATAATACTATTGGACGAAGACCATAGGTGGAAAGTCATAATATGATTTCCAGGGTCTTCCGCTTTCTTCCCTTTGAATTTTGGTATGTCTGAGGGGAGCTTCGTGGGCATGGGGGGCCAATTAGGGTTGTTTGCAATGGGGTCATTAGTTAGCTTTGATAGATCTGGAAGGTTTAATGATGCTAAAAAGGGTAATTGAGTATTTACTGCGATTGTGTACTATGGAAACACAAGTATCTTAGTGTAATGGTTTATGGGAGGTGCCTGGGGAATATTACCTTGTAACATACCCTACTGTGTGTTCTGATGACTCCCCGAAGGGGTAGCGCTCCTCTTCCCTCTACGGGTTGTGGGAGGAGTTGAGTGTGGTGACCCCGTTGTTGGCTTGAGGGGTCTTGACCCGTGTTCGGAGATAAGAATAACTGACAAAACCCTCTTACTACTGGCCCTTTCAGCAATTACCTACTTGCGCAGGACAAAGTCTCACCCAAAGTAGTATGGGAGGGTGTTGGAACTAGGTTTCCACACCCTGAGAGAGCATTAAATTATGTGGGTGTCCAAATATCTATAATAATAACATATTGTCTTATGCACCAGAAACCCTAACCAGGAAAATCTTGGTCAAATTACGCAGGCTACCCTGCGTGCGCATATATCGTGGCTTCGTAATCCCTTCAACGGACTTAATAAAGTTATATTCAAGTCTAACAGCAATAGATCTATGCAACTAACATTTATATTAAGAGTAAAATGGGTACACAACCGATCCAATCACAGATAACATAAGTCATAAGAAAAACATATCACAGAAAAATATTACAGATGTATTTAGTACTCAGAATTATCCAAAACACTTCTTTATTCATCAACAGTTCTCAAAACCCTTTACAATCCTTTAGATTCACTCATGCACATAGCTATCAGGGTCCGCACATAGCCGGACTAAGGTCTCTGCACACAAATCCAGCAGGAGCCTTTCAGACATATACACTTACACAGATTCGTTTCAAATTTCAGAACATACATAAACTTCCATCTAAATCTTTCCTATCTGACTCGATCTATGCTTCTATTAATATCTTACCCTGCACTCATCCTAAGGTCCACAAATTGTGGTTTGTGACTCCTATTTTTACCCATTAGCCCATTACAACTCATGAAGGGGCTTTGACCCCGCCCAAATCCCCTTGATTATGCATTTATTAGCGTGCACAACTCAAAACTACAAAAATAATATTAATTACTAAAAAATTCCGTCCTAAGGGACCCTGCTCCAATAGTCCCCCAACACCATCTTGTGACTCATCCTGAGTCACAGAGGTACTAGGGTCTTCATCTTCATCTTTAGTTCCTCGATGACATAAATAAAGGGCGCAAGGATGCACGTGCTCTGATCGACTACACTCTACACTGTATCCACCAACTTCTGAGAGTTCAACCCCTATGTTGCGAGATTGATACTCTGGTAAGTTTGGTTCAGGTTCTTAACAGCAGCATCCAAATCTTGTGACAGCTTCATCGCTTCGTCTACCCATGGCTTCATGTGGTCAGTCACGATTTGCTTCTTCCTCCGCAGGTCTTCAACCTCATTGCGTAGTATCTGGCTTGTCTGCAATCGTGCCATTCGTTGAGTAGGCACAAATGTAGGCAGTGCCTCCTAAAGGTCATCAAATGTCTACTCTTTGGCGCGCTGTTCCTACGAGATTTTCCTGACAAGGGGACCCGTCTGCATGGACGTCGATAGGCTCATAGTTGTTTCCAGTAGCTCGGTACCCTTGTCGACTGTTGCAGAAATACTTGTTGAAGCTTATTTGACTAAGGCAATGCACTGCACTTGCACTTCTGGCGAAGTTTCTGGTTGAAGCTTGGCTTGCAACTTTGCGATCTGCTGCTCGAAATCTGCCTTTACTACCTAAACTTAAAATCTAGAAGCCTTCAAGGCTGCTACTAGACCTTTGACTTTGGATTCTGGTGCAACCGAATCAGGGATGGAAACCTCAGGAAGGTCCCTACAAAGTCGATCAATCAAATTCTCTAATTCCACACATTCTGCCACCACTTCTTGCTGCGTTGTTTGAGCCTAGAGAGACTCCTGCGTTCTTGCTGCAACCTTTTGCTCTGCTTCGGTGAGTTGTTGGTGCACGTGTGCCTCTCTACACTGCAAGTCATCGGTAATGATCGTTTGGATCACATGTAGCCATTCACTAGGGAGAATTGACAAGTTAATTCCAACTTCTGAGCAAGTTTGCACCTGCACACGTAATTCAGGTTGTTCCATCATGACCGTTTCTCCAGGGAAGGGGCAGATCCTGCTATCTGGCATGCTAATTATCATAGTTGTGCTCGTTCTCACTTGAATCGGCCTCGCCTAAGCCACGCTCGCTTGAATGTTGTCGGTCTTGAGCTATAACACCTGCAATCCAGTTTGCAATGACTCGATTGCAGCTTTGTACTACTCCTCCAGTGCAGTCCACCTATCCGCAGAGGCAGATGCAACTACATCAACAATTTTGTCTAAGTCATCCTCTGTAATAGTGACTTCTTTTGTGCCTCCGGCCTTCGACCCTTTTTGCTTCTTGCACGCTCCCTTGGGGGTGTCAGCGTCATGCTTGGTACCTCTGGGAGACTCAGCTCCGGTACCATCTAGGCCATCTGTTCCTTTGATATCTACCTCGGGCTCCTCCTCCAGCTCTTTTTCTACCTCCTTGTTTGTTTCTTTCTCAGATTCCTTTTATAAATCTTTCTCTGCGCCTTTCCTGGCTTCTTTTTCCTTTTCAGTTGTTTTTGTCTCCTTGTTGGACGTGGAGGCTGTGATGGGCATAGCAGAGCCTAGACCGGTCTTCCATGCTTCAGGCCAAGTCACAAGGACCTGGTTGATTTCAGCCTCTGTTACCATATATGGTAGGTTGTAACATATTGGGTCCTTGCGTGCCCGTATCTGCACATGGTACATTGTCACTTGGAAGTCTACAATGGTTTTGTACTTTTCATATATGGTTGGGGACAATTGGGGTCGCAAGTGGATAACTATTGCCAGATATCCTTCGAATAATACCCAGAAGACCTTATTCTCTTTTACTCTCTTCGGGTCTGGTGAGTCCCATATATTGGCGTAGCGCTCCCCTTCACAAATACCAAGTTCAACCTCCAGGAGGACTGCGCCCTCTGGTGTTTCCCACGCAATCAGAGGAATTAGCAGAAGCAGCCACGAAGAACAGAACATTTTTCCTTCTTCATGTGCCTCGTGCACATTCTCTAGGAACTTTGTGCATTGGTACTGGGACCAATTATAACTCACACCCTTCTTGCACTATCCTGCTAGCGCGATGATGTGCGCAAGTACCACCTTCGGTTGGCACCTGCACATCAACTTACGTCCCAAGACTAAGGTTCCAAGGTGTACTGCTGGGTCATCTATCTACTGCACTAAGAACCCCCTAGAGTCATGTCCTACCTTGTAATCCTTCTTGACCTTGGCAGCTACTTTCAGTTCCTGGCTCTTTCCAAAACTAGCCATGGGATGGGGCCCCTTCTTGGGCATGTCGGTGATCCGATGGATTAGCACGACATCTATTGTAATTATACTTTGGATCCATAAGAACCCATCGTGCACCAGTGTCAGCAGCTGGCGCACGCAGATATTTGTGATGGGGTACATGCCGAAGTGAGGAATGCTTAGCAAAATGATAATTCTATCATTACTTAACCTGCGCACCCATGGCATGGGCTCTACCTTCACAACTCCATCATACAGTACTTGCTCCAGGTAATACTCAGAAGCTAACTCGGAGAACGTCTCCTTGTTTTCCAGATCGTAGTCATCGAAATGTACTAGAGGGAATTTTCTGAACATGTCCCCCTCAACTGGGATTTCCTACGGGATTAACGGCATATGTAGATAGTCGTGCACCATATCTATACCCTTCAGGCCTCAAACAGAGAGTTTTCATGGCTTCACATATTTCGGGAGCCATAATATAAACTCGACGAAGATCGCGGCCTCCTCAATTGAGCTCATTGGTCGCTTGGTCGAGTCACCTGCATGAGACCTATCTTTTGTTGCCTGGCGTAAGGATGTGAACTGTCTAGGTGAAGTTCGTGACTTTAAGGAGGACCCCTTGGTCATCTTGTTATTTACTTTAGCCGATGTGGACATGAATTCATGCACTTCTGGAACAAATTCATGGAAATCGTCGAAGCCAGGCTCAATAGATGTTGCGAGCGGCACAGAGTGCTTCTTAGACGACGTGCTCTCAGGGTTACTGGCCGTAATTCTTGGTTTGAAAATGAACTCGGGGTTACTTATGTCAAATGTGAGGGTCTCACGGGCATACATACAGTACTCACAGATAAATTCAAGGTGCAATATACTAGGATGACAAAGGAACAAAATATGACCCGCGCCCCTCCTTTTATAGGCGATCCATGGTAAAAATGGTCAGAAATTATTTAACGACACCTTATCCCCATACAAATGGTAAAAAATCCCGTAAGATATCCTCATTAAATGCAGAAAACCCACTCCATTCAACGGTAAAATCACTTTTTCACACAGATTTACTGTTCCAATGGCTATTTTTTCCTACCACGCACTACTTTTGTGCTCATATCGCACTTTTCTACATATGTCCTCTGTGCAGCATGCAGACAAGTGGATTCCCATTATCCAGCCATATAGTCATTTGGTAGGCACATGGTTATCCCTGTACGGCTTCAGTCAGCTTCCGTTGATGTACCTGGGAAGACTCTCACCGTGCAACATAGCCAAGCGCACCGCACCTCCATTAGTGATCTCTTTCACAATGTATGGCCCTAACCAATGCCTTCTGAACTTCCCTATGTGGTGTGCAAACTAACTGTCATATAACAAAACCAAATCTTGTTCTGTCGAATGTTCCTATCATCCAGGCCTTTTCTAAGGCAACACTGTGCTAGATGTTCCTTCATGATGTATGGCTCAGCCATATTAGTGAATGCTACAATGCGCAGGCTTGGGACGATATATTCCATTGGCATGATTTCTTCTTGTCCATAAACCATCATGAAAGGTGTTTTACCAGTCAAATTCTTTCATGTGGTCCTATAAGCCCATAACACAGAAGGGATGTGCACGTCCCAATCATTCTGATTTGCATTACAGATCTTTGTGAATGCATTCTCCAAGATTTTGTTGAAGCCTTCTACTACACCATTTTCCTAAGTGTGATAGGGAGTAATTTTCTGGTGATGTATCTGAAATTCCTCCGCCAGAGCTTCAATGGTCTCATTAACAAAGTGTGTACCCCTATCACTCATCAATAAATTTGGGCACCCAAATCTAGTCAAGATTTTTTCAAAAATAAAATGTGCAGCAGTGTATGTTGTGAAATCCTTTACTAGCTTAGCTTCAACCCATCTGGTTACATAATATTTGGTAGTGATGATATAGCACATTTCAGTCTTCTTATCGGGAGGATTTATAGATCCAACAAAGTCTATGGCCCATTTATCAAAAGCTTGCAGGTCCATCTGTGGTTGCAATGGCATTGTTATCTCTGCGCGATGGCTTCCCTGTTCATTGGCATGAATCACAAGCTTGGAAATATGCATGTGCATCATTGTGCAAGGTGGGCCGCCATAGCCCAGCACGCAGCACCTTCTGTGTAGTATCTTTCCCTGCATAGTGGCCTCCTGCCACTCCTCCACGAGCTTCAACCAGGATTTCTTGTCTTTCATGTTCCAAAACATACCTTCTTAACACTTCATCCGCTCCCAACTTGTACAATTGACGAACAATCAGTGTAAAATCAATCGCGTGCACCGAATATTCAGCAGGTGCACTACCATTAGTTAGAAAGTAAATTATATCTGCAAAGTGTTCATCAACCACTTTAATATCAAAGAGTTTCACATCAGGTAGTCCCTCCTTCAGACTAGTTAGTTCCTCCCCACTCTCAATGCTTGATAGCTAACCAAGTCCAACATTCAATCTACCAGGATTCACAATGATTTCAAAATAATATTCCTAAAATAGCAACATCCATCTAAAAATTTTCCCCCATAACACAAGCTTGTTGACCAGGTATTTCAAAGCAGAGTGGTCAGTGAACATCTTGAAGTGCCTTCCTAGCAGATAATGCTTATATTTCTGCGGAGCGTATACCATAGCCAATCCTTCCCTTTTTGTGGTTGAGTAGTTGCGCTCTACACTGGAGAGCTTCATATTCGCAAAGGCAACAGGGTGATAAATATCTCCTTCTCTTGGCTGCACTAAAACAGCTCCAAGTGCAATACCAAATGCATCAACATGCACATGAAAGACCTTGGACCAGTATGGGAATATTAGAATAGGTGCAGTAACCATATTTTCTTTCAGCAACTCAAAGCTCTTTTGACAGTCCTCATCCCAGAAAAAGGACACATCTTTCTTCATCAATTTCTCCATGGGTGCAGTGATCAGAGCATAGCCCTGAATTAATTTTTTGCAGTATATGGTGTGTCCTATCGTAGAGCGCAGCTGTTTCTCATTATTAGGGACCTCCAAGTTGATAATAACTACAATCTTGCCTAGATCTACCCTCCATCCTTGTTGACAAACAATATGTCCCAAAAATATTCCAAAAGGAACACAGAATATACACTTCTTCAAGTTAAGAGAGATATGATGCTTCCTACAAATGTCAAGCATCATGTGCAGGTTGGAAACATGCTTCTTTACCAACCCAAACATAGTGCAGTCATCGTAATACACCTCCACCAACTTTTGCATGAACTCCTTGAATACAGATACTACTACGTGTGCGAATATAGTAGGTGCATTCTTCAATCCAAAAGACATGACTGTGTATTGGAAAGACCCCCATTCTGTCGCAAAAGTGGTCCTGCTTCGATCTTCTGGTCCAATCCTAATTTCATGATACCCTGAAAATTCATCAATGAAAGAGTAAGCCTCTTTTCTTCCCACATTGTCCAATATCACATCTAAAAATGGAGTATGGAAGGGGTCATGTACACATGCATCATTCATTTTGCGCAGATCCACAAAAATCCTTACTTCTCCCTTAGTCTTCTTTTCTTGAACGACCATTGCGCTCACCCAATTAGACTACTCCACAGACTCGATGATTCCTGCAGCAACCATATTCTCTAATTCTTCCTTCAATTTCTTCTTATATTTTGGATTTAAGTGTGATGGTCATTGCTTGACAGGGCGTGCATCTGGTTTCAAAGTGATCTTTGTAACGCCCAAATCTCCTACAATTCCTTTGAGCTTAGAACACTTCGTGAGAAACAGGTCCTGATATTCTATCAATAGCTCTGCAACCTTTCCACTATGTCATCATCCCAATAATCTCCTATTTTTTCCAACTTGGGTTGTTTCTCCGTCCCAATGTTGACTTCTTTTAGCTTCAGAGGCTTAGTTACATCCACCATTCTTAAAAAGGGCCCTGCAAGTGCACGCTCTCCCTAAGATTATGGGATATTGATATTTCTTTAATATTCCTCATTATCTTCCACTGACAGGTTCCTGTAGTTGAAAATATCTTTCATCTACACTTCCCATGTTGGCACATCACATCCCATCCGAGGCCGGGAATCATCAAATATAATTGCTTTTATATCTTGCAGGGCTTCATCCAATCCCTTTGATCCACCAGCCATGTCGAAAGTTAGCAAGAAAATTTTACTCATTGTAACACAATTAAGGGTCCCTCAGTGTAGCTCAATCTCCAAATACCACACAGTAGGGATTGGTTCTGACATGTGGAAAAACATGTGAACCCATTCAGCCCTGGGCTTCATATCCTAGACCTCCATCCGTGTATCCAGGTGTTTGCGCGGATCACCTCGGCCACCAAAAATCTTAGTTGTTGGGGCAGTAGGCTACTCAAAGCACAAATGCATCATCCTGCTTCATTCTTCCCAATATCCAAAGTTCCCCTTATGTGTGTTCCACCAATGTGCTGGAGTTGCGCACATAGAAATATCGAGTGCCCAGAACCTTCATTCCTCCGGGACAGCCTTTTCCAACTTTTCCAAAAATAATACAACACTACCATAACCATAAAAATAGGGTAATTCTCTTACCTCTAAGGAGATGCATCACAATTTCTTAGTGATTCTGAGGCAACATGGCGTAGAAACATCATGCAAATGATTCTGCAAGTTCTCCATTTCACCATCCGAATCTGAGAAACATGAGCTATCATTTTCCCAATTCAGCATCCCATCAGCGGTAGGGTTGATCCAATCCTCATCTCGCGTAGTCAGCTTGTATATATTGTCAACATAATCTCCTTCACACATTGGCTCAATATATCTCTCCCCTTTCGTCAGATCCAGAGGTACTATAACCCGAGTACCATTGTTCTCAAAGATCATAATTCTGTGCTTTAAATTGATGATACCTCCCATATCGATGGGCCAATCCAGCCCTAGCAGTGCAGGGTAAGGGTTTACATCATCCACAATTTGTATTACTTCAAATTCTGCATGTACCTTTACTTCAGCAATGTCTACCAGAACCTGTGGGAATCTTCCAAGCGGAATGATCTTCTGCTGATTAGCTATGCGCAGCAAAATGGTGGACCATTCCAGCTTTGGTTCGCCCATATTTTACCAGGTCTGCTTAGGTAGAACATTTGCATCATACCCCAAGTCTAATATGACCTGGTCCATTTCATACTCTCCAATTTGCACGATCAAGCGTATCTCCCGACTAGTTCTCTTCTTATTCTTGTAGATATTGTTTATAGCCTTACTCTCGGTTCGGGGAAACTCCTTATCCACGCAACTATCTATCAGAAGCCGAAGGTTGTCTACTAATTTTTGGTTACACAATAGCTTAATGCAGGCTTGCAGGAAAGCTTTGACTTCATCATCAATCTTTTCTTCCATGATTGTCTTGGATGTGGACGCACCTGCAGCAAAAAAATCCTTCATGGCTTCTACAAAAGTCTCATTTTCCTTCTGCAGGTTGTATCCTTCCTTCTTTCCAGAAGCCTCCCTGATCATGGCTCTACATCATCCTTCTTTCCCTCATCTTCTTTGGCAGCAAAACCACTTCGTGTAATTATTTTTACACTTGGATCATCATCTTGCAGCTCAGCTCTAATCATTTGTATATTTTGTGTATGTGTTTGTTGTTGCTTCTCCTGCATTCTAGCAATAAAAATAGGAAAATCTTCAATAACGTGATCAAACTATCTACAATACCTATAGGACTGTCATGTAGGGTTCAGACAGTCGTGCGCATAGTGTCCAGCATCTCCACAGTTATAGAAAATTATTTTTCCTCTTCCACGACCTTCACCTCCACCTCTCCCTCCTCCCCTTCCTCTAGCTGGAGATCCACCACGCCCATAGGGGGATGCTGGTGAATATGGTTTGGCCTGCACTCTATAGAGGTTGGATTTTCTATCATCAAATCAAAGGTGCGACAGTGATGCTCATCATGGCCAACCGAAG
Organism: Pinus albicaulis; assembly: GCA_034641835.2. Classification (NCBI taxonomy): domain Eukaryota; kingdom Viridiplantae; phylum Streptophyta; class Pinopsida; order Pinales; family Pinaceae; genus Pinus; species Pinus albicaulis. The sequence continues at coordinate 3,298,835 of CM076572.1, forward strand.
GGCATAACCTACACCATTTTTGCTTCAGTTCCAGTACATAACTTCCTAATCGAGGGCAATGGTTTGTGTCATTCCTTCCAGCCACTTGCAGTCAGTGCACCACAGCGTAGGAGTACCATTCAATCCTATAGCATCCCTGGGTCATAATGGATTCCTCCCCCCCCCCGCTTTCATGTAATATTGAAGCAAGGTACACTGATATTTTGTGCGACCAGAACCCTTACATTGTATGCACCATACATATGGGTCAACTTCTTTCCCTCTGTCTCTGCACAGGTTCTGAATCTCCAAGTGCATTGCTTCTAACTGACTTTGGATTTTTAGAGTTCCAAATTGGTCATTTGATCTAGGCGTGGCTTCCAAATTCATAGAAACTTCAAGAGCCTCTGCTTGAGAATCAATTTTTTGTTGATTCATAGGGCCTCACAGGTGTGGCAGGAGAATGGAAATAAACCATTCTTTATGTTGATTATCATCATAGATAAATCCTCCATCACTCATGGTGCACTTCAATCGTTGATTTTTTTCCCAAATATATTTGTTTGGTTCTTGTTGGATATCTTTCAGTTCCATTACACATTGTGAGTAGGACTTTGGTTTTCTTAGCTACTGCTTTAAGGCCTTCTCGATTTCATCGACAGGAGGATCAGCATTCTGAGACAGAAATCCCATAAACCATGGCCAATTGTGCCCACTTGACAGCGTCATTATTGACATTCTACGCAAAAGCTCCTACAAAAAGTGTTTTAACCATTCATGAAATACCAGAGCACAGTGATGGAAAATTTCTTGTGGGTTTCCAACACCTTACAACTACAAAAAATTGAGAAAAAACTGTGAAAATGAGCTCATTGCCTACCGCGCGGCTTATCTTCACATAGGCGTGAATATCGTGCGTCTATCTAGGTTGAACGCGCGTAGATTACATGGACTGAAAAACTCCGCCTTCTCTGAGCCAAATTTCTCACTGAGGGTGACTGAAAAGTGATGAGAGGAAGCAGGAGTGATCTTGCAGCAAGTCTGAGCAGGAGAGAGGAATTGCAACAACAACCATTAGCTCAAAAGAAAGAATGTAGTGGAGTCGTCATTCCTTTTGTAGTGTATTTGAAACATGGGCAGACGAAATACATTGTGCTTAATAGGGAGGTTGCTTTCCTACAAGCAAGTCAAGAGTCAATTGGTTTTTAAATCATTAGTGGAACAAAATAACATGTAGTAAACTAAGTAAAAACATAGCATGCAACATACAGAAAGAAATAAAAACAAAATAACATGTACAATAACAAGCTCAATCGAGTAAACACACTATTAACTCAAATGGAGAACTATCTCCCTTTATTAGGTGCTGGTGGTATAAGAGAATAGGATGCTAAATCACTTGTAATGGATCCTTAGAGCTACAGATCTCTAATATCCAAGACAAGGGGGTCTCTGCCCCTCAATATTTCAACAAGTCTCTCTTCCCTCTCAACGGATGGTAGATTTACAGACACATGGTGAACTTCTTCTCTCTTGGATTAAGGTGTTGGATGTCCAACAACTAAATCCTTCCAATCCTCTTGCTGCTGGACAATGCAAACTGGTTTTCTCTCAAGCAAGTTGACCAGCATAATAATGTGTTCTCGTGTTTCTCTTCCCATGGTTGTCTTTTATAGACAAATTTCAAATTTTTCCTCCCTCTCTTGGTACAAGATGGATTTTGACAAAAAAGTGGGAGGATGATTCCTTTGTGTGTTACACTAAAGCCTCAAGGTGGCTCCAAGGTGGCTGTACTTGGCTTGCTTCAGTGAGAATCTTCTTCTCCAAGTGTGCCAAGTGGTCCCGAATGGTGACTTTCTGCATACTCAGGACCACGCAGAACTTTGATGGATAACCATGATGATCTTCCCGACTATCAAAGAAAAAGCTGCAAAGATCATCTGTGGTCAGTGCTTCCTATGCATAGCTCAATAAATTTTCCTACTTGACCTTAGGAAAAGTTAAATTTTTCATCTCCTCTAATGTATTCCTTCCCTGTAAATCCTTGTTTGTACCTTCTTCTTGACATTTTCTAATTTATTTTGCTTGTCATTAGGGGAATTTTGAGGTCTAAAATGGGCCTCCTAAGGAAATTTTAAAATAATAGGCGCGAATCGGAGAGGTCGATTGCACCTAATGTTGAAAGTAATGCTTTCCATTGTTTTGGGCATGATTGTAGGACTTCTAAGGCTAACATGGCAACAGTTGATTGTGCTAAATCATCCACTATGTTGTAGTTATGGGAAACTTTTGAGTGGTGTCCTACATGCTTGGTTGGTCCCTTAGCCATATTTGGAAGGGGCTCAATAGGTACTTTGGATATGTTCAACAGTGTAGTAGTTGCACTCACGCTCGTACCTGATGGTTTAGTGTTCGAGGGGGCGTCATAGTTTCTATTCCTTGTCTGGAGGAACATTTCTTCGCTAGTCATGTAAATTTGGTGGTTGCCGCTCCAGGTGTCATTTTGGGGTGGTTGTTGTTGTTGGGTGTTAACCACTCCTTGGAGAGGGAAGGGTTCCTACATTACAGCAGTTTGTTGTGTAGGTCCCCTTTTTCCACAGTTACCCCAGAGTTTTTTCAGTTCAGAGAGTTCGGGATAGTAGTGGGTGTAATGGCCGTACTCACCACATATGGCACAAGAATGGTTTTTCCTTAGACTAGACCTGTTTTTCTGCCCTTGGGAGTTCTTTTTTGGCTCCAGATTTTGATTTCGGTTGGGGTTTCCCCCATACTGAGATCGCGGGGGTTGTTGTTGGTTATTTCCCCCTTGTCTAGAGTCTCCCTTTTGTTTATTCTTAGGCTTTTTCCTTGCAGCATTAGGAGGATTATTACGGTTCTCTTGGTCATAGGATTGGCATTGATTGGCCTGAGATGGTTTCACTAAGTTAACCGATGCATTGTTCTGCAGTGGTGGATTATGCATGGGGAAAGGAGAATATTGGTTTCCCTATCCCTGGTTGGTCTATGGTTGCTGGGGAGGACCTCTTCCATCAACACTCCTACCTGAGTAATCGGTTCCCTGTGAGGGAGGGTATGAGCCTCCCTATTGTTGGTCGTATGATGTCACCCTATTTGTCATATTTTGCAAAGGTGCAAATTGACTTTGATGGTAGCCAGGTTGCGTCATGTTCTGGGTGGAATCATACGAGTAACCTAGGTACTGGATACTACTTCCTAGGTGACCTTGAGTATAATTTTGCAGGCGTGGGGCGTTTGGAAGGACATTGTAGATATATCTTGACTGGGTATAGATTAGTTCAAGTTATTGGGATTTGTAAATGGCATGCTCCTCGGAGGTAGGTCCTTTTGTCACCACATCTTTTGAGATCTCTAGTGTGATAGTTTTCAAAAACAATTCCAGTAAAACTCTATCGTCAAGTTTTGCTTTGCAAAAACTACGACATCACTGCCATTCATGGATATGGTCGGAGATATGGACAGCTGGTGTTTGCCTAAAATGAGTCAAAAATCCCATCCCCAAATCATGGTGGATGAGTAGCTGAAATTAAGTGAGGAATGTAGTAGTGAGGGCTCTAAAGGTTCCATGTGAAGCAGAAGGCTTCTCCACATACCATTTCGCAGCAGGCCCGGTTAGGGTGCATTGAAAAAGTCTCAGTCGAATAGTATTGTCAATAATACTATTGGACGAACACCATAGGTGGAAATTCATAATATGATATCCAGGTTCTTCCTCTTGCTTCCCTTTGAATTTGAGTATGTCTGAGGGGAGATTTCTGGGCGTGGGGGGCCAATTAGGGTTGTGTGCAATGGGTTCATTAGTTATCTTTGATAGATCTGGAAGGTTTAATGATGCTAAAAAGGGTAACTAGGTATTGACTGTCATTGTGTACTCTGGAAACATAGGTATTTGAGTGTCATGGTTTATGGGCGGTGCCTGGGGAAGATTACCTTGTGACGTACCCTACTGTGTGTTATGTTGACTCCCCGAAGGGGTAGTGCTCCTCTACCCTCTGGGGGTTGTTGGAGGAGTTGAGTGTGGTGACCCTATTGTTGGCTTGAGGGGTCCTAACCCAGGTTCGGAGTTAATCATAACCAACAAACCCCTCTTGCTACTAGCCCTTTCAGAATTTACCTACTTGTGTAGGACAAAAGTCTCACCCGAAGCAGTATGGGGGGGTGTTGGAACTAGGTTTCCACACCCTGAGAGAGAATTAAATGATGCGGGTGTCTAAAGATATATAATAATAACATATTGCCTTGTGCACTAGAAACCCTAACCAGGAAAATCTAGGTCAACTTATGCAGGCTAATCTGCGCACGCACAAATCGTGGCTTCGTAATCCCTTCAACAGACTTAATAAAGTGATATTCAGGTCTGACAATAATAGATCTATGCAACTAACATTTATATTAAGCAGTAAAAAAGGTACGCAACTGATCCAATCACAGATAACATAAGTCGTAAGTAAAACAGATCACAGAAACATATCACGGATGCATTTAGTACTCATAATTATCCAAAACACTTATTTATTCATCAACAGTTCTCAAATCCCTTTACAATCCTTCAGATTCACCCGCGCACACAGCGAGTGGGGTCCACACACAGTCGGTAGGAGCCTTTCAAACACAGACACTTACACAAATTTTCTTCAAAGTTCAGAACATACATAAACTTCCATCTAAATCTTTCCTATCTAACTCGATCTATACTTCTATTTATATATTAGCCTGCACTCATCCTAAGATCTGCAAACTGTGGTTTGTGACTTCCATTTTTACCCTTTATCCCATTACCACTCATGAATGGACTTTGACCCACCCCGAAGCCCCTTTACTGTGCATTTATTAACGTGCATGACTCAAAACTAAAAAAAATAATATTAATTACTCAAAAATTCCATCCTAAGCAACCCTACTCTAACAGTCCCCCAACACCATCTTGTGACTCATCCTAAGTACTTTTTTCCAGCTAATGTATCTAACACTTGATCTATGAAAGGTAAGGGAAAATGGTCTTTAAGAGTATCTTTGTTTAATTATTGGTAGTCAATACAATCCCTCCATTTACCATTTTTCTTTGGCACAATTACCAAAGGAGAAACCCACTGACTATCTGAAATAGGATAGATAAAGTTGACATTCAACAATTTCTGCAATTCTTCTTTAACAATCTCCCTAAGATTTGGATTCATCCTTCTTTGAGGTTGTCTGATTGGTTTACAATTTTCCTCTATGTAGATGTGATGAGTGAAAGTATTGGGGCTTATCCCTTTCATATCAGTGTACTCCCATGCATATGCAGAAGAATGTCTCTGTAAGATCTTGACTAGCTCTTCTTGTTGAGATTTTCCTAGGTTCTTGTTTATGTTTAAAGTTTTGCCTGGAAATATCTCAATTGTAGAGCTGCCAAATTTATCCATGGAATAGAGAGACATCTGCCTTGATGACAAAAACTCAATGTTGGATTCTTCTTGAAATTGTTCATGTTTATGTTCTGCAGAGGATTCAAAGTTTTCTAAAGTATTCAGAATTTGACTATCTTCACTAATTTCTGAAATTGTGAAGAGAGGTTGTAAGTCTTCTTCATCCTCTATCCATTGAGTATCATCTAAATCTATAATTTTCCTTGCTGGAGGATACAAAGTGAATTTCTTAGTTGAACTACTATTAGAGATATACATATCACCAGATCTACAACTAATGAAAGCATCAATTGTAGCTAACCAAGGTCTTCCTAATATAATAGGATGTCCTCCTAGATTATTCTTAGGAGTTAGGATCATGAAATCCACAGGGTACTCCCAGGAATCTAGGGACACTGGAATATCTTCTATTACCCCATCAGGTTTGATCACAGATCTGTCTGCTAATTGTAATAATGTGGGTGTAAAGAGAAGATTAGGAAGTTTCAATTTATCCATGATTTGTCTACTCATGATATTGATTGCTGCTCCTAAATCAATGAGTGTGTTTTGGATCTCAATTCCATTGATGTGAATTTTAACAACTGGATTTCATGGGTCTAGATACTTTGGAATAGCAATCTTACCCATCATAATGTCTGCTATTTTTCCTGCCAGTTGAATTTTCTTTGTCTCTCTTATTCTTTTTCTTGTTTTCTTCATGCTCAACTCCTTTATTGTCTTTGCTAAAATTGAGATTTCCTTGATGGCTTGTAATAATGGAATCTTAATGCAAACATTTCTTAGCTCATCTAGGAAATCATAATTAGGCACCATAATTTGTTTTTCTACACCTCTATCAATTTGTAATCTTTCTGGAAAGGGAGGTGTAGGAGTGGATGTTGATGGCTGCTCTAATACAAGAGTTGAAATTATTGGTTCTTTTTGTTTTAATTTTTCAAATTTTGGGTCCTGAAAAGATGTGTCTTCTTCAAGACTTTTATTTTCTTGTAGAGAGTCTTCCTCAGAGTTGTCTTGTTCTTGTATGATCACAAAAGGCTTCCTCTTTTCAAGTATTCTTCCAGACCTAAGTTGAACATCACTAAGATCAAGAGGAGTAATTAAATAAGTTGGAAACTGTTGGCCTTCTATCATGTATGTATTCTGAGGATTTTTATTGTTGGGTTTTGGTATGGGTTGAGTAGGCAACTGATTTGATTTCTGAGGAAATGGTAATGGAAGTGGTGATTTTGATGTTGTGGATTTTGAGGATTTTGTTGTTGAGGAAAATGTGGATATGGTGGATAGGATGGTGGATACTGATAGTACTGAGAGTATCTTCCATAGGGATTTTTTTCCCCTTGTGCCCAAGCTTGAGATTGATTTTGAAATTGGGGCCAAGGTTGTTGCCAAGAATTCCAATTTGGTGGAGGTTGATTATACATTTGATCATGAAATCCTTGTATTTGAGGTCCTTGCCAAGGCCTTCTAGAGACAAAATTGAGAGATTCTGTGGAACTTGTAGGGGTTTCCTCTTGAAAGACAGCTTTAAGACCAGGAAGTGAAAGACAACTCTTGGTCTCATGTTTTTCTGAACAAATGACATAGGTCTCTACAACTTTTGCATCCAAAGGACATTCTCTCATAGCATGCTTCTTTCTACATCTGGGACAAAAGATTGCTAAGGCATCAGATTCAGCTTTTTGCTTGTTTTGTAGCTTAAGGGTGTCTATTTGTTCACTAAGACTCCCTAAGATGTCAGATTTGAATTCATCAAGCATATGGCCTATTTCTGCCCTACTTACTGTCCCAGAAGCAGACTTACTTACCCTTGCAAGAGTAGGGTCTCTTGGTCCTTTCACAGTTTTAGATTTCCCTCTTGAAAGGTTGATACATAACTCAGCTATTTCAGGTAATGTGAGCTGAGATATATCCCCTTTTCCCATCATGTTAAGGATATCCAACCATTCATCCCTAATTGTTTTCAACAAGAGAGCTTTTAAGATGTCTTGATCTAAGTTTTCCATTTTTTCTCTTTTGATGTTGTAATGAAATCTCTCCAACAAATCTTCCAAGTTTTCATCCTCTTTTTGTATCATCTTGAACACTTCCTCCTTATGATTAACCGGCATACAATAATCCAAATACTTCTCTAAAAATGCTTGTTTCATATCTTCCCATGTCCTGATAGAACTGTTGATCAAACTCATAAACCACTTCAATGCTACTCCTTTCAATGTTGAAGGAAATAGTTTAAGTTTTTGAGCATCTTGTAAGTAGTCATAAGTTCTACATAGGACTTCAAATTCAAATAGGAAGGTTTCAAGATCTTCAGTTTTAATTCCATAGAAGTTTGGAAGGACAGAGGGTGAAATGTTTTTCATGGTTGTATTGGTTTCTTCATCTACTATAGGAAACCCAAAAGAGCTTCCCATCTCTCTTCTACCTCTTCCTCTACCTCCTTCACCTTCTACACCTCTACCCCCTTCTTCTCTACCTCTACCTCTACCCCCTCCAAATAATGTGTGTTCTCCATTAAAGACTCCTCCTCCCCCTTCTTCTGCCATAGTTGATTCTTCTGTGGAAGTGAAAAAGTTTGTGTCTCTAATAGAGGTCCTTGAATCCTCTTCTAAGGCAGGTTCAGTGGATGAAATGGAAGGTCTTTCTAATGGAATATTTGATCTTAAGTCCTCTAGGAGTCTAGGATCAGTAAAGGATGGATTGTGGGTCTGAGTTGGAAGTGTACTGGCTCTTGGTCTAGATGAATCAAGTGGTGTTCTAGGGATCAAGCTTCTACTGCTACTTCTTATGAATCTACCCCTTGAGTCTCTCTCTCTACGCATATCATTGTTTTTGGGAGTTAAGAAACAAGGTTACCTAGTTACACTTCCTCGGCAACGGTGCCAAAATGTTTGTGCTCAACCTAGTCTCCTAAATTGAGTTCATTAATTGTCAACCAGGGTTGGTAAACTGCTGAAGTGTGGTGCACTATATGTGCCTAGGTATTTGTTTCTCACTATGTTGTGTCTAGTGTTTTATGATGTTTTTGGTTTTTATGGTTTTATGTTCACAAGGCAAAGAACTAAATGCTGGTGAGAAGAAGTTATTGGTTACAAAACAGAGTGAATCCTAAATTATGGATGGCAAATGAAAAATGCAAATACTGAAACAGAACAAAGAAACTATGGATGGAAAATAACAAATGCAAATCTTTTGAGAAGCAGGCAGAGCCTAAGCTATGGCTAGAAAACAACAAATACAAAGCTTGATAATGACTTCAAGGAAGTAAATCACAACATGAGCTTAAAATTTATCCAATTCATTCATTAAAGATGTGTTGGAAGAGCTTGGGAAATGGACAAGTTAAGTGTAAATGAAGTTCTCCTAACTAAACAATCAACAATCAACTTACAATGTTACAACATCTCATCCATGATTAAAGGTTTATTGGAGTATATTTAGAAAAGAACATTTGTAGCATAATAAGATTTCTACTCTAAACTAGCTTCTGATTCTGTTCTGCAACTCAATTTAACACCACTAGGCCTCACGCAGAAGTTATAGATTTCATTTTTGGAATGGTCTTTGAGAAAAGGCTTGTTTGTGAAATGGTAAAAAGGTTGCAAAATACTCTAGGTCTTAGACTGATACTAACTTCTGTCCAAATGATTATATATTAATATGAGGTTGGAACAAAAGAAGTTTTGTAAATAATGAAGACCGTGGTATTTAAATTTAACAACTAATACAATTTAAAAATGCAATGGATGGCAACTAAACTGGAGTGCTAATACTGTGAGCTAAGACTAAACTAGAGTGCCACTAGTCTATTTGAAGTACAGTGAACAGTTTTAAACTGAAAAGCCATTATTAAACTGGAAATGAAATGACAGAGCTAAACCAAATGCATTCTACCTCCGGAGTGCTATAACTAAATTAACATGCAACTAACCTAAGGAATTCTACAGCCCATCTCGTTCAGTATGAATGATATTTTGGAAGAGTTTGTAAGAGTAAGACCGGCTGTGACGCTTAGTGTAAACAAGCAACTAAAACCTAAAATACCATAGTTATGCCTTATTCATCATAATGATATTTTGGAAGAGCTTATTAGAGTAAGTCCAACTGTGATAATTAACGAAAGAAAATGCAATTAAAACCTACAATACCACAGCTATGCCTTATTCATCATAATGATATTTTGGAAGAGCTTATTAGAGTAAGTCTAGCTGTGATAATTAATGTAAACAAGTATGAACATAAACTTCATAAACTTGCCTCAACTAGAAATAAAAACGAGACTAAAATACTTATCTACTGTATAAACAAGGCTGCTTAGGAGGCAGGGGCCCTCTACCACCATAGTAGCACGAAATCTACTTTAAGATCGACTTAAACGCTTTCAAGGAAATGATGTTTCTTTCATTAAAGAGAGATTACTTCAAAATAGAGTGTTTTCGGGCTTCAGAAATCTAGCAATCAACCATAAAATCTAACCAAAATCTAACCTTGTCCCTCGGTTTCCCGAGCTACATTTATAGCAAATTTACATAATAGAATCTGAGATAATCAGGGGATAATTGTCTTTCCATTTTAAAATCGAACTAGAACTCTAGAGGTGGCATCATAATATGACTAAGGACATCTGGACTGTCCTTGTCCTATTAGGAGTCTATCTCCTAGTTTGAGTTCCCACATGCATAACCACGTACATAATTCCGTTCAATCTTCGTGGAGAGCAACAAATGCTGAGGGCATGATTTGGAATACGACCATGTGTGGTTTTCTCTGAGAGGACACCTAGAACCTGCTTAGACATGAAGACAACTGCAGAATTGGCAACTGGCTATAGAATGTCTGCATTCTATAGCTAGTCCTAGTTCAAAAAGCACTACAATGACAAAATCATAAAAACATAGCCAGTTAGTCATAATATTCATTCTTAAAGCAATTTTAACTAATTTCATTGATCATTTGAGCCTGGGATTAATAATGGACAAAAGAAATGGAGTGTAATGTGGTGGAAGAAAGATCATTCTTGGAGCTCAACATACCCCCACTGCTAGATTCTTGCACGTCCTCATGCAACTATTCCATGAACTCAGAGACCTCTGGAAGAACATCCAACCCTCTTCTTCTGCTTTTCCTGGTAGTTAAAGGCCTTCTGGGCTTCCTGATGACTAACTTGAACCTTAAATTGGTAAGTGCCCTGATTAACTTTTTGTTTCTCTTTTTCAACTTTTCATTGGCCTTTTCCACTTTGTCCATTTGTAGAGACAGGGTTGAGTTCATACTGGTTTTTAATTTAACTTGCTCCCTCAGAATATCATTCTCAGTCCTGATATGTCTATTAAGTACTTCTAGCTCGTACTTATCTCTTCTTAGCACATCTATTTCGGACTGTGGAGGACTAGGGGTTCTGTCTTTACTCTCTGAAGCTTTTCTCTCCAATGTTTCAACATAGTTGTAAATTTCTTGCTGTGCAGGATCAATTTCTGGAACTTCTTCATCAAAATCCTCCTTAGTAGGTGTTTCTTCGTCTTCTATGTTTATAACTCCAGTTTGTTTAACTTTTTTTTTCTTTAGTATCCCCCTCAGTCTGTGGCTCCTCCTCGGTTGAGATGGCCCTTCTCCTTTTTCTCTGGCAAATTTTCTTATGATCCTCTCTTTCTTAAGTTGCTTCTTAATCTGAACTAATTTTTCAGAGATCATTTCTTCACTACTTTCTTGTATTATTTTACCAGTTTCAGTTTTGGAGGATCTCCATCTTCTGCTTCTTTTTGTAGGTTCATGTTCAGGTGGAGGTTCCTTTGGTTCCTCAAAGTGATTTCTCACCAAGAAGTTATCCCAATTATCCCCTATTTTGCTCAAATGATGTTCAATCAAAATCTTGACTAAACCATGGTGGTATAAGGTTGTCTCCAGAAATTGAATTCTCTTTTGAACACTTGAAGCCATTTTCTTTAAACTTTGAAGCAAGAAATAGGGCAAATTAAGTTCTTCTTCTAGGAAATGCATTATCAACCTAATATGGTAAACATAGAAAGTACCATATCTACCTTCACAAGTGATGAATTTTTGCAGGATAAGCAACATGTTCCTCCATTTTTTCTTTAATGCAGAGCTAGGAATACCCTTTTTAAAAACAGTGACATCCATACCTGGTGACTTGAGTATCTGCTTCCATCCTTCGTTATGAAATTCTCTGTTCTTAAACCACCTTTCTCCTTGTCTAGGCAGTCCTGTTGCCTCTGCAATAAAAACCTCTGTGACAGTGAATTTAATATCTCCAACTTCAACCTCGGTCCCATTAAAAGATCTTGCAAAGGTTTTAGTAACCTCTTTGTGGAAGCCACTGAATTTTTCAAGGAATTGCAACCATCCTGCTTGTTGTAAGATTTCTCGGATTTGGGGATAGCCTTCCAAGTATTTAGTGCCAACTGGTTCTGTTCTCACGATGAGGCCCATAACTCTTCTTCAATCTTCAATTCACCAGCCTTCTGCTCACGGTGAGAATGGTCGTTAACAAGTTGTTTTTGCTCCCCAAATGTTTCCTCTGTTCACGGTGACAATGGTTATTACAGAGATACCTCTGTTTTACAGAATGAAATGGTTAAGAGTTGGCTGCGGGAAAGAGTGATATGGAGTGGTTACGGAATGAATTAATGAGGTGAGGTGAAGAAAACGAATCAATGAGTGAAAAGACCGCGGAGATATTTTGTAACGAATTCAAAAATCATCATTAAATGCTTAGTGACGTGACTAATCCAATCACTTCAGCACTTTAACCGTTTAGATTTTGAAATGATGATCGGATATGGGTTTTGAAATGGTGGAACAGAAGGAGTTTTACCCAAAGTTTTTGCGGGAGGTTTGTTAGGCAAGATCAACAAAATTAATTAAAACAACTCTTTGAATAATATATAACTAAACTATGCTAAAGTTTTTCATGATATGTCATTATAATCACTTCATACCTTTGCCTTTGCTTTGATTTTCTTGTGGTCTTCATATGCTTTGTTCTCTGAAAATCATTAATTTTTGAGTCTTCATAACCTTCTTGATTTTTCTTGTTCTTGGATATGCATGATCATTTTGTTTCAGATCAAATAATTACTAGTGTTTTCAGGCTTCTCTGGCTGCAGAATGTCTGTTTGGCTGCAGAATGTCCGACTGGCTGCAGAATGTCTGATTGATTGCAAAATGTACCTGTAGAGAACTTGAAATATGGTTTGAAGCTGGAATGATGAAAGGTTGTGTGAAATGAATAATGAAATATGGTAGGATGGAGTGTGAATGAAATGAATAATGGAGTGGAATGGATCACAACTTGTGAAATGGAGTGGAGTATGAGAAGTGGGCTACAATTCATGATATGTATTATTTAATTTCAGAAAAACATCAAACTTTAAAAAATTGGAATTGAAATGAGGTGGATGAAGTATGGAATGAAATGAATGAAATGTGGAATGAAGTGAAGTATGAATGAATGAAGTGAAATGGAATATAGATGTATGAATGAATGGATGAAATGAGATGGACCATAAGTGAAATGGATCTGCACTTATGGTTTTGTAACAACTGCTTGCAAAAAAAACAAAATGGAAAAGTTAGAGTGTCAGAAAAGTTCTGATTTTCACTCTATCTTTTCTGTATAAACATGCCAATCAGTGATTGGTATTCATGTTTATACTTTTATTATTATATCTTTTTTCTTTTTTTTTTCAATATATCTGACTTCAGAAAATTCAACTAAGTTGATGAAGAAGAAAGATTCTTCTTCATTAACTTCACATCACTATTTTCCTGGAATTTCTTGACAAATTCCTCTCTTGAGAGTGGTTTGTGATACAGCTTCAATCTATGACCATTCACAAGAAAAGTAACCTCTTCTTCATCTATTGTCCTGATTTTTATTGCTCCATTGTCAAAAATTCTCACAATTTCATATGGCCCAAGCCAATGTGTTTGAAATTTACCTTGAAAATCCTTGAACTTTGAATCAAACAAGAGAGCCCAGTCACCTTCTTTGAACTTCTTCTCCTTGATGTACTTGTCATGCCATCTAGTCCTTTGCTGTTGGACTATACTTGTTTTCTGAACTGCATCTTGTCTGATCTCATCCAATTCATTAATTTGCTCCAATCTATGCTTTTGTGCCTCTGATAGATCAAGTCCTAGCTGAACTGCCATTTTGAAAGTTTGAATCTGGAACTCTATGGGAAGCAAAACTTGCTTTCCATAAACAAGTTCATAAGGAGTATGGCCTGTTGTGCTTCTCCATGTAGTTCTATAGGCCCACAAGGCTTCAGGAAGCCTATCTACCCAATCTCTTCTATGTAAATGGACAGTCTTTGTTAGGATCCCTTCAATAACCTTATTAGTAGATTCCACTTGACCATTTTCTTGTGGATGATAGGGAGTAGATTTTTTGTGTCTGATTTTGTACCTCTCCATCATTTGTTCCACTAGCCTTGATGTGAATTGAGCTCCTTGATCTGTAACAATTTCCCTTGGGACACCAAAATGAGTAAAAATATCCTCAAAAAGAAAATTAACTACAGATGCTTCAGTAGCAGAAAGTAATGGCTTGGCCTCTGCCCATTTGGTAACATAATCAGTGCAAACTAATATATATTTCTTTTGTCTTGATGGAGGACTAATAGGTCCTACAAAATCCAAAGCCCATTTTTCAAAAGGTTCAATATGTACCTGAGGTTGTAATGGCATCTCACCTGAAGGAGAAGGTTTCCCTACCCTTTGGCAATTGTCACACCTTTTGACATACTCTTTAGCATCTTTAAAAAGGGATGGCCAATAGTATCCTAAATGAAGGACCTTATAAGTTGTCCTCTTATCAGAAAAGTGTCCGCCACAAGGTTCATCATGACATGCTTTGAGAATCTTAGGCATCTCATCTTCCCGAACACATCTCCTAATGATAAAATCTGGACCTGTCTTGTACAACTCATTAGCAACCCATGAATATTTTGCACTGTCATAAATGATTTTTCTTTTGTTTCTTGCATTCATTATTGAAGGAAATTTCCCTGAAACTAAATAATTAGCAATGTCAGCAAACCAAGGAGTCTGAGTAGAAATTGCAAAAAGATATTCATCAGGAAATTGATCTTCAACTGGAGTGTCATGTTTGATGTTTTGGAGTCTAGATAGGAAATCAGCTACTGTGTTTTGTTTTCCAGGCCTATCTAGAATGGTAATGTTGAATTCTTGTAAAAGCAATAACCATCTTATGACTCTGCCATTAGTAATTGATTTTTTCATTAAGTATCTAATTGCATAATGATCAGTGTGAACAAAAGTTTCATAGCCTGTTATATAGTGTCTGAATTTGTTTATGGCATGAACAACAACTAAAAACTCTTTTTCAGTTACAGTATAGTTTAACTCTGAAGGAGTCAAATTTTTACTGGTATAGTAGATGGCATAAGGAATCGGGTCTTTTTGTCCCAATACTTCTCCTAGAGCTGTATCTGAGGCATCTGTTGAAATATGAAAAGGTAACTTCCAGTTAGGTCCCCTTAAAATAGGTGCTTCAGAAATTTTTGTTTTCAGGGTCTCAAAGGCTAACTGGAAATCAGAATTCCAATTGAATTCACAGTCTTTGGTAAGTAATTTGAAGAGTGGAGATGCTATCTTAGTGAATTTTTCTATAAATCTTCGATAATACCCTGTAAATCCAAGAAAACTCCTAACATCTTTTTGACAACTTGGAATAGATAAGTTAGAGATGACTTCAACTTTTGACTCATCAACTCTAATCCCATCCCCTGAAATGTGATGTCCTAAAACAATTCCTTCAATAAACATCATAAAACACTTCTCATGACTAAGTGAAAGATTTTCTTCTTTACATCTTTTTAAAACTTTTTCCAAGTTTGCTAAGGCTTCTTCAAATGTGTTTCCATAAACTGTGAAATCATCCATATATACCTCTACACAATCATGTATTAGATCTGAAAAGATTCCTAATATTGCCCTTTGAAATGTTGCAGGTGCATTGCATAATCCAAATGGCAATACTCGGTAAGCATAGGTACCCCAAGGACAGGTAAATGTGGTTTTGTCTTGGTCCTCAAGTGCTACTTGAATTTTATTATAACCACTAAACCCATCTAGAAATGAGAAGTACTTTTTTCCAGCTAAGGTATCTAACACCTGATCTATGAAAGGTAGGGGAAAATGATCTTTAAGAGTAGCTTTGTTTAATTCTTGGTAGTCAATACATACCCTCCATTTACCATTTTTCTTTGGCACAATTACCAAAGGAGAAACCCACTGACTATCTGAAATAGGATAGATAAAGTTGACATTCAATAATTTCTGCAATTCTTCATTAACAATCTCCCTAAGATTTGGATTCATCCTTCTCTGAGGTTGTCTGATTGGTTTACAATTTTCCTCTATGTAGATATGATGAGTGCAAGTCTTGGGGCTTATCCCTTTCATATCAGTGTACTCCCATGCATATGCAGAAGAATGTCTCTGTAATATCTTGACTAGCTCTTCCTGTTGAGATCTCTCTAGGTTCTTGTTTATGTTTAAATTTTTGCCTGGAAATATCTCAATTGTAGAGCTGCCAAATTTATCCATGGAATAGAGAGACATCTGCCTTGATGAAAAAAACTCAATGTTGGATTCTTCTTGAAATTGTTCATGTTTATGTTCCGAAGAGGATTCAAATTTTTCTAAAGTATTCAGAATTTGACTATCTTCACTAATTTCTGAAATTGTGAAGAGAGGTTGTAAGTCTTCTTCATCCTCTATCCATTGAGTATCACCTAAATCTGTAATTGTCCTTGCTGGAGGATACAAAGTGAATTTCTTAGTTGAACTACCATCATAGATGTACATATCACCGGATCTACAACTAATGAAAGCATCGGCTGTAGCTAACCAAGGTCTTCCTAATATAATAGGATGCCCTCCTAGATTATTCTTAGGAGTTAGGATCATGAAATCCACAGGGTACTCCCAAGAATCTAGGGACACTGGAATATCTTCTATTACCCCATCAGGTTTGATCACAGATCTGTCTGCTAATTTTAATAATGTGGGTGTAAAGAGAAGATTAGGAAGTTTCAGTTTATCCATGATTTGTCTACTCATGATATTGATTGCTGCTCTTAAATCAATGAGTGTGTTTTGGATCTCAATTCCATTGATGTGAATTTTAACAACTGGATTTCCTGGGTCTAGATACTTTGGAATAGCAATCTTACCCATCATAATATCTGCTATTTTTCCTGCCAGTTGAATTTTCTTTGTCTCTCTTATTATTTTTCTTGTTTTCTTCATGCTCAACTCCTTTATTGTCTTTGCTAAAATTGGAATTTCCTTGATAGCTTGTAATAATGGAATCTTAATACAGACATTTCTTAGCTCATCTAGGAAATCATAATTAGGCACCATAATTTGTTTTTCTACACCTCTATCAATTTGTAATCTTTTTGGAAAGGGAGGTGTAGGAGTGGATGTTGATGGCTGCTCTAATACAGGAGTTGAAATTATTGGTTCTTTTTGTTTTGATTTTTCAATGTTTGGGTCCTGAAAAGATGTGTCTTCTTCAAGACTTTTATTTTCTCGTAGAGAGTCTTCCTCAGAGTTGTCTTGTTCTTGTATAATCACAGAAGGTTTCCTCTTTTCAAGTATTCTTCCAGACCTAAGTTGAACATCACTAAGGTCTAGAGGAGTAATTAAATAAGTTGGAAACTGTTGGCCTTCTATCATGTATGTATTATGAGGATTTTTATTGTTGGGGTTTGGTATGGGTTGAGCAGGCAACTGATTTGATTTCTGAGGAAATGGTAATGGAAGTGGTTGATTTTGATGTTGTGGATTTTGAGGATTTTGTTGAGGATTTTGTTGTTGAGGAAAATGTGGATATGGTGGATACTGATAGTACTGAGAGTATCTTCCATAGGGATTTTGTGCCCCTTGTGCCCAAGCTTGAGATTGATTTTGAAATTGGGGCCAAGGTTGTTGCCAAGAATTCCAATTTGGTGGAGGTTGATTATACATTTGATCATGAAATCCTTGTATTTGAGGTCCTTGCCAAGGCCTTCTAGAGACAAAATTGAGAGATTCTGTGGAACTTGTAGGGGTTTCCTCTTGAAAGACAGCTTTAAGACCAGGAAGTGAAAGACAACTCTTGGTCTCATGTTTTTCTGAACAAATGACATAGGTCTCTACAACTTTTGCATCCAAAGGACATTCTCTCATAGCATGCTTCTTTCTACATCTGGGACAAAAGATTGCTAAGGCATCAGATTCAGCTTTTTGCTTGTTTTGTAGCTTAAGGGTGTCTATTTGTTCACTAAGACTCCCTAAGATGTCAGATTTGAATTCATCAAGCATATGGCCTATTTCTGCCCTACTTACTGTCCCAGAAGCAGACTTACTTACCCTTGCAAGAGCAGGGTCTCTTGGTCCTTTCACAGTTTTAGATTTCCCTCTTGAAAGGTTGATACATAACTCAGATATTTCAGGTAATGTGAGCTGAGATATATCCCCTTTTCCCATCATGTTAAGGATATCCAACCATTCATCCCTAATTTTTTTCAACAAGAGAGCTTTTAAGGTGTCTTGATCTAAGTTTTCCATTTTTTCTCTTTTGATGTTGTAATGAAATATCTCCAACAAATCTTCCAAGTTTTCATCCTCTTTTTGTATCATCTTGAACACTTCCTCCTTATGATTAACTGGCATACAATAATCCAAATACCTCTCTAGAAATGCTTGTTTCATGTCTTCCCATGTCCTAATAGAACTGTTGATCAAACTCATAAGCCACTTCAATGCTGCTCCTTTCAATGTTGAAGGAAATAGTTTAAGTTTTTGAGCATCTTGTAAGTAGTCATAAGTTCTACACAGGATTTCAAATTCAAATAGGAAGGTTTCAGGATCTTCGGTTTTAAGTCCATAGAAGTTTGGAAGGACAGAGGGTGAAATGTTTTTCATGGTTGTATTGGTTTCTTCATCTATTATAGGAAACCCAAAAGAGCTTCCCATTTCTCTTCTACCTCTTCCTCTACCTCCTTCTCCTTCTGCACCTCTACCTCTACCTCTACCCCCTCCAAATAATGTGTGTTCTCCATTAAAGACTCCTCCTCCCCCTTCTTCTGCCATAGTTGATTTTTCTGTGGAAGTGGAAAAGTTTGTGTCTCCAGCAGGGGTCCTTGAATCTTCTTATAAGGCAGGTTCAGTGGATGAAATGGAAGGTCTTTCTAATGGAATATCTGATCTTAAGTCCTCTAGGAGTCTAGGATCAGTAAGGGATGGAATGTGGGTCTGAGTTGAAGGTGTGCTGGCTCTTGGTCTAGGTGAAACAAGTGGTGTTCCAGGAATCAAGCTTCTGCTACTACTTCTTATGAATCTACCCCTTGAGTCTCTCTCTCTACGCATACAATTGTCTTTGGGAGTTAAGAAACAAGGCTACCTAGTTACACTTCCCCGACAATGGTGCCAAAATGTTTGTGCTCAACCTAGTGTTCCTAAATTGAGTTCATTAATTGTCAACCAGGGTTGGTAAACTGCTGAAGTGTGGTGCACTATATGTGCCTAGGTGTTTGTTTCTTACCACGTTGTGTTTAGTGTTTTCTGATGTTTTTGGTTTTATGGTTTTATGTTTGGAAAGGAAAGTAACGAAATGCTATTGAAAAGAAACTATGGATGGCAAATAACAAATGCAAATACTGAAACAGAACAGAGCCTAAACTATGGCTAGCAAACAACAAATACAAAGCTTAATAATGACTTCAAGGAAGTAAATCACAACATGAGCTTAAACTTTATCCAATTCATTCATTAAAGATGTGTTGGAAGAGCTTGGGAAATGGACAAGTTAAGTGTAAATGAAGTTCTCCTAACTAAACAATCAACAATTAACTTACAATGTTACAACATCTCATCCATGATTAAAGGTTTATTCGAGTATATTTGGAAAAGAACATTTGTAGCATAATAATATTTCTACTCTAAACTAGCTTCTGATTATGTTCTGCAACTCAATTTAACACCACTAGGCCTCACTCGGAAGTTATAGATTTCCTTTTTAGAATGGTCTTTGAGAAAAGGCTTGTTTGTGAAATGGTAAAAAGGTTGCAAAATACTCTAGGTCTTAGACTGATACTAACTTCTGTCGAAATGATTATATATTAATATGAGGTTGGAACAAAATAAGTTTTGTAAATAATGAAGACTGTGGTATTTAAATTTAACAACTAATACAATTTAAAAATGCAATGGATGGCAACTAAACTGGAGTGCTAATACTGTGAGCTAAGACTAAACTAGAGTGCCACTAGTCTATTTGAAGTATAGTGAACAGTGTTAAACTGAAAAGCCATTATCAAACTGGAAATGAAATGACAAAGCTAAACCAAATGCATTCTACCTCCGGAGTGCTATAACTAAATTAACATGCAACTAACCTAAGGAATTCTACAGCCCATCTCGTTCAGTATGAATGATATTTTGGAAGAGTTTGTAAGAGTAAGACCGGCTGTGACGCTTAGTATAAACAAGCAACTAAAACCTACAATACCACAGTTATGCCTTATTCATCATAATGATATTTTGGAAGAGCTTATTAGAGTAAGTCCAACTTTGATAATTAACGAAAGAAAATGCAATTAAAACCTACAATACCATAGATATGCCTTATTCATCATAATGATATTTTGGAAGAGCTTATTAGAGTAAGTCTAGCTGTGATAATTAATGTAAACAAGTATGAACATAAACTTCATAAACTTGCCTAAACTAGAAATAAAAACGAGACTAAAATACTTATCTATTGTATAAACAAGGCTGCCCAGGAGGCAGGGGCCCTCTACCACCAGAGTAGCACGAAATCTACTTCAAGATCGACTTCAACGCTTTCAAGGAAATGTTGCTTCTTTCATTAAAGAGAGATTACTTCAAAACAGAGTGTTTTCGGACTTCAGAAATATAGCAATCAACCATAAAATCTAACCAAAATCTAACCTTGTCCCTCGGTTTCCCGAGCTACATTTATAGCAAATTTACATAACAGAATCCGAGATAATCCAGGTATAATTGTATTTCCATATTAAAATTGAACTAGAACTCTAAAGGTGGCATCGTAATATGACTAAGGACATCTGGACTATCCTTGTCCTATTAGGAGTCTATCTCCTAGTTTGAGTTCCCACGTGCATAACCACGTACAGAATTCCGTTCAATCTTCGTGAAGAGCAACAAATGTTGAGGGCATGATTTGGAATACGACCATGTGTGGTTTTCTCTGAGAGGACACCTGGAACCTGCTTAGACATGAAGACAGCTGCAGAATTGGCAACTAGCTATAGAATGTCTGCAGTATGTAGCTAATCCTAGTTCAAAAAGAACTACAATGAGAAAATCAAAAAAACATAGCCAGTTAGTCATAATATTCATTCTTGAAGCAATTTTAACTAATTTCATTGATCATTTGAGCCTGGGATTAATAATGGACAAAAGAAATGGAGTGGAATGTGGTGGAAGAAAGATCATTCTTGGAGCTCAACATAAGGCAGTGCGCTGCACTCGCACTTCTGGAGAAGTTTCTAGTTGAAGCTTGGCATGCAACTCCGCGATCTGCTGCTCCAAATATGCCTTTACTGCCTGAACCTTAGATCTCGAAGCCTTCAAGGCTGCTACTAGACCTTCGAATTTGGCTTCTAGCGCAACCAAAGTAGGGATGGAAACCTCAGGAAGATCCCCACAAATTCTATCAATCATATTCTCCAATTTTTCACGTTGTGCCACTATTGATTGTTGCGTTGTTTGAGCCCAGCAAGACTCCTACGTTCTTGTTGTGACCTTTTGCTATACTTCGGTTATTTTTCAGTATACACGTGCCTCTCTACACTACATGTCATCGGTAATGATCGTTTGGATCGTGTGCAGCTTTCCACTAGGCATAATTGACAAGTCAATGCCAATTCTGAGCAGGTTTGCACCTGTGCACGCAATTCAGGTTGTTCCATCGTAACCATTCCTCCAGGGAAGGGGCAAATCCTACTATCTGACGTGATAAATATCATAGTTTTGATTGCGCTCGCTTGAATCAACCTCGCCTGAGCCACGCTCGCTTCAATGTTTCGGTCTTGAGTTGTAACACCTACAATCCAGTCTAGAATGACTCGACTGCAGCCTTTTATTTCTCCTCTAATGCAGTCCACCTATCCGTGGAGGTAGATGTGACTACATCAGCGATTTTGTCTAAGTCATCCTCTATAAGAGTGAATTTTTCTGTGCCTCCTGCCTTCGACCCTTTCCGCTTCTTGCGAGCACCCTTGGGGGTGTTAGTGTCGCGCTTAGTACCTTTGGTAGACTCAACTCCGGTACCTTCTTGGTCATCCGTTCCTCCGAGATCTACCTCAGTCTCCTCCTCATGCACTTTTTCTACCTCCTTGTCTGTTTCTTCCTCAGCTTCCTTTTCTACATATTTATCTACGCCCTTCTCAACTTCTTTTTCCTTTTCAATTTTTGTTGTCTCCTTGTTGGACGTGGAGGTTGTGATGGGCATAGCAGAGTCTAGCTCGATCTTCCATGCTTCAGGACAAGTCGCAATGGCCTGGTCGATTTTAGCCTCTGTTACCATATATGGCAAGTTGTACCATACTGGGTCCTTGCGCGCTCAGATCTGCACATGGGTCATTGTCACCTAGAAGTCTGCAATGGTTTTGTACTTTTCATAGATGGTTGGGGACAACCAAGGCTGCAAGTGGATAACTATTGTCAAAGCTACTTGGAATAAGGCCCAGAAGACCTTATTCTATTTTACTCTCTTCGGGTATGGTGAGTCCCATAGACTGGCATAGTGCGCCCCTTCACAAACACTAGGTTCGACCTCCAGGAGGAATGCACCCTCTAGTGTTTCCCATGCAATCAGAGAAATCAGCAGAAGCAGCCACGAAGAACAGAACTTTTTCCCTTCTTCATGTGCCTCATGCACGTTCTCTAGGAACTCCGTGCATAGGTACTGGGACCAATTATAGCTCACACCCTTCTTGCATTGTTCTGCTAGCGCGATGACATGCGCAGGTACCACCTTCAGGTTGGCACTTGCGCATCAACTTACATCCCAAGATTAAGGTTCCAAGGCATATTGTTGGTTCTTTGATCCGCTGCACTAAGAACCCCCTGGATTCACGCCCTACCTTGTAATCCTTCTTGACCTTGGCAGCTACTTTCAGCTCCTGGCTCTTTCCAAAACTGGCCATGGGATGGGGCCCCTTCTGGTCAGGTCAGTGATCTGGTGGATCAGCATGGCATCTATTTGAATTTTACTTTGGGTCCTTAAGCACCCATCATGCACCAGCGCCAGCAGCTGGCGCACGCAGATATTTTTGGTGGGGTACCAGCATTACCTAACCTGAGCGCCCATGGCATGGGCTCTACCTTCACAACTCCATCAGACAGTACTTGCTCTGGGTAATACTCATGTGCTAGCTCGGGGAATGTCTCATTTTCCAGATCATAGTCATCAAAATTTACCAGAGGGATTTTTCCGAACATGTACCCCTGAACTGGCACTGCCTGTAGGATTAATGGCATATGTAGATAGTTTCGCACCGTATCTACTTCCTTCGAGGCTCGCACAGAGCATCTGTGTAGCCTCACATATTTTAGGAGCCATGAGATGGACTCGAAGAAGAGCACAGCCTCCTCAATTGTGCTCATTGGTCTCTTGGTCAAGTCACCTATATGAGGCCTATCCTTCGTTGCCTGGCATAGGGATGTGAACTGTCTAGGCGAAGTTCGTGACTTTGAGGAGGACCCCTTGGTCATCTTACCCTTTCCTTTAGCCGATGTGGACACGACTTCATGCACTTCTGGAATGTCTTCATGGACATTGTCAAATTCAAGCTCAGTAGATGTTGTGAGTGGCACAGAGTGCTCCTCAGATGGCGCACTCTTAGGGTTATTGGCCATCATTCTTGGTTTGAAAATGAATTTTGATTTACTCACATCAGATTCAGGGGTCTCACGGGCAAACATACAATACTCACAGATAAATTCAAGGTGCAATATACTCAGACAGCAAAGGAATAGAATATGACCCATGCCCCTCCTTTTATAGACGATCCATGGTAAAAACAGTCAAAACTTCTTTAATGGAACCTTATCCCCATAAAAAAGGTCAAAAATCCTGTAAGATCTCCTCATTAAATGAATAAAACCTTCTCCATTCAATGGTAAAATCTCTTTTTCACCCAGATATATTGTTCTAATGGCTAGTTTTTCCTGCCGCGCACTACCTCTATGCTCATGTCACACTTGTATGAATATGTCCTCTATGCAACGCGCAAACAAGTGGATTCCCATTCTCCGGCCATATAGTCATTTGGTAGGCACATGGTTATCCCTATACGGCTTCAATCAGCTTCTGTTGATGTATCTAGGAAGACTATCACCACGCAATGTAGCCAAGCACACCACACCTCCATTAGTGATCTCTTTCACAATGTATGGCCCTAACCAATGCTTTATGAACTTCCCTGGGTGGCTCGCAAACTAACTTTCATATAAAAATACTAAACCTTCTTCTTTGAATACCTTCTATCTAATGTGCCTATCATTCCAGGCCTTTTCGCGCGCCTTCTATACTTGCTGATGAAAATTAGCAATACATCGATCCTCTTCTAAGGCAACCAACTGTGCTAGACATTCCTTCATGATGTCTGGCTCAGCCATATTAGTGAATGCCCAATGCGTAGGCTTGGTACGATATATTCCATTGGCATGATTTTTTCTTGTCCATAAATATCCTGAAAGGTGTTTTACCAATAAATTTATTGCATGTGGTCCTATAAGCCCATAACATAGAAGGGATGTGCATGTCCCAATCATTCTTATTTGCATTACAAATCTTTTTTATTGCATTCTCCAAGATTTCGTTGAAGGCTTCTACTACACCATTATCCTAAGGGTGATAGGGAGTATTCTTTTGGTTATGTATCTAAAATTCCTCTATCATAGCTTCAATGGTCTCATTAACAAAGTGTGTTCCCCTATCACTCATCAATATATTTGGGCACCCAAATCTAGTCAAGATATTTTCAAAAATAAAATGTGCAGCAGTGTCTGCAGTGCAATCCTTTACTAGCTTAGCTTTAGCCCATCTGGTTACATAATATGTGGCAGTGATAATGTAGCGCACGCCACTCTTCTTCCCAAGATGATTGATAGGTCTAACAAAGTCTATGGCCCATTTATCAAAAGCCTACAGGGCCATCTATGGCTGAAATGGCATTTCATCTATGTGTGATGGCTTCCCTGTTCGTTGGCATGCATCACAATCTCGGCAATATGCATGTGCATCATTGTGAAATGTGGGCCACCATAACCCAGCATGCAGCACCTTCTGCGCAGTATCTTTCCTTGCATAGTGGCCTCCTGCCATTCCTCCATGAGCTTCAGCCAAGATTTCCTATCTTTCATGTTCCAAAACATACCTTCTTAACACTTCATCCACTCCAAACTTGTACAATTGACCAGCAATCAGTGTGAAATTAGTTGTGTGCGAAACCAACTCCTTTTTCTGCACCGAATATTCAGCAGGCGCACTACCAGTAGTTAGAAATTGAATGATATCTGCAAAGTGTTCATCAACCACTTTAATATCAAAGAGTTGTGCATCAGGTAGTCCCTCCTCCAGACTGGTTAGTTCCTCCCCACTCTCAATGCGTGATAGGTGATCAGGTCCAACATTCAATCTACTAGGATTCACAATGATTTCAAAATCATATTCCTAAAATAGCAACATCCATCTAAAAATCTTCCCCCATAACACAGGCTTGTTGACCAGGTATTTCAGAGCAGAGTAGTCAGTGAACATCTTGAAGTGCCCTCCTAGCATATAATGCCTATATTTCTGCAGAGCTTATATCATAGCCAATCCTTCCCTTTCTGTGGTTGAGTAGTTGTGCTCTACACTGGAGAGCTTCCTACTCACAAAGGCAACAGGGTTAATATCTCCTTCTCCTGGTTGTGCTAAAACAGCTCCAAGTGAAATACTGGATGCATCAACATGTACATGAAAGACCTTGGACCAGTCTGGGAATATTAGAATAGGTGCAGTAACCATGTTTTCTTTCAGCAACTCAAATCTACTTTGACAGTCCTCATCCCAGAAAAAGGACACATATTTATTCAACAATTTCTCCATGGGTGCAATGATCAAAGCATAGCCCTGAATGAATTTTCTGTAATATCCTATGTGTCCTAACATAGAGCGCAGTTGTTTCTCATTGGTAGGGACCTCCAAGTTGATAATAACTGCAATCTTGGTTGGATCTACCATCAATCCTTGCTGACAAACAATATTCCAAAAGGAACATAGAATATACACTTCTTCAATTTAAGAGAGATATGATTATTCCTACAAATGTCAAGCATCATGTGTAGGTTGGAAACATGCTTCTTTACCAGCCCAAACATAGTCTATTCATCATAATACACCTCCAGAAACTTGTGCATGAACTCCTTGAATATAGCTACTACTACGTGCGTGAATATAGCAGGTGCATTATTCAATCTAGAAGACATGACTGTGTATTGGAAAGATCCCCATTCTGTTGCAAAAGTTGTCTTGCTTCGATCTTCTGGTGCAATCCTAATCTGATGATACCCTGAAAATCCATCAATGAAAGAGTAAGCCTCTTTTCCTCCCACATTGTCCAATATCTCATCTGAAAATGGAGTAGGGAAGGGGTCATGTACACATGCATCATTCAGTTTGCGCAGATCCACACAAATCCTTATTTCTCCCTTAACCTTCTTTTCTTTAACGACCATTGGGCTCACCCAATCAGATTGCTCTAGAGGCTTAATGATTCCTACAACAACCTTATTCTCTAATTCTTCCTTCACTTTCGGCTTATATTTTGGATTTAAGGGGTATGGTCACTGCTTGACAGGTTGTGAATTTGGTTTCAAAGTGATCTTCATAAATCCTAAATCTCCTACAATGCCTTTCGGAGCTCAGAACACTTCGTGGGAAACAGGGTCTGATATTCCATCAACAACTCCACAATATTTCCCACTGTGTCATCATCCCAATAATCTCCTATTTTGGCCAACTTGGGTTGTTCCTCTATCCCAATGTTGACTTATTTTAGCTTCAGAGGCTTAGTTACATCCACCATTCCCTAATAAGAGCCCTGCAACTACGCGCTCTCCCTCGAATTCTAGGATATTGATATTTCTTAGATATTCCTCGTTATCTTCCACCAACAGGTTCCTGTAGTTGACAATATCCTGCATCTTCGCTTCCCATGCTTGCGCAGCACATTCCTTCTAAGGCCGGGAATCATCAAAGACAAATGCTTTTATATCTTGCAGGGCTTCATCTAATCCCTTTGATCCACCAGCCATGTCGAAAGTTAGCAAGAAACTTTCACTCATTGTAACCCAATTAAGGGTCCCTCGGCGCAGCTCCGTCTCCAAATATCACACAGTAGGGATTGGTCCCAACATGTGGAAAAACATGTGAACCCATTCGGCCCTAGGCCTCTTATCCCAGACCTCCATCCATGTAGCCAGGTGTTTGCATGGATCACCTCAGCCACCAAAAATCTCAGTTGGTGGGGTAGTGGGCTGCTCAAAGCATAACCGCATCATCATGTTGCATTCTTCCCAGTATCCAAAGTCCCCTTTATGTGTGTCCCACCAACGTGCTAGAGTCACACGCTTAGCAAGATCGAGTGCCCAAAACCTTCGTTCCTCCGGGACAACCTTTTCCAACTTTTCCAAAAATAATACAACACTACCAGAACCATCAAAATAGGGTAATTCTCTTACTTCTTAGGAGATGCACCACAAATTTTTAGTGATTCTAAGGCAGCACAGTGCAGAAACATCATGCATATGATCTACTAGTTCTCCATTTCTCCATCTGAACCTGAGAAACATGAGCTATCATTTTCCCAATTCAGCATCCCATTAGCGGTAGGGTTGATCCAATCCTCATCTCGCACATTCAGCTTGTAGATATGGTTGACATCATCTCCTTCACGAACTGGCTCTGTATATATCTCCTCTTTTTCCGGATCCAAAGGTACCATAACCCGAGTACCATTTTTCTCAAAGATCATACTTCAGCGCTTTAAATTTATTATACCTCCCATATCGATGGCCCAATCCATCCCTAGCAGTGCAGGGTAAGGGTCTGCATCATCCACAATTTGTATTACTTCAAAGTCTATGCATACCTTTACTCCAACAATGTATACCAGAACCTGTGGGAGTCTTCCAATCAGAATGATATTCTGCTGATTAACCATGCGTAGTAGAATGGTGGACACTCCAGGTCTTCTTAGGTAGAACATTTGCATCAAACCCCATGTCTAAGATGACTTGGTCCATTTCATACTCTCCAATTTTTACGGTCATGCGCATATCCCGACCAGTTCTCTTCTTATTCTTGCAGATATTGTTTATAGCCTTACTCTCGGTTTGGGGCAACTCCTTATCCACGCAGCTTCTATCAGAGTGTGAAGGTTTTATATTGCTTTCTGGTTACGCAATAGCTTAATGCAATCTTGCAGGAAAGGTTTGACTTCATCATCAATCTTTTCTTCCCTGGTTGACTTGGATGTGGAACCTGCAGCAGCAAAATCCTTCCTGGCTTCTACAAAAGTCTCATTTTCCTTCTGCAGGTTGAGTCCTTCCTTCTTTTCAGAAGCCTTCCTGATCAATGGCTTTGCATCAGTCTTCTTTCCCTCGTCTTCTCCGGTGGAAGAACCACTACGTGTAATTATGTTTACACTTGTATCATCATCTCGCAACTCAGCTCTAACCATTTGTATATTCTGTGTAGGTGTCTGTGTGATTGCTTCTCCTGCATTCTGCAATCAAAATAGAACAATCTTCAATAACTTGATCAAATTTTCTACAATACCTGCAGGACTGTTGCACAGGGTTTATACAGTCACGTGCATAGTGTCTAGCATCTCCATAGTTATAGAAAATTAGTTGTCCTCTTCCATGACCTACACCTCCACCTCTCCCTCCTCACCTTCCTCTGGCTGGAGATCCACCATGTCGAGAGGGGGATGTTGGTGAAGATGGGTCGGGCTGCACTCTATAGAGGTTGCAAATTTCTATCATCAAATCAAAGGTGCGGCAGTGATGCTCATCATGGCCAACTAGAGAGCAGAACCTACACCATTGTTGCTTCAGTTCCGGTACATAAGTTCTTAGTTGAGGGAAATGGTTTGTGTCATGTCTTCCAACCACTTGATAGACATCGCACCACAGCATAGGAGTACCACTCGATCCTATAGCATCCCTGGGTCATAATGGATTTCCAATACCAGCAGCTTGCATGTAATCTTGAAGCAAGGTGCACTGATCTTTTGTGTGACCGGAACCCTTACATCGTATGCACTATACATCTGGGTCAACTTCTTTCCCTTTGTCTTTGTGCATGTTTTGAATCTCAAAGTGCATTACTTCTAACTGACTTTGGAATTTCAGAGTTCTTGTTGGATATATTTCAGTTCCATTACACATTGTAAGTAGGACTTTGGTTTCCTAAACTACTGCTTTAAGGCCTTCTTGATTTCATCGACAGGAGGATAAACATTCTAAGCCAAAAATCCCATAAACCATGGCCAGTTGCGCCCGCTTGATAGCATCAGTATTGACATTTTGCCCAGTCTATACTATTTTTAAAACAAACCAGAACCTGTCCATGTCTTCATCACCCACTCCTTTGAAGGTGGGTAGCTTCATATGCACATCCATATCGCCTCCTAGTGGTGGTGGAGGTGGGGTAGGAGATGACTGACCCCTGCGTGAGTTTGACTATGAAGTAGCTACAGGGCTACCTCCAGCGCGCATAGCCTCACCACTCTTTGTATCACTATTAGGCAGGTTTCTCATAGGTTTGTATGCATATCTATCTCCTCTTTGATTAACCTGAAAGTAATTTTCGCTGCGCGTAGTGCTTTCAACTTTGTCTGGGGTCATTCACTCAGTGTGACTGCACAAAACACCCTTTTCACATAATAGCATCTTAATCAGCAAATGCAGAGAGCGTATAAACTTACCTCGCAGTCCTTTGAATAACCTCATTTCAGCTTCATAATAGGACACAAACTAATCTACTACAAATTCTGTTACAAAGCCACCCAGAATGTTGTCAACCCAATGATCTACGGTGCGGGTGGTGGATTTATCAATATGCTGTAATAGTTGGATCAACTCAGTTTTCCACTCAGTGATTTTATCGTCCTTCCAGCATATCTGAAACTCTAGTAACCTTAACAACCACTCCTACAATTCATGTGAAAATTTCACAAAGAAAATTTCATGAACCTCTGTGAAAATATACTTATTTTCCCACTCTTCCGCAGACAAATTCTTACTTATATTTTCCTTGAATGGATAATTCATGTATATTTTGTTAAAACCAATCTTCTAATTCAGTCTTTGATGGCTGCCACATCACCTAATCTCTCTCAAAATGATCTTGGTCCCGGCAACGGAACCATTTGTTGGCTTGAGGGGTCATGACACAATTTTGGAGTTAAGCATAGCCAACAAAACCCTCTTGCCACTGGCTCTTTCAGTAGTGACCTACTTGCGCAATCCAAAGTCTCACCTGAAGCAGTATGGGGGGGTGCTGGAACCAATTTTCCACATCCTGAGAGAGAATTAAATGATGTGGGTGTCCACAGATCTATAATAATAACAGATTGTCTTACGCACCAGAAACCTTAACCAGGAAAATCTAGGTCAACTTACATAGGCTACCTTGCACACGCAAAAATCGTGGCTTTGTAATCCCTTCAACAGTCTTAATAAAGTGATATCCATGTCTTACATCAAAATATCTATGCAAATAACATTTATATTAAGCAGTAAAAACAAGCACGCAACCAATCCAATCAAAGATAACATAAGTCGTAAGTAAAACACATCACAAAAACATATCACGGATGCATTTAGTACTCAGAATTATCCAAAACACTTCTTTATTCATCAATAGTTCTCAAAACCCTTTACAATCCTTCAGATTCACCCGCGCACATAGCCAACAGGGTCTGCACAGAGCGGGACTAAGGTCTTCGTGCACACAGCCAACAAGAGCCTTTCAGACATAGACACTTACACAAATTCACTTCAAAGTTCAGAACATACATAAACTTCCATCCAAATCTTTCCTATCCGACTCAAACTATGCTTCTATTTATATCTTATCCTGTGCTCATCCTAAGTTCCGCAAATTGTGGTTTCCGACTCCTAGTTTTACCCTTTATCCCATTACAGATCATGAAGGGACTTTGACCCACCAAAAATCCCCTTGACTATGCATTTATTAGCAAAAATGACTAAAAACTATAAAAAATACTATTAATTACTCAAAATTGCAGTCCTAAGGGACCCTGCTCCAACACCTGTTGGGTTTTCCGCTAGTGTGGTGTTGGGTGACCCTTGGGGGTTTCCAAATAAATATGCCCCGATAAAGGATGAATTTCTAATGGTGGCGGTGTGTTGTCTTTGACGCATAAATGGCGAAAGACCTGGAACTTTTCCCTCTAATGGGGGGAGGTCCAAAAAATGTTGAGATCGACGAGGTCTCGTTGGGTCCGTTATGGTGTCGACTAGCTTAATATTTTGAAATATTTTTGGTATACTGAGATAAGGAAGATTGTTGTCAAATAAAATATGATCACATACATAAAACAAAGCGAAAAAATAAAAGGTATGTTTTCCTTTAGATTAATGCTATGTGATCAAGCAAGCAAAAAATTGGTTTGATTGTTTTTTATATGATACTCAAAAGCCTAAAAATACCTAATCGTCCTCACACTCTCAAATGTAACTAGGTCTTGCCAAGATTTCTTCTTATGGGTACTGGGGCTAACATCCCGAAAGAACTGGCGACACCTTCAACCAGCCAAAGAATCCACCAAGGTAAAGGTATGAGGATCTAGTTCTTCATGCACTGTCACCTATAGGGAAGGATTCATAGATTTGGCCACTAAAGTATCGTCATCCCATGTGAGCATTTGAGTCTTGATATTCTTGGTATTCAGCTACTAGTACCGAGCACTAGATGGGTCAGGTAGCCCCAAAAAGTACCGCACGCATTGGGCCTAAACTTAACCCCCTCTGAAACGGGTCTCTATAATGCTCAAGTATTCTGTTCCATGGGCGGATATTAAGCTCCCTAAAAATTCAACATCTATGTTTCAAAATGTAGAATGACCATGGCAGCTTATTGGATGCCTACCCCCGATGGTCCTAACCTGAACTATAATTTATTTTATGGCCCCTGTGGGGAGAATTTAATGAGTTCAATTAGTGTTTAGTTTTAGAGATTCTTAATTTTATTAAGGTGTGCCTTGGTGAAGTAACTGTAAGAAGAAGAAAAAGGTCCCAACACACTAGGTGTCTTTTGGTCCAATGCTCACCGATGTTTCGTGTGTGCTTTGGAGTATACAATCACAAGTGTTATGAGATGTGTATATGCGGTGATCCTTTACAATCCTTCTCTAATTATGCTATGTGTGATTGTTCCTTGAAAAAATAAACAATGTGCAGATTATGGGTTGCTTACACCTTGCCTAGTTAGACTAAGTTTTGCACTATAGGGTGATGGAAAATTATCTTAAGAAAGCTTTCATATGCATACCCAGGCTCACCATGGGCTGCAAGGGTGGCATATATTACTTGCCTTCCTTTCAATAGTTTGGTCCTAGACCCGAATCCTATTGCAAAAATTGAACTAAACTAATGCAAAAATTTGAAAAACAAGAAATTAGCTAAAAATGTGTGGATGTATGGTCCACTTAATTTTTTGCTAATTATTCATGTGTTTGATATCTTTTACCAGCAAACCCTTTGTTCATATAGCATTTGTGGATTGAAGGCCACTTACTTTCCCCTACTTAAAATATGTGTGATTTGCAGTGATAAAAACTAAAATTAAAACAAACTATTTGCTAAAGGGTAAACTCCAGCAAAATGTGTTCTAACCAGTCATGAAATACCAGAGCACAGTGATGGAAAATTTCTTATGGGTTTCCAACACCTTACAACTACAAAAATTGAGAAAAAACAGTGAAAAATGAGCTCACTGCCTACTACGTGGCTTATCTTCACATAAGCGCAAAGATCGCACGCCTATCTAGGTTGAACGCACGTGGATTACATGGACTGAAAAAATCTGCCTTTTTTGAGCCAAATTTATCACTGAGGGTGACTGAAAAGTGCTGAGATGAAGCGGGAGTGATCTTGTAGCAATTCTGAGCATGAGAGAGGACCTGCAACAACAACCATTAGCTCAAAAGAAAGAATCTAGTGGAGTCGCCATTCCTTTTCTAGTGTATTTGAAACATGGGCAGACGAAATACGCTGTTCTTAATAGGGAGGTTTCTTTCCTACAAGCAAGTTACAGGTCATTTGGTTTGTTAAATCATTAGTGGAACAAAATAACATGTAGTAAACTAAGTAAAATCATAGCATGCTACAGACAAAAAGAAATAAAAACAAAATAACATGTATAATAACAAGCTCAATCGAGT
>CM076572.1:3331887-3484100 GCA_034641835.2 Pinus albicaulis
GGGGTTGGTAATTACCGTTTAAGGGGTTAGGGGTTAAGGGTTTATAGGTTTAAGATTTATGGGGTTAAATGGGTTAGGGGTTTATGGGTTTAGGGGGTTAAATGGGTTAGGGGTTAATGGTTTAAATGGGTTAGGGTTTAGAGGTTTATGGTTTAGTGGGTTAAATGGGTTATGGGTTTAGGGGTATAGGGGCTTAAATGGGTTAGGGGTTGGGAATTAGGGTTTAAGGGGTTAGGGGTTTAGGGTTTATGGGGTTAAATGGGTTAGGGGTTTAGAGGTTTAGGGGATTTAACAGTTAAGGATTTTAGGGGTTAGGGATTAATGGGGTTAGAATTTAGGGGGTTGAATGGATTAGGGTTTTAGGGGTTTAGGGGTTAATGGGGTTAAATGGGTTAGGTTTTTAGGGGTTTAGGGTGTTGAATTGGTTAGGGGTTAACGGTTTAGAGGTTTAGTGTTTAGGGGGTTAAATGGGTTACAGGTTTAAAGGTTTAGGGGGTTAGGGGATTTAGCAGTGAAGGATTTTAGGGGTTAGGGGTTAGGGTTTTGGGGGTTAAATGGAATCCACACTTATAGGAATTTTCTCTCCTCCCCATCTACAACTCTAAAGTCATTACCAAAAATACAATCCACACTTATACACTTAGTTTTTTGCAATAACATAATTCTCCAATCCCATACACTTCTGCTTGGAATGTCACACTTAACATTCCTTTCCTTTTCGGATAATATTCTTTATCCCCAAATTAAATTAAATTATTTTCATTTGTGGCAACACACTTACAATGGCGGCAACATAATTACAATGTCAGCAACACACACAGTGGCGGAAACAGCGAGTTGCCGCCACTGTAAGAGTGTGTTGCCAATGCTGTAAATTTTAATTTTGCGCAGTGGCGGAAACTTGCTGTTGCCGCCACTGTAACAGCGAGTTTCTGCCACTGCGCAAAATTAAAATTTACAGCGGCAAAAACACACTCTTACAGTGGCGGCAACTCGTTGTTGCCACTGTTAGCAACCTATGATATAGGGGTCATAATTTTGACTTGACTATTGATAATCTTGTAAATTTGTACATACTTTTCCTTCTGCAAGTTGTATTCACATATTTTGTAAAAAATCAAAAAAATTGAAAAATCAAAAAGAGGGTAAAAAGTCCTAAAAGAATAATCAAAGGACTTAGAAAAAATAAAAGACCCCAAAAGAAAAATGAATAAAACATGAAAGTGAGAAAGCATAAATGCCACTACTTTTTAATTTTTGACAATGGAAGAGTGTCAATAAATGCCATAGTCCATGATGAGTTAAACAATTTAATCTTAACTTGTCATTGTTTCAATTTCCCTTGTTGTAGATAGAGAATAATGAGTTGTCATATTACTTAATCATGACAATTCAGTAGTTAGGTAGAGAAATAAATGAATCTAACAGTTTAAACTGGATTCATGGATGAAATAAGTGTAGAATTAGATAGTTTTACTTGTTTTCAGAAAGAATAATGCTATGAAGGTTGCTAGTCTAAATGCACCTTACTACAAAGGAAGAAAAAATGTTAGCATGGTAAGCTGGGTAGGCAGAAGAAGGTGAAAATATCCAATGTAAATATCATTCATCATTGGCTTCAAAATAACTAACTTCCCTTCCCATAGTCATGAAACATTCTGAATTATCAGTCAGAAAGGCTCAAGGCATTTCCTTGACTTTTGTTGGAACCGGACCCAAGGCTCTATGACTAATTAGTTGAAAGTGTGAATGTCTATATTAATCTCTAAAATCATTACATTACCATTCATGCATTCATCCCCTTGAAAAATCCTAAGTAAAACACCATTTTTACTTAAAAGCATTATAATTCCCATTTTATTAACTTCCTACATCATTTGAAAGCAATAAACCCTCAAAATAACATTATATTATAAGTTAAGTAATAAGATCAATTGCAAATTATCTTGTAATTCACTTTACTTGTTATGATTATGTGTTTTGAGTATACCATGTCCTATTTTCATGTTAAATTTAACATATGTATTAATTCCCTTTAAAAATAACCTTTTCCTATTATATAACTGCTTTTTATATAATAAACCCAAAAACCCACTTATTTTAACTTAAGCCAAAGTTATTTATTCCCACATTTTTAAACTTAAAACCCCCCTTATAACCCCTTTGGATAAGTTTATCTATATATAAATATCCCGCACCCTAAGGTAGTTAAATCAACCTGATTTAATTCACCATATAATAAAATATTTGAGAAAAATCTTAAAACATGTCTTATATATGTTTTAAACAAAAATATAGAAGTTTTATTTAAACCAAACTTCAACAAAAATGAACCCATTTCATGTATATTTCCCTTCCCCAACTCCCTAACCTGAGGTTAAATCTATAACCTAACCCCTTCCCCACAATATATATTCCATTACAAAAACCCTCCCAATTACTTATTTTTTCATTAAAAAGGGTCATTTTGTATATGTCTAATCCAAACCTTAACACTGGGACACTTCTTGACCGATCCCCAAACCTTGTTTGATCCAACGGTTGGAAATCAACGCGCCAGTTCAATGCATTTTTCCCCTCTCCCCATCGCGCTAGTTTTCAACCGTCCAATCTCCTTTTATTCCCAAGATCTACGGCCCAAGTTGAACCTGATAACCGATCATTCCCCACATCTTCCTTTTTAATCGTAATCGTTCGCTTTCCAAAGCCAGATCCAATGGCACTAATGCATTTTTTCACTCATAAAGTAATTGAAGGATGTTTTAGAAAAGTCGCGCGAACTGGTGGTTTTCCCAAACCACCTCGCGTCAACGTGTAGAAATCCTATTGTATCGCGTTCTAAAAGCGTATTACCGCTTACCACCATTGAGCCACGCGAATACCACCGCCGGTATTCCAAAACCACTCCCGTTTAACCTTGATTTAATGTAAATTAACTGTGGTTTCCACTATGGTTTAATACATTAAAATTATAAATTTTCATTAAATCTTTCACCTTTTTACGCTTTAAACTGTGAATCCTTTGTAGAGCCTTTTTCCCTCGAAATTGTGCCGTTTAACCTTTGAGAGCCCGTGTAGAGCCATTTTCACTAATTTTAAACCTTCCAGCACCATTTTCGAGCCAAATCACCCTGCAATTCAACCAGGAAGTGGTACATTACCCTCTAAAAGAATAGCTTTGCAGAATTGAAGACTAAACGCGACTGAAAAACATCTTCAACCATGATTATACCTGTTTCAAGGTATTTTTCATCAAAAATTATCCACTGAACTTCAATTCTGAAGAAAAACTCCAAATTTTCTGTTAATTCCTATAAAAATTCCCCAATTGCACATATAAAAATTGCAGAAAATATCCATAGTACAGAGGAAACTCTATCAAAATTTTCCCAGAATCCCTAATTGCTGTTTTTTGCATCTTTTATCCATACCCTGGTCTTTTCACTGCTGGAATTCATCATAACCTACACTTTGAGCATTAAAACCTTCTTTCAATCCAAAACCCTGCTCAGAACCCTATTTTTCCAGAGAAATTCTCCAAGAAGCCCTTGTTCCAAACAAAAAAACTCAGCAAACAGTCTCATCTTGCTCTGCTCAAATTAAAAATGACAAAGAAACAAATAACCCCTAAAGCAGGAGGTCTAAAGCCTCAAAAGAAACCCTCTGCTAAAATTTCTCAGCCTGAATCTTCCAAAATTGATAAACATACCCCTGTACTCACTGTAGATTCAACAGAAGTTGTCAGGCCTGTTCAACCTCCTGTTATCTCACAAGAAAATAGCCCTTTGGTTGACCTTGACTACAGAATAATGGACCCTTCATTAGAGTTCAATTTGCTTGATGTATATAACTAATGTTTTGGTAAATCAATAGAGAAGGATGACAAAGATATACCAGTTTTGGAGTCCAATTTGCCAAAATACATTGTTCCTCAAACTCATTCATCCCCTGATTTTGTCAGAATGTGTCAATCCTTTTATCTTCCAGACCAAAGATGCATTGTGAATAAAGACAGAGAGGTCTTGTTTTACATCAGTGAAGAGTCTATAAACTCCATGCTACAACTGAACCTTGATCCCAATGCTTCTTCATTGTCCATAGAGGAGTTAACTCAAAATTACCTAGAGCTTGAATTTGCTTCTAAATTGAAAGTCTTCCAGACTTTTTGTCCCAAGCAAGTTGATATCCCCAAGCTTAATCCTCCATTTGATACCTTTGATTTCCTAGATGAAACTAGACAGATTGTCTCAATGCTATCATTCATACTAGGATACACCGGTGATGAATTCACTGATGTGGCTATCTTAGGTTTTTTGTCAACTCTGAGTCCTGGCCAGTATCCTACCATAGTGTACAATTTTGCTAAGTTCATTGCAGAAAACATACATTATCAGTTGTCTAGATTGTCAGAAGAAGGAGTCTTCAGATACACATCATATCTACTTCACCTCTTTTTGTATTATCAAGCAGATAAGTTTCCCATTGAATTTCAAAAAGTGGATCCTGAAGGAAATTTTCTTTCAGTTGTGTTTTGGTCATCAATTCTAAAAAAATGGAAAAGAGAATATAGCTTTATAGATTTCAATGACTTGTTTTTAGTGTCTTCTATGAATCTGTTGAACAAAGAGCAGACCCCTAGAATCAATGAAGAGACAAAGAGAATTCTACAGCTATCTGAGAGCTGTAAAACAGAGGACTGGTATTTATACAAAAGTTACACAGAAATCAGAGTATATGGTGCACTCCTGGCTCCATATAAACTACCAAGATTTGTTACAACAAGGATATTTGTCTTAGATTATTTGAGGCAACTATTAAATGCAAATGAAATCAATTTCATAGCTTCCAGGAAAAAGACTCAGTTTAAGCTGGAAAATCAAATTGGGCTATTTATTGTAAATAATAGAGAAGCAGCCAATGAAATCAATGTAAAATTGAAGGAGTATAAATTCCCATATAGTTTCATGTGGAATTATGATCCACAAGGTATTTTAAGCACAATGAGAGTGAAATGCAAGTTGTCTGTCTTCTTGCATGATTCCAAGCCCCATATTGAAAAGTATTCCAACAAACTTGAATGGGAGCCCAACACTCTAGTTGATGATTATTCACAAGAAATGCAGGAAAACAGTAGCAAAGGTAAGCAATTTAATCAAACACAGGTGTTGACAGTGAATAAAGAATCTGACATTCTTCATAAGAGAAGCAGAAAGGAAGATAGTTTCACTGTTGAAACTATTCAAGACAAAAGATTCAAAATTCCTTATAATAAGAAAAGCAAGTTGACCATTGAAGAAAGGGACAAAGCCATCAATATTGAAGATAATAATGGTCATGAGACTGATGATGAAGCTACAAGGATAGTAATTGAAACTCTCAAAGAGCTTCAAAATGTTCAAATTGAAGCCCAACAGAAAGATACAGTTATGGTGGATACACAATCTAAAGTTGATAAGCCATCTTCTTCTAAAGAACCTGACAATACAGAGTCAGACATTCAAATCAGGTTTAGGCAAATAAAAGAAAAGAATGAAGAAATAAAAAATGAAGCATATTCCAAGTTCCTCAAAGAAAAGCCTAGGAATAAGGATAGGCTCCTTTGGCTTTTGACTATTCTTCTAATAAATTGGTGATGTCATTTCTCAAGCCTACAGTGGCTGATCCTAAATCTATTGCAGACTATTCAAAAATAGATCTTGAGATTGATGCAGATGCTGTCCATGAATTGGACCAGATAGAATTTCATAGAAGCAACACAGATATGCTATATTCTAAGATAGTCAATAAGACTATGAATTCTATTAGGCTTGAAAAAACATTGATTAATCTTCAAACTCAAATGAAATTGGATAAAGCCTCACTTTATGCCAACAATTTTAAGATCAAAGCATGACAAGACTTGGTGATTGAAGCAGGAGATGATCCAACTAACATGGAAGTTGCAAAGGCTTTGATCAAGCAGAAAAATGAAGATATAGCTGCCCTTAGAAAACAGCTAAAATTGCCTCCAATTGAAAATTCTCAGGCAAAAGAGATTCTTCAGCAGAAAACAGAGAATGATGAATTGAAACAAATTGTACTTAAAATGATAGGTCAAATAAAATAAATGGAAAACCAGATAGAATCTTTCATGCAAGAGAATGAAAAACTAAAGAAATCTCAAGAGGTTGTCATCCCTACAGTGATTCCAACTGTAAGCACAACTGTTCCATCAACTTTAGCAGAACACTTGGCACCTCAAGGAGTACTGGCCACTGCAGTGCCAATAACCTCCCATGAAATGTCTGCCTCTTCTTCCTCAACTTCACAGGTAAACACAATACAAGACAAAGCTGCCATAATCAGAGCCATGGAAGATATGTCAATTAAAGAGAAAGAAATACTTAATTTGAAAGGAAATATTAAAAATCTAGAATCTTCCAAAAGAGATGCCCTGATTACTTCCAAAGGGCATGAGCAGAGGGCAGATAGATTGAAAGAACAGGTGAGAATTCTTCAAGCATGGGTGAATCTTACAGATCAGGTTGTATATATTAAAAATCATTTATGGACAAAAATCATTGAAGGCATTCACTCTCAATGGCCTTCAATTCAGATAATTTATGAGCAAAAAGAGTTACTACAAGTTGCTAATGCAGAAATTGATAAAACAAAGAAAGAGATTGAAAATAAGCCAGCTGAAGCAGTTCAACTCATAACATTCTTGAACAACAAAAACAAGGAAGAGTTAGAAGATTTAAAAATCGTTGACAGGATAGAAGCCATTCTTCAAATTAAGAAAGTCCTGAATAAGAGGAACATAATGAATAACTTGGAAGACAGATGTAAAGACATGAATTTGGCCATCTCAAGATTTTGGGCCAAATACAAAGTATTATCATAAACAAGTTTGCCAGAAATTCATGCATTAAATGACAAATTGATGCCATAGAAAGATTATGATCAAAAAATCAGAAATCATGCAAAAGAGCAAGCTAAACAACCACTGCCACAAGGATCACCAAGTGGCAAAGTACTTCTTCATTATTTTGAAAATCTATTCTTTTTGGAAAATGAAATCAAACATATGTTCACTGTAAAGCCTAACTTTGCCAAATATACTGAAGAATATGAAGATCCCCACTACTGAACAATGGCAAGAATTCACAGATCTACTGTGAATTTGATAGGTAAAGGGCTTGAATTTCCATAAAGAGTCATATGAACAATGCAGGGTACAATCTCTGTAATTTGGGTTTTAATGTACTCTGTGTGTCATTGAAGAATTTGTCTCAGCATTTCATGAATATTATTCGACTTAATTCTGTGTGAATGGGCTTGAATTTCCATAAACAGTTAAATGAAAAATGCGGGACACAATCTCTGTAATTTGGGTTTTAATGTACTCTGTGTGTCATTGAAGAATTTGTCTCAGCATTTCATGAATATTATTCGACTTAATTCTGTGTGAATGGGCTTGAATTTCCATAAACAGTTATATAAAACCATCACATATAAAACCAGAAAAAACCATCACAAAAAATAAAAGCATCCATCACATATAAAACCAGAAAATAGTGAGGTCTTCTATTAAAAACAACTCATACAAATTGATGGAGATCATGCTCCAATCTATCTCAAAAAAGATGAGTACAATAATATTACTTCCCCCATAATAACCCCAAGCCCAATCACAACAAAC
Organism: Pinus albicaulis; assembly: GCA_034641835.2. Taxonomy (NCBI): domain Eukaryota; kingdom Viridiplantae; phylum Streptophyta; class Pinopsida; order Pinales; family Pinaceae; genus Pinus; species Pinus albicaulis. The sequence goes on from CM076572.1 coordinate 3,339,569, forward strand.
ATCCATTCATTAATAGGCAATCTATAACGATGCTTATCAATAACAATTGGAGCACATGTTGGCTCCACAAATCTACCACATCCACGTCCTTTGGATGCTGTTTCAAAAAGTGTTGCATCAGAGACCCTTTGGACATCAGATTGGTACATAATCTCAAAGTTGTGGAATTGTGCAGCAATGGATTTTTCTTTCTGCTGGAGTGGCTTTAGGTTAGGTCTTCTAACTTGGAAGACGCCACTCATCTGGTTGATTATTAGCTCCGAGTTAGTGTATGCCACAATGTCATTTTCACCATAGTTCCGTGCAGTCGTGAGGCCCTCTATCAAAGCATGATAGTATGCCTCATTATTTGTGGTAATCCCAGGTATTTCTCTACTATTTTGATATACCTGGCTAAGTGATTGATTGTGAAGCACGAATCTTATCCATGCATTCCCTGGGTTTGGATGGCACCATATTTGGATAGCTAGCACCCATTTTGCAACCATATGCAAAACAAGAAAATAAAAAATAAATACAGCTCTCTCTACAAAATAAAAACAAAATGAAGTTTGCAATATAAATAAAAATTTAATTATTTTTATTTGCGGCAACATACTTACAATGGCAGCAACACAATTACAATGTCAGCAACATACACAGTGGCGGCAACAGCGATTTGCCTCCACTATAAGACTGTGTTGCCGCCGCTGTAAATTTTTCGGCCACTGTAACAGCGAGTTGTCTCCACTGCGCAAAATTAAAATTTACAGCGACGGAAACTCGTTGTTACAGTGGCGGAAAAAGCGAGTTGCTGCCACTGTAACAGCGAGTTGTTGCCACTGTAAGACTGTGTTGCCACCGCTGTAAATTTTAATTTTACGCAGTGGCGACAACTCACTGTTACAGTGGCGGAAACATCGAGTTGTCGCCACTGTAACGGTGTGTTTCTGCCACTGTAAATATTAATTTTTCGCAATGGCAACATCATCTAACCATTCGACTGAAATAAATAAATAACAAAACCCGTAGGCGTTTCAGTCGAATGGTTAGCTTACTCCAATAAAAAAGGAATGGTTAGCTTAATCCATAAATAAATGGAAATAAACACTAGAATTTACCGCAGTTGCTTGCGGAAATGCATTGAAGAAAATTTACTCACCTTGCTCTACTCTGTTGATAAGGAAGGGAGGAAGAACCAGGGGCTCTGTTATGCTCTACTCCAATTGTTGGTACTCCTCTCTTCTACTACTACTGCTCTGATATGCTCTGCTCTCGACCAAGAAACGCACTCGAATAAATGACTCGACCGAAGGGAGAAACGCACTTGACTGAATGACTCGACCGAATGGAGAAAAAACACACTCGACTGAATGACTTGATGAAATGTTTGGTCGACGGAATGAATAAATAGAGAGTTAGCTTACTCCTGGGATTTTTGCATAAATTTGAAATGTGTTTGCATGGTAACTCTGGTAGATAGCAGGAATAATGTCCGAGTTGGTAGATAGATGCCATAAAGGCTGAGCGAGTAATTCAGTTCAAAATGGAGAAAATGTCAATCTCCAATGTCAATTCAGCCCTGAAGTGGCTACGCGAGCTCGCATGATGGCTCATGTGAGCGTACACAAGGAATGGCTTAAAACGGTGAGAGTTAGCCCATTACGGATGGTTGACACGGAATGGTAATGGTAACAACGCGGGGACGGATGGAGACGGAGACAGTGAGGGGTGTGGGGCCCACATTTTCCAGAGGCATTCGCCGGATGTATTCGGCAGTCTGCCAGGGGCATAAAACTCAAGGCCATTCCATCGAATCGTTAGCCCAATCCTTGGTATTGTCATGTAGGAATTTAATGTTCTCCTCATTGATCTCAAGATTGAGGTGGATGATGAGGCTCTTGCACATGCCCTCGACATGGTGGAAGGTTGTCTTCCCTCCACGGGTCGGTCGGATCCCCATACTTGCGTGGCCCTTGGCATGTTAACAACTTCCTCACCAAGGGATGCTACTGTAGGTTTTCTTTCTGAAAAGGGGGATCACTGCAAAAGACCCAGAACAAAGGGAATTCGGGTTCTTCTTCGGGGGTGGCAGAAAAACTGTCTAAGGCCCAAGTGGATTGAAAAATATTAAGTTTTGGGCATGACGTCCTGTGGGAGTGAGCGGTGAGCCTGCACAACCGTTCTCTGGTCGGTCGTTAGAATTTCTCTAAGTTTAGTGGAATCCACCATTCTCCTTAGCTAATGGAAGCCTGGAAGATGCTACTAGGATACCGACCACTGGTCAGTAAACTGGAGGGCAGCTGGTTTGGGTTTCATTTCATGAAAGCGGAGGACCTAGTGGAGGTGTACAACAGGGTTTGGGTTATCGGATGCTGCTTTATGGAACTTCACCGATGGAAGGTTGGTTTTCATCCTCTCTGTAATGCCCCAAAGTTTAACTTCATCTGGGTGAAATTACCTGGCCTACCCTTGGAGTTTGGACTCCCCAAGCTTTACAAAGGATTGGTAATTGTCTTGGCACTTGCCGATATACCGACCCAAAATGCACTGGCATCTTCGATAAGCGAATTGCCTAGATTATTGTTGAAACGTCGTTCTCAGGGGGTATCCCTGCTATGGTGGATTTAGGCTGGGAGGGTCATGTTCATCAACAAGTGGTGGATTATTGGCAAACACCCTTTAGGTGTCACCTGTGCCACGAGATCGGCCATCTTATGCGAAGGTGCTCAAGATTTAAGGATTCCTACTCCAAGCAGGGTACCGGGGGGCCGAGCACCGGGGAGGGGACTCGGATTTCTAGTGCTTTCATGGTGCCTCACTTGCCTCATCAAACTCTATTCTCGGGTAAGTCTCCCCTAGCTCCATCACAATATTTTGACCATGATTTTTCTGCTTTTTATTTTGAGTCAGATTTGGTGGATTTATCTGAGGTTCAGGCGATTACAGTGGAATCGCATTTGTCCAAACCTCCCCCCCGACTCATGTTTGTTGCCTAATCACCAATTATCTATTCCTCCTCTGATTAGCTCCCTTCGGCTTAGTCCGATAAAGGATCCCTCCTTTGTCGGGAAGGCCCCTTTTACTCCTCGGGCGCCCCTGGACTCTCCATCCTTATTGTTTCCTGTTCTAGGTCTTGCTTCGCCTCCACCTTTCCGTACCCCCCTCCTCGTCTCGAGGTTGGAAAATTTAATTAACGAGACCTTTTCCTCCAGTCCTTTGGCATCTCGAGACTCTCCCTCGACCCCTTGCTCCCTTCCTCCAAAGCTGGGCGAGGAGGGAATCTTATCCCCTCAAAATTCTGTTGGGAGTGATATTGAATTTATTCTGCACAATTCTCAGGCTCTAATGGTTCCTCTGACCATTGATTCTAGCTTCCCTTCTCCCCCTTTTATGTTCATAGCCCTTCCTCGACTCACAATGTGACTATTCGGAAAGGGAAAGGCCAACCACGGGGCAAACCCAAATTTTTCAGGGTGGGTGATATCTTGGATCCTCCTGCCAGAAATTTTCGCAGTGTCCCCGTCACTTAGTCTTCAGATTGAGTCCTTAGAGATTTGACCCCTGCTTCTGCTAGTTTACCATGATCCTCTGCTCTTTGAACATAAGAGGGGTGGGGGGTAGAGAAAATTTTGTCTCTCTAAGGGATTACCTTTATGCGGCTAAGTCTTCTATTATTTTCTTTTAAGAGACTATGTCTAATGCTGTTTGTGCCCGTGATTTTTGTCGGAATTTGTTTCTAGACTGGAACGTGGTCGCCACCGATGCCATGGGTTGCTCGGGCGACCTTGCTGTCATTTGGTACCCTGTCGGGGTTTTCTTTCTGGCTTTCAGTTTCATTGGTGGTATCTTTTTATCAGGACATTTCAGAGGTTTGAAGCGGCGAATCTACTTGAGGAATATTTACGCTCCCTATAAAGAGAAGCATGGTTTCTGGGTTAAAATGGAAGCGTGTGGTCTTCTAGCATTGGATAACTGCATAATGGCAGAGGACTTTAATTGCACCTTGAGGATTGGGGAGACCTGGGGTATTTGAGGTAGAAGGGATTCATCTGAAGATTTCATTTTTTCTCTCTTAAATTCTTACAACCTGATTGATCTATATCTAGAGCGGGAGGGGTCGAATTGGTACAATGGACGGGCGGGGGATGCTCTCATTGGGAAGCTATTAGATCAAGTTTTGGTTAAGCCCAATTTTTTGCCTTTTATGGGCGGGTTAAAAGCTAGGGCCAAGGACTTGGTAATTTCAGATCATCGACCAATTTTGGTTGATTGGAAATTTGAAAATAAGGTAAATGGTTATCCGTTCAAGTTTAATGGTGCTTGGTTTTCAAGCATTGGTTTTAATGAACTAGTTAGAAGGCATATGGATGAATACAAAGGCTTAGAGGGTTTTTCGGGTATGGCATTACTCGCTCAGAAATTAAGGAGCCTCAAGCACAGTGTTAAAATGTGGGAAAAAGAGGAAAAGGTAAAAATTCTTAGGGATCTGAAGCAAATAAAGGAAGAGATGTCAAACATCTTAAAAAGGATTGAAAATGGGACTCAGGAATCGAGTAGTTGGTCTCATCTCAAAGAATTAGAAGAAAATAAGAGGAATATTTTTCTCTTTCATGAGCAGACTAGGCGCTTGAAGAGTAGAGCGACATGGCTCAAAGAAGGAGATAATAACACTAAGTTCTTTCACCATTTCTCTAATGGGCGCAAGAAAGTGAACGCGATCTGGAACCTGGAGGTCAATGGGTGTTATGTCAACACCACAACAAGTATCCAGGATGAAGCTATTAAGTATTTTGAATCTCTCTTAAAAGGTAGAAAGGAGGTGAGGTATGAAGAACAACTAAAGGTATTGGATTTGTTTCCAAGGATGTTTTGGGTCTCTGAAAATGCTAGCCTTATGATGCCTATTTTCAATGGGGAAGTGGAAACAATTCTCAAATCCTTTCCTTGTGATAAGAGTCTGGGTCCAAACGGTTGGATGCCAGACTTCTTCATGCACTTCTCTGACATTTTTATAAGGGATATTAAGGAGATTATTGAGAAGGTCAAGAACACTGGTAATTTCAAGGGAGGGATAAACTCTACTTTCATTGTGCTTATCCCAAAGAAAAAGGACCCCAGATGTTTTGCAGACTATAGGCCGATATCCCTTTGTAATAACCTCTACAAGATCATGTCCAATTTGTTGTTGGAAAGACTAAAAGGAATATCTTCCACCTACATTACTCCAGAGAAGTCAGGTTTCTTGCCTAGGCGGAGCATCCATGACGCGGTGGCTATCACCCAATAAACTATGCACTCTATTGCAACTAAAAAGATAAAAGCTGGTATTATGAAGGTTGACTCAAGTAAGGCTTATGATAAGGTTGATTTGGGGTTCCTTATATTAATCTTGCATAAGATAGGTTTTTCATGTGAGATGACTGAGTGGATAGCGGCATGCTTCACTTCAACGTCTTTGGCCATCATTATAAATGGATCTGCTTCAAATTATTTAAACCTAGGAGAGGGCTCAGGCAGGGATGCACCCTCTCCCCCTAATTTTTATCCTGGTGATGGACGCTCTAAGCCCAAACATCAAATGAGTGGCAGAAAGTGGTGTTTTCAAAGGTATAAACATTACCAATAGGGGTGACATTACTCATAATGTTTTTGTGGACGATGTTTTTTTTTTTGGTATGATGATCAAAAACAGTTGGAGAACTCTAGAACTTATATTCAGAAATTTTTGTGAAGCTTCGAGTATGAAAGAAAATGAGGGTAATTCCTATTTCTATCATCTCTAGGGCTCCTTGTATGACATAGCCTCTTTAATTTCCGAATTTCCAGCCTGGACGAGGGATTCTCATGCCTTGGTTTCAAATTAAAGGCTTCTAGATATACTTCGGGTGATTGGGAATGGATCCTTGAAAAATATCAGTGCAGAGTAAATATGTGAGCAAATAAGTGGTTATCTAGGGTAGGTAGGCTTGTTTAAACTCAGGCTGTTCTTCAATAGATTACCGTTTTCTGGGCTCATCTTTACTGCATCTCGCGGAATATAATGACGAAGATACAAGGTTTGATGGCACATTTTATATGGAATGGTGGATTAGGTAAGGCCTCTTTCCATCTGGAAAAGTGGGATTTAATTACAGCTCCCAAAGAATTAGGGGGGTGGGGGATCATTAAATAGGAAGATTTCAGTTCTGCTCTCTTAATGAAGTCATTCTGGAGGTGTTTGACCTGCTTAGGTATTTGGAAGAACATTATGGATCAGAAACATTTCAAACATAAAACTATCGAGGACCTTTATTTAGGAGACAGTCTTCAGATTCAGGTAGGGTCCCCAATCTGGAAAGGATTTTAGAGAATCTGGCCACAATTCAGAGACCATCTAAGATGGAAGTTTGGATTGGGGGGTAATATCCATATTGGGTCAAAAGCTATGGGTGCATCTCTAGATGGCCCCTTTCTTTCGGAATTCCTGATTTCGCAATTACAACGAAGGGGCGTTTTTTTTATTGGACAAATTTTATCCTCGCAGGAGGAGATTCCTTACTGGCTTTCAGCTTGTCAATTGGGATTACCAGCAACTGTGGATTTTGAATGGGAAGGGTACTGTGACTATTTAAGAGTACTGGGGCTGCATAAGCATAGTCAAGGGGACAAAATCAGATGCGGGGGTGGGGGGGGGTAAGACTCAAAGGGATCAAATAGTTATAAAGGACCTTTACCTTTGTATGATGCATGATCGGGTGGAGATAAGGAGTCCTAGTTGGCTAAAGGATCTATGGGGAGCAAGAGTACAGAAAAAACAATCTATTTTCGTTTGGCTAGTTTAGTGGGACAAGAATCTAACTTGGAAGAACCTTCAGAAAAGAGGGATGAGTGGACCTGGGATCTGCTTGTTATGTGGGACTGATAATGAAGATAATTATCATATTTTTATTGATTGTCCATTCACCAGGCAGGTAATTCAACTTATTTGTAAGGATCTCAAATGTGATATTCCTGTATATGATAGTGCTGAGGGTTGTTTTTTACGGTGGGGAGAGATTGGAAAGTTCTACATAAATTTGGCTATCATGATCCATTGGAGCATCTGGGGATGTCGTAATAGAAAGTTATTTGAGGACTAGGTCAGTGAGCCAGAGAAGATTTTTAATCTAATTTTATAGGATTTGGATAATCTGAAGATCCTAGAAAAGCCCCCAATTGACTTATCTATAAGAAATTTTCCTTATGAAATTAGCTACCCGACGGGTTCTTTTGATGTAGCTGTTCAAAATTAGAGATGTGGTTGTGGTGCATGGTTACTGCTCACCCCTTCTTGTCACTATAAGTACTTTTGGTTCGGAGGCATTGGAACTAATATGAGGGCTGAGGTAATAAAACTATGGGGATTAATGTGGTTTGCTAACCACCTTTGTATTGATATGTTATCCATTTTCGAAGACTCTAAAGTTTCTATTGATCACTTAAACCAAGAGGCTTCTATAAACATGAATTTTCTTTCTACTTGGATCAACTACATAGAAATCCTGAGAATTTTTTTTTCTTCTATCTCCTTCAGTCACATCTTTAGAGAAAATAATTCTCAGGTAGACAAATTGTCAAAACTGGGTCTAAAGGAAAGATTCGGCAAAATACATTATGAATTTTTTGAAGCAGAGGGCAGTGGAGTGAGGGGCTCGGTAATGTTTTCTTAATTTTCACCCTTACTATAGGTTCGGGGGCGTCAGCAGGAGCGGTACAATGTAATACTTCATGGTGTCACTTGCTTCGGGAAAATCCATTGTAATTTTGTTAAGGTCAAAGATGTCTTCTCCTTTTTTCTTGATACGGAAAAGATTAGTAGTGATAGGGATAGAATGAAAGAGTATTTCTATTTTTGGATGTACTTTCTAAGGAGTGTATTTTTTTGTAACTCTCTGCTGGCTGAAGTACTTTTTAGGAACCAAGGTAAAGCCTGCACATTTTGTATGGTGGTGAACCATGAAAGTTTGTATGGAATTTGTAATTGCTGAAGGAAATGTATTTTTGATCTTCAAAGCTTCTGTACTAGTACTTTATATAAACCAACTGTTTTTTTCTCCTGAAAAAAAGGTAGACATATAATTGAGACTATGAAGGAAGGAAGCATAATTCAAAAAGACCGCCCGAAAATGGATTTCATGGTTTGGAGAGAAAAAATGAATTACTTAATGCCTAGTAACAACATAAATAATGAAAACCTTGAATAATATATCATTAATATTATTAATGTGAAATGAACTTTATATTATTAATTCTACTAAAATCACTTTTTAAATATTATAAATGTAATAATAGGTCAAAAATATTGATTGCTACTATTTATGGTAATAGATCAGGTGAATGAAAGTTTCAATTCATAACTATAGAATAATTAGCTTAATATTAACACATTAAAGCTCCGACGATGAATGCTTGGTTCCATTTTCTGTGTCAAATGGCAGATGAAATCACTGAAGAATTCGTATTCGGTGCTTTTCCTTAAAATATGATTTAAGTTTTGTTTTTTTTTAAACTAATCTATGGGTTTTTGTACACAAATAATGAAAAATCTATCTCGTTTTCTAGCTTTTGGGTTCTAGGTGAAAATATATGTGCATATTTTTTTATGTTATGGCCACTGCATATTTCTTCCATTTTTTAAGAAGTAATTTATGTATAGGATTAAAGCATATAGTAAATAGTCTTTGTTACAATACCATGGGCCACCATATATGTATATAATACATGTTGATATGATATTTAATTAATTTAAAATAAACTAATTCAAAGCTTGATATTTATCTCCAAATTAAATAAAATGACATAATTAATTTGGAGATGCTTCATCTATTACTACTATTAAAAATATTAACATATTCTAGAAAAATTAAATATCTACCATCTACTTTGTAATTACTAATAATTAAAAGAAAAGGTGAAATGAAGATTGAGCATCCAATGATGGTGAAACCCTAGTAGGGATTGTTACCAGGAGAGCGATGGTGGCGTGGACGTGTTTACAGGCTTGAAGCCATACTTGTTAGTTGGGGCCACTCATTGCAGACAAGTGGCGGCACCTGGCTGCAAGCACGAGGCGCCTCGGTCTCCATACCACTACAAATGGAGGTAAGAGGTTTTACAGTTTAACACTTCCTATTTTCATCTTTAGGGTTTTCAAGAAGGTTAGGCCAACAGTTTAGGCTAGCAGGAGCACGTGTCAGGCATGAAGGTGAACAGGTAACGGAACTAGCTGTTGTCAACTAAGAGGATAATAGGGTAACAATTTTCAACGAATTAGAAAAGGTGGAAGTGGATCCCGAGCCAGGGGATATGCTAACAATGTGGGGTTTGGTCGTCACAGACCAGAATCTGAAGAAGTTCATTGGTCCAGCTGGCATGTGTGCATGGATCTCTGGAGGCTTAGAAGAGGAGAGGAAGTAGGGAGGGGATCTATTTTCTCTAGATGAAACCCTAATCAACATGGAAAAATGGAATTTTTTGGTGATAGAGACACCAACAGAATGTCAGGAGCCTGCCAAAATATTTTGTGCAGAAGCGGGGCTTCAGCTGGTAAGTGGTAAAAACCATGACTTGCAGCGCTCTGTTATTTTCACAGGGGGTCTTGAGGATATAAGAGCTAGTTCTAGATATCTAAAGAAGCAGTATATGACATATTCCTTGGAAAGGGAGCTCTCCACCCCACCCGTGAACAAGGGCGGGGTGGTGGAAGGCTTGGTGGCGCATAGACCCCTGCGAAATCCAGGAGTGGGAGAAAGGCTATTACAAGGTTACCTACGGGAGGAAGGCTTGGAGAACATATTTGATGCCATTACAAGAGACCGGAGGCTTTGGGATAAATCACAGAGATGGGGAGGAGGGACTGCAGAAGAAGGGAGATCATTGGCAGTTCACCAGACTCACGAAATTCATAAAGAGTATCGGTCTACCTATGGTAATGTTATAGAGGTTTTCGTCTCAAATTCGGTCCTTCAACTGGAAGGGGAAACTGGAGATCATAGAAGTGAGGAAGAGAGGTTTATGGTTAATGCAATTATGGAAGTGGAAGTCCTCGAACAACGAGGTCATCTGGAGCAAGGAGATGAAGGAGGAACTGATAGCTCAGGGGGGAAACGAAAGAAATCAAAAGTAGTGAGGAGAAAGGAGAAGATCCCCAGCCTTCTCCTGGGTATCGAAATCTTGGTTGACGAAGCAATGGAAACAACTGAACTCACCTTAGGTGGAAGAGCCAAAGGGAATAAGTATTTAGCTAATTTATTCAAAGAATGGGTAGCCAAGGCATGCAAGGAAGCTTCTGACCAATGATTTGAGACAGATAACTTAACAAATGGATGGTTCATGATGAAATTTTAGAGTAAGGAATCAATATAGCGGATTTTGGAGAGGAATTGGGGTTTCGGTCAGGCTCCAATTGTTTTCAAACAATGGATCCCTCTATTTGATGTACACAGAGAGAAGTTGGTAAACCTTCCAATTTGGGTTCAGCTACCAGATCTCCTGCATCCTCTTTGACCAGAAAATGTCTTCACAGAGATAGGGAATGAGCTCAGGAAATTCTTGGAAGCAGACAAGGGAACACAGAATGACAATAATATTGGTGTGCCTAAACCCTCGAGACGGCCTAACATAGGTTATTCAGCTGCACTACAGAGATTGATCTTTCATACAAGCGCTCGACTATGAATAGATTCCTTTCATCTATCATAGATGCCACCAGTATAGACACCTGGTAAAGGATTTCCCTCTGAGTATAAGGAGGAGGAGGAAACATAGGAAGGGAAAGAACAGGTCTGAGAAGGAGGAAATGATAACAGTGAAGAGGCCTCCAACGTAGGTATATAAGGGACAGAAGAAAGGGGATCCTATGTCAATTGAAGAGGAGAAGACCATGGATGTGCAAACGGAAGAGATAGAGGCATAGATACATGAGATGGAAGAAGAACCGAGCCAAGATGCAACGGTGGAGCAACTATTGCTACAAAAATACTAATGAATGAGGGTATTGTCATCGACATTCCTCCCCTCTTGGGCACTCCTGGTTCTATAAAACATGAAGGGGAGAGAATCCCTTACAATCTGAGATCCCGAGAAAAGACGGAAAACCTCCTGGAAGTGTTAGGGGATTTAGGGAAACTTTTGGACCCTTATTTGGGCCCAAAGTAGAGGGGTGGGAAGTCAAACCTGTCAAAAGCTCAGATTAGAGACAAAATTGACATAGCAGATGGGAAGAAGAGGTCTTTAACAAGGGTACTTAAAGTAGTGCACACCCCAGGTGTGATGAACAAATGATTATTATTTCCATAAACTGTAAAGGGCTGGCTAGTAGCCCCAAAAACTAGCTCTCAAGGCCTTAATATCAAAATATGGCTCAGATGTAATAATTCTCCAAGAAACGTTATGAGTAGGAGAAGAATTCAAATCATCTGTTTCTAATATATTCCTTGGATGGTCCTTTCAGTGTCTGTATGCCAAAGGAAGGTTTGGGGGTCTCGCCCTAGGCTATAAAGAAGTAAAATTCAAATTGATTAGCTCATGGGGTTTGGAGCAGGCCCTAGCACTTGAAGCCTGCTCCATATACCTTTGCACAAATCTCCTCCTATTGAATATATATGATCCCTGTTAGGATCAGATGGTTTTTTGGAATGAGATGTGGGAAAAATCGTTCATGGGGAATACAAACCTGATCTTAGGAGGGGACCTCAATTTCTCACCTAGATAGGTTGAAACCTCGGGCTCTACTGCTCGTACTGACCCTTTGTCAGACTATTTCTCAAACAAAATTAGAGATGGTAAGTTTATTGACATAAACCTTCTTAAGATGAGACCGACCTGGAGGAACAGGAGAATTGGGGAAGCTAGGGTTGCAAAGAGGTTGGATAGATTCCTAATCAAAGAGGAGCTTATGGATAGAATCCATATTCGTAGGAAACATATTAATGAAGGGGGGAAGCAGATCATCATCCTATTCTCATAGATCTCAAAGGATCCAATTAAAAACCAGGATCAACCTTCAAATTTAACCTTGGATGGCTTAAGGAGGATTCCTAAAACTCATTTTTCAAGGCCACATGGAGACCTCTAGGGAAAGAGGAGGGTTCAAACAAAGCCACCTACTTATGGGAGAACCTGAAACGAATGAATAAAGCCACCATCGTGTGGGAAAAAATGAGAAAAGAGAAAGAGTAGTAGCGGTTAAACTGGATAGGAGAGGAGTTGGTGAGAATGGAGAGCCCAATGGAAGATGGATATGAAACATGGGAAAAGAGGGAAAAAATAAAAATCCTGGAGGTGGAAAGAAAGAAAATTTTCCAGGAAAGGGAAGAACAGTGGAGATTAGAGAGTAGATCAATTTGGCTTTCAGTAGGGGATGAAAACTCAAAGTTCTTTCACAACTATGCCAAAGGGAGAAACAATACAAATACTATTTGGGGGATGAGGACGGAGGAGGATAGGATAGAAAAAAAAATTGAGGATCAGGATACCATGGGAAGGAACCACTTCAGCAATATTTTCAAAGCCCCTGATGTAGTGACTATAGCTAAAGTGGTGTGGGTGGCACAATTCTTCCACGGATATGCTGAGGAAGAGGAAAACGAGATGTTGTTGATCCCGATGACAAAGGAGGATTTGGAAGGAGTTCTTAAATCAATGCAAAAGGATAAGAGCCCTGGGCCGGATGGGTGGACAATAGAATTCTTTCAAAAAAAAATTGAATTTGTGGGGGAGGATCTAATAAGGGTTATGGAAGAATCAAGGATAAAAGGAGATATCTTCGAACCATTAAACTCGAATTTCTTAGCCCTTATTCCAAATTCAGAAGATCCTAGATATTTTGATTATTTCAGACCTATATCCCTCTATAACTGCATATACAAAATTATTAGTAAAATCATAGCAGTAAGACTAAAGACGATCTTGTCTAGAAACATCTCGAAAGAACAATTTGGGTTCTTGGATGGAAGGAAAATTCATGAAGCAATTGGAGTTGCTCAAGAAGCAATGCATAGCATCAAAAGGAATAGGAGAAAAGGGATGATTGTGAAAATTGACTTATCAAAGGCATATGAAAAGATAAGTTGGCTATATATAAGGATGTTTTTGATTAATCTAGGCTTCAATATAGCTTTCACCAGCTAGGTGATGGGATGCATTACTGATGTTAGTTTTGTGGTTTTGATTAATGGGGCAAAATATCGTTTCTTCAAGAGCCAAAGAAGACTTAGATAGGGGTGCCCTATATCACCACTATTATTTCTCCTAGCAGCAGAAAATTTAAGTCAGATGCTGGTAGAAGGAAAAAGAAAGGGGGGTGTCAAAGGCATTGAAGTAGCGATAAATATCCATATCACTCATTTGTTGTTAGTTGATGATATACTCCTCTTTAGTGATGGTAGTAGGAGGGACATCAAACACATAAAATCCACACTTGAACTTTTCCTCGTAGCCATGGGTATAAGCATAAATGTAAAAAATATCTTCAATTCTATTGGAAGGCCTCTCGGGAGAGGATTCCAAAAGGATCTCAGGGGAGCTCCCTTTTGAGGTTAATATGATGGACAAAATCTTCAAATATTTATGTTTGTTATTCAAACCTGACTCCTACAAAACTTTGGACTGGATGTAGATGGTGGAAAAAATTGAAAAAAATCTAAAACATTTGAGTTATAAATGGCTCTCCAAAGCAGGTAGGATGGTGTTAATAAATTCAGTGTTAATGTCTATCCCAGTTTTTGGGTTGCACTAACTTGGATGCCAAAAGGAATATTGGAGAGGATAATAAAAGTATGTAGTAAATTTCTGTGGGCAAGTTCAAAGGAGGAGGTAGTACTTCCATGGGTAGCATGGGATAAGATAGCTAGACAAAAGTATTGGGGGGATTGGGGCATAAAATATCTTCCCTCTTTTGTGTCAACCCTGGTAGAAAAAATGGGCTGGATATTTCTCTCCAAGGAAACCCTCTGGACTATGGTTATAAAAATAAAATACATCGACCCAAAGCCCTTGATTGAATGGTTGCGAACCCCTGTAAAAAATCTCTTACGGGCATCAGTGGTTTGGAAAACCACCCTTGGGTCACTAAAAATCATTAAGGAGGGATTGGTATGGTAGATAGGAAAATTTGACCAAGTTAGAATTGGATTGGGCCCCTAGGTTGGCTGCAACAAGGGCTTCTCATTGCCAGAAGAATTAAGAACCCATCTATCCTCCAAAGGGTATTTATTCTTAATTCAAATACAAAAAAAAATTCTTCTCCTCGATATGGCAGAAAGCTTGGAAGTCAGGTGAGGACTTGGAATTAGATCCACAATGGAATGAGGCATGGAAACTCTACACGAATGAACTTGTGCGTTCAAATTTTTTTCTCAGAGACTGTCCTGATGAACTGAGATGGGTCCATGCTCCTACAGGCATATATTCTCCAAAGTTTGGATACTCATACCTAATGTCTAAGAAGGGATGGGAGGCACCAGAATGGTGGGAAAAACTGCTATGGAAACTGAAATTCCCATCAAAATCTAGGCAATTCTTCTGGTGTATACTGAGAAACAAAGTCCCAACATGGGATAAAATATTTTTTAAAAGTAAATAAATTGGTTCATTAATGTTAACTTTAGAAAATATGCTTAATTTTTTAGTCAAACGTTAAACTAATTCATAGTAAAAAATATATTGAATGTGATGATCCACTACCTTGCAACAGGGATAATAATATTGCCTATCCGCGAACTAAAATAAAAAAATAAATTAACCCAAAACTATAAGATTAAACTTAGGCCAATATATATTATTATTTCATTAAAATCATTACTACATGGTCTATTTATGGATAAATGGCTACTCATTTCGATTTTATTCTCCTTGATACTAGGAGAATAAAGATAGGATTGCATTTGAAATTGATAAACTAAAAAAAATAATCTCTATGATGATTTCATTAAAATCATTGGCAGTGAGCTTCTTCCTTTAATTTTTACATGATGAACATTGTGCAAAAAAAAATGATTTAAATTTCAACCATCATCTTTGTTCAATTATTTGGATGTTTTTTGGTTTCAAACTTCCTCCATGTTCCCATTTCACTACAAGAAAAAATAACATTGGTGAGGGGAAAAAATGGTCACCATAAGCTCATTGGTGAGGGTCAAAAGAGCCTTCGTCACCAAAAACTGAACGTCACCAAAGGTGGCGTCGCTGAAAGTATAGGTGTTGTGGTGAAATTCAAGGTCCGTCACCAATAATGATTTATAGTGATGAATAGTGATCGTCACCATTTCATATGAGCAATGGTGACGGACAATAGCCTCCGTCACCAAAAAACTAAACGTCACCAAAGGTGGCGTCATCGAAAGTATAGGTGTTGTGGTGACATTCAAGATCCATCACCAATAATGATTTATAGTGATGAATAGTGACCGTCACCATTTCATATGAGCAATGGTGACGGACAATAGCCTCCGTCACCAAAAAACTGAACGTCACCAAAGGTGGCATCGCCGAAAGTATGTGTTGTGGTGACATTCAAGGTCTGTCACAAATATTGATTATAATGACGGATAGTGACCGTCACCATTTCATATGAACAACAACTATTTTTTGTGATGGACCTTTCATGGCCGTCACTATTGGTGCATATATATGGCGACGTTCATTGACCGTCACCATAAACTCATTGGCGACATCAAGGTCTGTCACGAATAATGACTATAATGACAAACAGTGACCCTCACCATTTCATATCAACAAAAATGATTTATGGTGACTAACCTTTAATGGTCATCACTATTGATGCATGTATATGGTGGCGTTTGTTGAACGTCACCATTTCATATTTTTGTGAGGGTTGAAAAATGTCACCATAAGCTCATTGGTGATAGTGAAAAGAGCATCTGTTACCAAAAACTGATCTTTGTCATTCCCTATATATGAATATCAGGGCACAATTGAATCGAACCACCAACCTCCTGCTTGTAAAGCAGGTGCTCTTCCATTGAGCTAGCACCCTTTAAAGAATTAGACTTTAAACTAGCAATTGCCCCTAAAGATGCAAAGATACACCAAAGGAATAAGAACCAGGAAAACTGAAATAATTCAGTGTCCTTGCTCCTATTTTTATTCTACGACACTCTACAAAGTATGATCTTGATCTATGACGTATTTGTGTTGAGTGGTTCTAATTTAATAGTAAATTTTATATTCAGATAAAATAAATGAATAACTGAGAGGCCTTACGGGCTAATTTTTAATCCTTACACCAAAATCTCTTAATATTCAAGTCTATGTAACAACTCCTTCAAAGTTCAAACTGAAGTAGATTTTAAATGGAAAGCCTAAAACCAGCTAAGTAGTTTACAAGTTAACATTTTGGATATAACTTCTGTTCAATTTATGTGACAAGTTATGCCATAACCTTGAAACTAGTTTCTTAGCTAAAATACTTTCTTAAGTCAACAATGACAAAGAAAGATAGTCATGGCAAGAAAAATTCTCTTTCTTTTTCTAATGAGGGTGCATGTAACTTGATAAAGGTTGTATGAGAGTATCAAACCATAAACAGTTTCACTAAAACATGGAAATGACAAAGTCTTGTTAAGCAACGAAATTTTAATTGAATATATGAAAAGTATCGAGCTAAATGATATAATTAAACTAAAAGTAACAGTAAAAAAATGAAATTTCCATCATATACCATCTAGTTTGGTTAGTTCTTCAGAAAGAGAAAGTGCAATTGCATGATCCAACTCCTCATCTTGATTATGTAATGGACCATCCTGAACAAAAATGTTCACATACAACAATCAATGTTATTGTATTGGTAAGAATTTTGATATAATCTATCAAAGCATGTACTATGTAGGAGAATAACTGGAAAGCACAACTGTAAATTTGAATCACAACATAACAATATAAAAAACATGCAACAGGAAAGGAACAACTCCACAATTTGAGAAATATGAACAATCCGTGAACCTGTTCTTATATATTGATATATATAACAAAATAGAAATCTAGATTTATGAAATTCAAGTATCACACAACAATGTCTTGAACAAATCTCAATATGTAAAATAGTATTTTTTGCATTTGGATTTACCTTGCAGAACCTCAGGAAAAAGTTACCACAGAAACAGCCAATAAACATAACAACATGGACCTCAGGAGAAATTGTGCAGGGGATAAAATATGAAGGTAAAGCACTAGAGAAGTATTCAAAGAAAATGATGAAAAGCGTATCTAGAAAGAACTAAGAACCCTCTGAAGTGAACCACACATTTATCATCATGACTAGTACACTTGCAGAAAAATATCAGAATAATTTATGAACTATTCCACCAAAAATCAATGAATTTTTCCACTAAAATACAGTTTCAAATTAATCAACTTTTTTAATGCTAACAAATAGAATATTGAAGTTTAAAAGACAATACACTCTGATGAATTAGGGATTATCGTGGCATTAGAGGGCACATGCCAAATTACATTATCATCTCCAAATGCACCCCTACGTAGTGTCCATCTGACACTTTGTGACTTGAACCTTTAAAAGGCTTGCTCAGCCACTTCATCATTCAAGATTTATTGTGAGTACGATGGTACAATGTGACCTGCATGTCCCAAATAATATCAGCCAACAATGAAAACCACATTTAAATTATTAATACCTTACTAATTTAATCCTTGAAAAGACGAAAAACATGAATCCAAGAAAGAAAATTATAAGGTTCTTGTTAACCAACTATTATATTTACAGATATGGCAGAATTGTTGATTGGTTGTTTCAGAATTTAAAGCATTTTACTTATTCTCTAAAACATATGAAAAGACACTAAAATTACCAAGGTCATATTTCAACATAAATCTTGCAGAAAATCAAATTGCAACTATGAAGATATTATTACAAAAATCTTGCAGAAAATCAGATTGCAATTATGAAGATATTATTACAAAAATCTTGCAAAAAATAAGATTGCAACTATGAATATTTATTACAAAAATCTTGCAGAAAATCAGATTGCAACTATGAAGATTTTGTTCTAAATTTTAAAAATTATAGTAATAAATTCCATCTTCAACATGAATTAACATTTTATGTCATATTAGAAAAATTTTGAGTCAGGGAACAAGTACAAGGTTCAGAGTTAAAATATTTGCGTCAAGGACAAGGAGATATCATATACAACTTTCTAAGTTGAGGTTTGTCACTAGAGAACATAGTCTTGAGTCTTAAACCAGTTCTTAATGAGGGAATTTTGGAAATAAATGGGTAAAAAATGTGAATTCATCCCTCATGAGTGCTTATCAAGGCTTGAACCCAAGTCATCATATGCACTCCCTCTTATTGGTAGACCATTTTTTCTTGTAGCTCATGTTGATAGACAAAGCCCTCTAAAGGGTGCCACTAACGTTGTAGGCTAGCCAATCAAGATAGTCCTAATCAACTTCTATGCCTATAGGGAATAGAATCTTGGTCTCCAACATGGAAATTGGTCCAACTTACCACTAGACCAAGCCCTATGTAGGCTAAATGTTGATGGTGAGAAATCATCCGAGGGAGCGACTGATGTTGGAAGCGAGACAATGGGGATAAACCTAGAAACTTTTGTTCCAAATATCAATAAAACATTCGTCCCTAGCATGGTGTATGTTCTTAGATTGCACTAGAACAAGCCTAATAAACTCATTTTTTATTAGTAGGAATGATAGAGATGTCATTTTTAAGGAGAGTGTCGCTTTAATCTCTTGAAGAATGTTCTTGTTGATTTCCCTCTATGTGTGATATTTTCTAAACTTGCTCCTTAAATTTTGATGACTAGAAACACTAAAGGATATATGTATTGCCTAGGAATCTTGTTAAAAATTTAAGTGAGAATGTTAGCAGGTAGCTATAATTTCTTGTTTTGTAGCAATAGTGAATTGAAGAAATTTGGATGCTAGGAAATTGAGGCTTCACTTATTTATTTTGGAAATGCACCACTTAGGTACACAAGATGTTATGGGTTTTGTAATTTTTTTGTAAACTACCAAAGTAAGAAGTTGGACTAAGCTAAGCAAGAATCAAGATGATAAGAGGAAGTAAAATTCAACTGGATTCTAGCACATCTAGAAATGGAGAAATCTTGGCTGGAATATAAGCGGTGTATCATTTTATAGTTGTCAAAAGAAGGAAAATTCAATTGGGTTCTGGCACATGTAGAAATGGAGAAATATTGTCTGGAATATGAGAAGTGTAACATGTCTTGTTTTTATGATTAACCTCTATAATATCATCTAGAGTATCAATGGAAGAAGGAAGGAGTCTAAGAATAGAAGCAAGGTATCAAAGTTGCTTTGGATATTTGTGTAATAAATAAGGGAAAAGGGGCACCTAAAAAGCAACCTTATGTTCTCAAGGAAATGAGCTGGTAAGAGCAAATAAACAATCAAAGTTGGAAAGAGCAAATAAACAATAAGGACACAATTAAATCTTTGCTCCATCAATCATACTGCAATAGCTAAAAGACTAAGGAAGAAGGAGGAGCTATGTATTTTGGATGGTTGGACAAATTCTCATTGTAGCATCTGCTTGGCATTGAGAAGCAAGGACCGTAAGAAATATTTTGTACAATAAATTCTTACAATTTTTGAAGACCATTGCCAAAACTGCATCTGACTTTCATGTGTGTCAAGGAAGAGTTTAGAAATTTGCTTCCTTATGAAGTTAGAGAGGAAAATGCTAAGGCTTGTTAAAATCATCGATATGCCCATTTCATAGTGAGAAACTAGATAGAGACACTTACTATTTAACTTTCAAGAACTTATGCTTGACTAGCTGAAAAGTATTGGATTTTTTTTCGCATCACCTTGAGTACAAAGTCTCAATCAATTGGATGAAAAATCATGTCTATCTTTCAAATGTTTGAACTAGGACTACATCATTGATATTACAACAATAAAAGAAATAATTTCACTCTATAAAAAGGTAGCAAGTAACAACATACTTGAATTTTTGGGGTGCTTCAAACAATCTAGTCATGAAGATAGGATTCTAGGTTGTTTGCAGTTTTTAATGGGCAAAGTTGGCTCTAATTTTGGAACTTTGTTGGCTATGCTGTAGGTACCATTTTGCACCAATTCCTTGCCAAAAAAATTTCATAGACTCGCTAAAATATTCTAGTTTTTTGCATCCTCATATGAGTAAACCTTCCATCCAGCACTGGTTTTCCATACAAACTTTCAAAAGAGAAAGTTTCATTCAAAGCATGTTACAAGGCCTCCTATAACAGACAGAGACAGAGGTGACCCCAAAATGTGGAAAAATTTCTCGACTTCAACAGGCGGTAAAGAAAATAAAGAGCTTCTGTCTGAAACCTTTAATGACGTGATTGGACAGCCTATTCTGGCTAAAACTGTGAAAATGTACCATGAATTTTCCTGTACATTATTATGATGTTAAGGATATTATCCTTACATTACCGACCATTCACCAAACTGAAACCATGGGAACCCCCATGAGCTGAATCCATTCTGAAATTCAGATCTTTTGACCGACAGAATGTTTCCTAGTGTAGTTTAGTAATATTTTTAATATTTTATATGTAACCATATAAGAATAGAGAGATATTTATGATAGAGAAATGAGTTTGAAGATGCATCAACAATTTTTCCACAAACGTATATGAAATGTGTACCATCTACTCCATTGTTTATGTTTCAAAATTCCATATAAATATATATAGTTTTTCTTGCATATTTATATTTCCATACGCAAACTAAATGTTTATCATAATTTGAACTGTGTTTGATCACCTCTCGATAATCGTTCACAAATGTAAATCTGCGTTTAAATTGAAATGACTACGAACAAACACTGACATCGAATCAACAATTGATATTATAGTCTTTTATGGTTGAAATTCACAAATTCTCCTCAAAGAAAATTTTATTATATGTAACTCTCATTTTCAATGCATTCACAATCTTCTGCTTTCATATGAAAACTTAAGGTTTTGGTTCTTGTCGCTTATGTTGTTGGTCCTCCTCGTTGCTCTGCCACTTCGGGGTTTGAAGATTTTTCTACATGGAAAAACCCGCACGTCCGTATTGTCACAATTTATAACTTTGTGTTGCAGTGCTTAACAACAGGGTTCTAACCTGTGAGCTCCGGTGCTGAGCATGCCACCAATGGTGAGACCCAACCAATAAGGAGAATGAGGAAATTCAAGCCCCACTTTGACAGCATCTTCGATGAGTTCCTTTATAGGAAAACCGCTCTCCACCTGCATCGTCATGTCCAATTCATTCACCCAAATCACGCGGTTTAGATACTGAGTGCTGATTATGAGACCCTAATCCCTGCCTGGGAACACTATGAGAGTATCTTGTGACGACTCTCATTTTATGATTTTTTTTTGGTGACATTTCCCACCAAAGCGACAAGATCCACTTCGATGGAATGAAAAACAACCTCTGCAGCTCGGTAGATTCTTTGATCCGAAAACACCCCATATTCGTTAAATATTGTGCATTTGGTGGATCCGTTGCCACATATTACCACAGGACCTGGAGGACTGCAACTAACATAGATTTTTATTTCCTTAATGCAGCATAGAAGAAGAAAAATATAATAAAAAAATCCATGTCGCCTCACTAGAGAATCCGGCCATGGAAAATCCATAAATCAGAGGTAAGAAAACAAATTATGTTCTATTGGTTGGTTAGATGGGTTGAGGCCTAACACTAAATCGGCTCTATATAAGTCTATGATGTGAAGATAAATGGAGAGTGCAATGCCTTTTTAGCATATTTGGGGCCACCATCATTCTGGGTTTTCAGTCAGTGAGGCTTCTCTAATACGAAAATTCCACTCACATTACTGACCATCGCCAAAAATGGGCACTTTCCTCCAAGTCCAACAAGGATCCGCCGGTGTCTACAAATAATTCCACTCGTGGAATTATGAAAACGCAACTTGTAGTGGAGCTCATGATCGATGGAAATGACGAAGACAAAGAAAGAGGAGTGATTTTCAAGAAATCCCCAAGAAAAATGGAAAGCCAGAATGACTAATCTCATACCAACCATGTACTCATGCACTCTGCTGCCCTTCCCGAAAAGAGAACTATTGTGAGCTCCAATGCCAAGGATGCCACCAATGGTGAGACCCAACCAGTAGAGCGAATGAGGCAACACGAGCCCCACTTTGGCAGCAGCGTCAATGAGTTCCTTGAGAGCCAAACCATTGTTCACATGCATCCTCATGCTCGATTCGTTCACCCAAATCATGTGGTGTTGATTATGATACCCACATTCTCGCGTGGGCACACCTGTTTGGGAATACTGTGAGACTATTTGGTGACTACTATCATCTTTTGATTTTTGACTATCTCAATGCAACACCAACCCCAAAAATGAAATGATTGAAATTTCATCCTAGAGCAGAGGAATGCATATATAAATAACCACTCCACATAAGCCTAGAAATTGGCACCCATGTTTTTGTAGTTTTTTCCATAGAAAAAACAGGGATTTCTATTCGAAGGTGTTTTCTTTGATGTGCGCTTCCAGGAATTGTAGGTTAAAAATTTAAGCACTTGTTAAATCGAATTTATTCTAAAATTTTAGACTAACTCTGAGCCTTACTACCGGTTATATATATATATATATATATATATATATATATATATATATATATATATAATTCGAACATATAGAAAATTTCATTGAAAATGGCACAAACATATAGATGTGACACATTATATAAGTAAAAATGTGTTCTTACATGATAATATTCAAAGGCTGATCGAATGACTTGAAGGAGGCTAAAAATCGTCGTACAGAATTGAGTGAACTAAGGTCGAGCTTCATGACATTCACTTTGGCATTGGGATTGTCTTTGAGAATGAATTCTTTCACCCTGTGGCCACTCTCCATGTTTCTTACGGGCATTATCACTAGTGCACTTGGCAGGGCCAGCACCCTCACAGTATCTGTCCCTAATCCACTTGTCCCTGCTAGAGTCTAATAAAATTGAATGTATATGTCATGTACTATTTTTCTGCAGCCCATAAGCTGAATGCATGAATGCATTGGAAAAAATAAATAAAAAGTTTATAGTTTGGGAAAATGTATCCTTTAAAAGGACATGAGAAGAAGAAAAACTTGTAATAATGCTCGTGAGGCCATTCGCATCATTTCCTTGAGTGACATCCTCGACAGTAGATGAAGAAGTGAAACCAGAAGAACCTGGCTTTCTCAACTAACCCCATATCCAAGGAATTGATTCCTTATTTGGTTATTTAGTTAACAGCAAGTGATACTGAGAAGAAGATAAAATTATAACAAATTTTTAGCCCACCAAAGTGACAAGCTCCTCTTCGGTGGAAGGAAAAACAACTTCTGTAGCCTGGTAGATGCTTCAATCCGGAAATACCCCAGATGGAATGGATCACGATTTTTCAGCAAATATCATAACACTATTCCAGGATGGTTAATAGCATTTCTAATGGTCTTTAGGGCCACCTTGCTTTGGTCGATTCGTTACTAGCCCTAACCAACGTCCTGCGATCTAGATTCAAATACCCTAACCATATGTCTGCCCGAAAGAAGTCGCATGTCTCAGACAAGGCAAGTTACGGCATGAGAATGAATTATCCTGTGCATCACACCCATCACAGGAATCAGAACTCCCATCACCACTAGCTCTAATCCAAACATGGGTGGTGGGAATGAATACAGGCACGGAGCGAAGCATTGAAGGGTCAGGCCGAAAATAAAGAAGAAGACTAAGTCTAGAAAGAACCTCTTTCTACATATCTAGTCTAGAAAGTCGAAATATGGCCAATTTTTCCAAACAAGAACTCAAAATAACTGCATCAGGATCAAGCGTATACGATTCATGTTGACTACAAGAAAAATGACGGCAGATTGCGATACCCTTTTGCAGAAAAATACCTTTTGTGAACTCGTTTTTCCTGTGAAGAAACATAAATGAAGTTGTAGACAAAGAGATATGTTAGCTCGAGGATCAATTCTAGGGCATCAGATGCGGGCTCGCGAGGTACCAAGGGGTTAAGAATCTAAAGGCTGGATTGGATTTTTAGAATGGAGGCAAACTACCAAAAGGTTTCGAATCTAAAAGCGGGATAGAATGTTTACCGCCCGATTTGTATTTGAATCTAAAGGCTGGATAGGATTTTTAGAATGGCGGCAAACTACCAAGAGGTTTCGAATCTAAAAGTGGAATAGAATGTTTACCGCCCGATTTGTATTTGATTCAAAAATATTTTCAAAGGGATTTTCAAAGAATTTTGAATATTTTTATTATTTTTATTATTTAACTTGATTAATATTTTTAGATGGAAAAATAAATAGGCATATAAAATAAGAGGCCAAATAATTGAACCTCAATGTGTGTGGGATAATAATGGTTTACCTCAATTCTCTCGTTCTCTTTAAATTGTTATAAATTAAGATCATACCTAAATCATTTATAAATTATATAATTATTTATTATTAAATTGAGATTTTATATTAATTAATAATATTAATGTGAATTTATAATTTTTAATATATATTTGTTAAAGATAATTATTGATGTATCAATATTTTTGTTTTCTCTTTTATTGTTATGTTTTAATATGCTTTAAACATGTTCAAAATATGTTTTCACTTTTATGTGGAGGTTATCTATTTTCATATTTAAAGAGTTTTGATATAGATTTTGCCTTTAAAAATTGACTATTGTGATTGTGATGGTTAGAAGGTACTCTATTAATAGAGTTAAGGGTTATTTAGAATAAATAGGAGATTATTTTCCATTATCTAGGACTAATCTTTGAGAGAATGGATATACATTCCCTAATTATCACACAAACAAGAGTTTAATTTTTCATTTATTGTTTTATCTCCATTTGCTAAACAAAGGGAATACCTTCTCCTAAGTGACTTTGATGGCTCTTACTCTTAAAGGATTTCCAAACATTAAGAATTGAATCTTCATTACTTTAAAGATGTAGTCTTATCGAATATACCAAAAATATAGTAGGATTATTTCATTGTGGACAAAATCAAGTACATGTTTGAGGGAAGGTGATATCCTCATTGCACCATTTGTGATGTTTATATCACAAATAATCCAATGTTATGGAGGAGTTGGTAGAGGTTTGATAAGTGGGCCAAGGCTTCAACGACACCAAGACAATGGAAAAAAACCCAAGATTTGGAGTTTCCACTTTGGCACATTTTTTATGCACAAGGATGGCTTGGTGAATGGGTACCATGAAGGGTGCGACATGGGAAACCATCCCAACTTGCCCAATCGAGGAAGAACCAAGGTGGGTGAGAGTGCACATGAGCTTGGTGGCACGGACACGACAAAGGTGTGGCATGACTAAGGAACACACCCCCAACAATGAGTCTAAAAAAGTTGACTGGAGTGCCAATGGATATAACGCAAGGTCAAGTTGGTGTGGTTAGACTGACAAGGGTGGAAGAACATGGAATGAGTTGAACATTAGATGTCCCCCCAAACCGAAGTAGTGTTGTGGAAGAGGCACTCGTAGAGACAAGATGACCCAACTGAATGGAAGGTCACAAGGCATAAGCTAACTAAAAGGGGTGAAGTCGCATATATATAAAGGACACACATGATGGATGAGGAGAAGAACAAGACATAAAATATACAAGTCAAGGGACAATTGGGAAAGTTGTAGGGCAAAGAGGAGCAACCAAGCATTAAAATCACAATTAAAAATTACTAACATAATTTAGTAATTCATATACTTGTTGTACTTAATATTTGGTCATATTTTTATTCTTGGACTATAGTAGTAATTTATGCTAATCATTATTAATTTTGTCACTTATTATCTAGTCATATATATATATATATTTGACAAAGTCGGTTGCTGTTTATATTCAAAAAAGATAAGGGAGACTAAGCTCCGTTGTTACAAGGCGGTGTATATGAGAAGCAGAGCTGGGGAGGACAACATTGAGAACACAATCCCTTTTGCTTCTATCATTCTTAACTATATGAAAAACTGAGCTAGTATAGACTCGAACAAACTGAAACAATAAAAGACAGTATTTTAAATTCATGCTTAATCGATGTTTATGTGATGGATTTGACTTGCAGTGGATTCTTCTGGATTGCCTTCAGCATCTACGTTTCTTGCATTTTCTGAACTGGTACTTGGTGCATTATTTTTTTCCAGAATATACTTTAGGATATCAACAGACTCTTTGACGTGATTGCATCTGTTTGAGAGGTCATTGAACTGTCCCTGGAGAGAAGAAACTCTGTGAAGGAAAAGATTGAGGTTGACCTCATGTTTATCCTTGGTGATTTGGGCATGAGTATCAATTTTGGCATCCAAGATCTTCTGTTGTGCATGGATTTGCTCCAGGTCTTCCTGGAGATCAGTGCAATGAAAGCAATCTTCGCTTCTTGCCATGTTGTGAAAGCGAATTGAATTACCAGAGTGTAACAAAAGCCTGCAAAGGCGCTGCTCCAAAGAGCAAGGGTCTGGGTTGAAAAGGAAGCAGGGGGCTTGGAAATGCACAGAGACAAAGGATCGGGATGAAGAAAGATGGGGAGAATGCGAAAGTAGAAGAGGGGAGATGGAGTAGTGATTCAGGTCGGGGGGAACCATGAATATATACAAAAGCTCAGGTAGATAATCGAGGTGGAGCGGTGATGGAGTCACACGTGAATTGAGGGATATATCACGGGGATGATATGAAGACTTTAGGAGCGCTTGTGAGAAAGGACAAAGACTGAAATTTCGGATTGATTTCGGAGATATTATTACATTGATATCCTCTGCATAGGATTCAGAGGAGATTTCTACTGACACGAGAGCTAAATTGATCATGAAAATAATACGAATGACAGTGAGGAGGAATATGATGGTATACCTCTGCAAACAATCTGAGAATTGATTTACTTCTAATTATGGTAGAAAGCATTGGGATTCGTTGGCGTTACATTGGAGATTGCCTATAGAGTGGGAGTAGGCTCTGTTTGCACATGTATCGGCCTCCTTGTTGAGTGAGCGGAGTACATGGTAGAATCAGACTTCTTTCATCTGTTGGGCAAGTGCTTGACATCGACTTATTCTTTGCTGCAGGATCACATTGGAGGCGTTCCGATTGTATACCATCAGAATAATGACGATGGTCGAGTCTCCAATGATAGTTGCTATGTCTATGCCAAGTTTTTGAAGCTGGATGAGACCTTGATAAAGGGTGAGAGCTTCGGCCCTGTTATTCGATAGGTTTCCTAATCCCCATTCATAGGCAGTTATGATGTCTCCATTAGCGTTACAAATGATTCCACCAGCCCCAACCATTCCCGGATTAGATTTAGAGGCACCATCAAAAAAGAGGTAATGGGTGTTGCAGTTTCTGAGCCAGAGAGAGAACTCCTCATCTTTCATTCTAATTTTCCAGTTGTAGCTAGAGTTGTTGCAGTTGTTAATGTCACTCCTATTGTGGGAATTGTTGTTTTTGTCCAGTAGATTCTCTATGAAATTCCTTTCTTCAACATAGAGACCGGCTATGTCAAGTTTCCCTTGACTTTTAGCAGACATTGCTTCCAATGTGAGACTCCATGCCTTACTGCATAACTTCCTGATGCTGGTTTATTTATCTTTGAAGATCATACGATTTCATGCCAGCCATATGTTCCACAGAAGAGAGCATGGTAGAGCATTCCATACTCTTCAAGCAATGTTGCTTTTTTTTTACGCTGCTAGGGATATTTCCTTTTCCAAAGTTGCAAGACTTCAGCAATGGAGTTGTGGGGACCCAAGGGAGGTGGATGTTACGAAAAGTTTCTTTCCAACAGGTAGTGGCAAAGGGGCAATCAATGAACAGGTTCTGAATGGTTTCTTCAGCTGCTTGACAGTTTGGGCAGCGGGATGGGCCAATTACACCACGTTTTTTTAGATTCTCATAGGTGAGGACTTTCCATTTTAGGAGGACCCAAATAAATAATTTTATTTTTGGGAGGGTCTCCGATTTCCAAGATATTTTCCACTGTGCCCAAATGGGCATGGGATATTCATTGTTGCAGATCTACTAGTAAGCAACTTTGACTGTGTAGTTGGAGCTGGAGGGATCCCAGTGAAAGCCATCATCACTGTTGCGTTTGGTAGGGGAGATGCCATGAAGATGGGTTTGGAGATTGGCGAGGCTTGCTTCCAATTCAATTGGTATATCAGGAAAGATCCATCCTGTCCAAATCTGTGTTAAAGTGTCCCACTGAGATATCTGATCCAGAGTATAAATCCCTATGTTGTTAAAAAAGGATAGGATCTGATGAGTTCCAGTTCTGCTGCTAATGGGTTGTTGGCCCATTATCTTATTAGCTCCAATTCTAATATGGTTGCCACCCTTGGGAACCTTGGAAATGTTTTGAGCAAGAAGGGGAATTGCTTTCTTACACATCCCCCAGATTTTAGAACAAGTTCTGCTAGGTATATCATGATCTAATAGTTTTTGCCTTGGGGAATTAAGATATTTGATTTCTAACACTTTCTTCCACCAAGCAGGCTTGCCATTAATGAGTCCCCACACGATCTTGCCACCAAAGGCCAGATTTAGGAATTTTGGTGATCTAATTCCTAGCCCTCCTTGCTCCTGAGGTTGAATAACCTATTTCCAATTTATGAAGTTATATTTCTTTCTTTCATTTTCCCCCCCTTGCCAAAGAAAGTGACGGAGGATAGCGTCCACTTTGTGGTGAAAACTAGCAGGAGCTTGCAGGAGTGAGAATTGATATAAGGGTAAGGAAGAAAGACATGATATAAGTAGAATTAGGTGCCCTGCAGGATTAAGCTAAGAGGAGCCCCATTGCTGCACTTTCCTTTTAATTTTTTCAATAATAGTGTCCCATAATTCAACTTTCAGACTGCCAGCACTCATTGGCATGCCCAGATAGGAGAAATGCCCCCAATCCAACTTGCAAGGGACTCCAAAAGTGCTGGCAATGTTGTGCAGAGTTTGAGCAGAAGTGTTCCAGCCATAGATGCAGCTCTTGAGATAGTTGACCAGACCTCTGGAGTAGCTCATATATTTATCTAGGAGGATTTTGAATCGACGAGTTATGATATTGGATGCTCCTCCCATTAGCAGTGTATCGTCAGCAAATTGAGAATGATTTATGTTCTTGACTCCATTTCCAAATTTAATACCAGTAATAAGACCAATGTGATGATTGTAGTCCAAGGCCCTACTAAAGGACTCAGCCATCAAGATGAAAAGGTAAGGAGAGAGGGGACAGCCTTGTCTTAAACCTCGGGAAGATTGGAAAGAAGGTCCTGGTCTACCATTAATGAGAGGGGAGATCCAGGGACCAGAAATGCAAGCTTTGACAAGGTTGATGAAGGGTGCGGCAAATCCCATTTTTTCCATAACATCAAATAAGAAGGAGTGCCTGACTTGATCGAAGGCATTAGCTAAGTATAGTTTTAGAATGAAGCCTTTTTAGTTTCTAGCTTGGCTGGAATGAATGGCCTCTTGGACGAGAAGGATGGAGTCATAAATTTGTCTATTGGCCAAGAAACTGCCTTGGTTTTTAGAAATGAGTGAGGGGAGGAGAGGTTTGAGGTGTGAAGCAAGGATTTTGGTAAAGATTTTATAAGAGGAGTTGCACAAAGAGATGGGCCGAAATCGGGAGAAGGATGAAGGTAGATTCTCTTTGGGAAGAAGGGAAATATGGGTGGCATTAGTGAATCCTCCAATTTTGCTCTTGCGTTGGGCCCATCTTATCATTTTGACAAGATATTTTTTTATTGTTCCCCAATAAGTTCTGTAGAAACAGATGGGGAAACCATTTGGGCCAGGGGATTTGTCTGGCTGGATTGTCCAAATGGCTTTTTGTATTTCGTCCTCTTTAATTTCTTTGGTTAGATTTGCATTGATTTCCTCATTGATTCCTGTGGGAAAGTGTTGAAGAAGATCTAAGTAATCTTCAGCTGCTTTTGTCTCAGTTAAGAGGATGTTGTAATAGTCTGAAGCAACCTTCTAAATAGCATCTTGAGTAGTTTGGAGATGGCCTTCCTCGTCGGTGATGGTGATGACATTATTTCTGATTTTCCTGAATGTGGCCTGCTTGTGGAAGAAGGCAGAATTTTTACCCCTCCTTGCAACTAAAGCTGTCTCGATTTTATTCGCCAGTTTTGTTCCTCATCTCTATTGGCATGATAAAGCTGGAGATAGAGATCGCCTTCTAGTGCTCTGTATTCTTGGGAGAGTCCTTGCTCCTCTATCTTGCTGTGGACCCTTTCTAATTTGCTTTTTATATCAGATTTAGTCTTCTTCGGTTCCTTGTAATAATTCTTTGCCCAATCCTTCAAGGCACTTTTGGTCCTCTTCAATTTTCTTTCCCATATGTATCCCGACGATCCTTCTATGTGCTGACTCCATGTAAATTTGACAATTTGATTTACGATGGGATCGTTGCACCACAGAGAGCTGTATTTAAATGGAATGGACCCTAAGGGATAGTGGGCCTCGAGGACAAGAGTTGTAGGATAATGATCAGATGATGAATAGGGGAGGACAACAACGCATGTAGTGGAGTAAGTGGAAAGAAGAGAGACATTTACCACAATCCTGTCTAGCCACTCCATAATATTGTCTCTGCCCAGCCTGCGGTTGTTCCAAGTGAATCTGCGATTTTTTAGAACAACGTCAACTAGATCGTGATCCTGCATGATAGTTTCCAACTTCGTTCTGTAGGGGTCATGAGTAAAAATACCTCCTCTCTTCTCATTTGATTGGAGTATGAGATTGAGATCTCCACCAAGAATAATATTTTTGTTATCTTCTTCATCTATGTCGACTTTGAGAGAAGCCCAACATTTCTCTTTGTCTCTAAAGTGATTTGGTGCATAGATATTATAGATGACAATCCTTTTGTTATCTTCTTGGTTCTCTAGAGTGACTTTAATCCAATACTGGCTGATTGTATCAGATATGCATGTCCAAGTACTTTGGGTCCAAATGGTGGATATTCCACCAGAAGCGCCCCTTGATTCACAAATGTTACCTTCATACTGCTTGAGTTGGTCAATGATTCCTTTCATTTCTTGGTGTCCTTGTTTTGTTTCTTGGAGCATTAGAATTCCTGGTTTCTCATGAGCTATCAGGTTTTTTAGGGCAGCGATTTTAGAGGGGTGCCCTAGTCCCCTGTTGTTCTAGGATAGGGCCTTCATCATATAGTATGAAGGATATGGAGAGTTGCTCACCCTCCCTACTCTTTGTGTGCTACTTCTTTGCTATTTTCCCCCAGAATGTAGGTTTCTATGGGGTTTTGTGTACCCATGGCTATGTCTTTTTGGGCATTTTCATCCCTCTGCTTCTTTATGGACTTCCTGCCTAGTCCTTGTTTTTTATGTGTTTCCAGATTTACATCGTGCTCTTTGGAATAACTCCTGGTTGATCAAGTGAGGGGAGGATCATGGGAAGAAGAGGGAGAAGTTTGCGTAAGGGGGATGGGGATGCAGGGGTCATTTTCAGGGAGGGAAAGGGCACCAAAGGGATTAGATGATTCCAAAGGAGTTTCAGGAGGGGGGGGTGGAGGAGCAGGGGTAGAAATGTTGAGGAGAGGATCCAAGGAAGAGGTGGAAGCTGTGAGATTAGTCTTGGGAGGAGAAGCTTTAGGGTTTGCGTTAGGAATGGAGGAAGTATTCTTTTTTTTGACAGTTTCCCATTGCTCATCTTGTGAAACATTTTCAACATCAACTAAATTAGAGTAGTGATTGGCAAAGTGGCCATATTCGTGACATACTTTGCATTTAAACAGGATCTGTTCGTAGTCCAACTGTTGGATGTGAGTCCAGTCATCCACTTTGAGCTTGATAGCCTCCGGAAGACCTTTGCCGAGATCAATTTCAACATAGATGCAGGCACAAGCTTGCATATTGTCCTTTGGCTCGCTGTGATCAATAAGCTTCCCAACAGCATTACCGATGGTTCGAACCAATTCATTTCCCCAACAATGGAGAGGGATATGTGGGAGCCGGACCCAGACCAGACTGTGCTAGGGACATCAAATTCAGGATCGAAGTCCGGGGTCCATTTATTAAGGTACAGTCCTCTGGAATCCATGAAATATGGTCTTTTTCTGAATATTAGAACTTTGTCTTCTCTTGAGTCAAAGTGGAAGGTGAAGTATCCTTTCCCACAGAAGCAGATAAAGATTTTGCCGCTTATTTTTTCAGACCAGTTCCTCTCGATCCACCTTTGCACTGTCTTCAGAGAGGGCTAGAGACCAGTGAATTGCTCGATGAGGCCTCGCTCTGCTAGAGAGAGAGCCATCATACGAGGGAGAGTAGGGGGAAGAACCACTTCTTGCAAACCATCTAGCTTTTTTACAAATTTCGAAATTGCAGGGCGAGGGCGCTGGGGTGGTAAAGACTTGACCAAGGTGGAGAAGGTTGGCTAGGCAGCGGACGCCTCCAGGGTTGCATCTGGAGGGGCCATGGCAGACAGGAGGGCCAAGGGCCGCAAGTGATGGAGGGCGCATGCCCATAGCAGAGAGGCGTGACCTAATTCCATATCTAGTCATATATTTTAGTCATGGACTAAATTAGTCATTTTATTTAGTCATTTTTAGTTTGGTCACTTATTATCTAGTCATTTATTTTATTCCTAAAATAAATTGGTCGTTTAAGTTAGTAATTTTTAGTCCAGTCACTTAAAATTTCTCAAATTCAGTAGCAATTCACTTGAAACAATTGCGGCGACTGAATTTTTTAGTCACCTAGTCACTAATTTCATCATTTTCTACTAGTGATTTAAGGTGTGCCTAGATTGTTGAGGATTTTTAGGTCTTTCTCATTAATAGAATTGTCAAAGCTCGATTATGTATTAAATAATATATTTCCTACACATAATAGTGGAACTTTATCTAAATGGAATTTGCTAGATAATAAACTTAATAGATATGAATCATGTGTTGACTCATAGGAAATCTCTATTCGACTAGTCATTACTTGAGGGAAATGATACACACTTATTACTTCTTAAAAAATTGACTGACCCTAACCACTATGGCCTTGGACATATTGTAAAAAATTCTCAACAATAATGGTATTAAATCATTATCTTTTGACAAAAAATATATTAACAGGAACATAGCGTCATTAAAAACTCATTGGAATGATCAATGATGACGGACATTTTTTGATCGTCACCAAAAGTAACAAAAAGAGCATTGGTGAGGGTCATTAAAAGTTCGTCACTAGAAGTGTCACCAAAGAGAGAATTAGTGATGGGCCTTTAACGACCCTCACCAAAAGTGAAATGTCTTTGGTGACGGACTATAAAGGACCATCACTATGTACACTTACAGTGACGGTTTTTAGTGATCACTGATGACGGACATTTTTTGACCGTCACCAAAAGTAACAAAAAGAGCATTGGTGAGGGTCATTAAAAGTTCGTCACTAGAAGTGTCACCAAAGAGAGAATTAGTGATGGGCCTTTAACGACCCTCACCAAAAGTGTCATTAAAAATGTCTTTGGTGACGGACCATAAAGGACCATCACTATATACACTTATAGTGACGGTTTTTTAATGACCGTCACCATATGTGACATTGGTGACGGACCTTAAAGGTCCGTCACAAGCATGACCCTCACCAATGTGCTTTTTTCTTGTAGTGTTTGATATGAAATGTTGTGGGAATTATAAATTAGGATAAATTTATTTATATTGTTATTCTGAATATCATCACAATGTTCATTGATTCTTTTCGCAGTGAATCTTCATATGTGTGTGTGTCACTGGAGTAGTGGAATAAATACGGTGCTAGGATGATCTCATCCTCACATCTTTCAATTTATTCCTTTAACACTATTTGGTGGACTATAAATATTTATGTTTCTTCTCTATAGTACCTTCATAATTTTGAGCTAATTAAAATGGAATTAAATGTTAAATTCGAAAATTCCTAAAAAATAAAAATCAAGGGCCAATATTAAAAGATCTTGAAGTGTTTATCAACGACTAAGCTTATTTTGACAAGGATCAAAGAAAGTAACTACTATTTTTCCACTTGTAGTATTTATATATAAATTAGAGAGTGAGTTGAGTCTCTAGTCATCTTCATCTCTCGCTAGAATATTGCTATTGAAATATTTTTGTAAACTATTATCCCGCAGAGAACTATTTTTCTGTTATAATAAAATACTTTGGGGCGCAACTTGAGGTGTTCTTGTTCGTTGATCTATGGTATGTATTGAATATGGACTTCCTGTGTGGTGCTTTATATGATTATTTTGAGATAATACATAGTGTTTGAAGGTACTCAATCCTTGGTCTCCAAGTTTAGATACTGGTAAGGGTCATTTTTCTTGGATGCTTGGTTTTTATATGGTGGATTAAACCTTCGCTAAGGCTATAGTGAGCATAAATTTTATGAAGTAATTTTAGCCATTCATCAAAGGGAAAATATTATAAAAAAATTATTTTATCAAAATTCATTTAAAAACCCTTGTATAATTTGTAAAATGATTTTGTAATTTTTATTGTAAATTAATTGTCTAACTTGAGTTGGGGTTTTTAGATTTATTTTGTATATATTTTGAGTTTGGGTGTTGTATTTTTATTTTTTTGTAGCTTGGGTCAAGGGATCAAAGATAGGAAGAGCTAGACGTAGGCCCTTGAGGGTAAGGTCTAACCTGTTGAGAAATTTCTACCTAATGAAGAAAATTGCAGCAAAATTCAGATCCAAGGAAGATTTCTTTTTTTTTTTGAGACAAGGGTTTCATTTTTTGGCCTTCCGGAGACCAGATACAGCCCCTCCAAGACTAGTGTCAGCCTTCCCTTAGCCAGTGTCATCCCTAGAGCCCCCTGCGTCACATTTAAGCCCTTTTAGGATTGGTTGTAGCCTTTAAAGGTCTCATCCTTCCCTATTTGGCCAGGTGTCAAGGGTTCTAAGCCTTTCTAGGACTTGGAAATCCTTCTTTACTTTAGACGGCAGCCTTATAGGCTTGTCATGATATTTTAGCCCTTGAAACCCTCAGCGTCCTCTTTACATCCTCCTCCTCTGCCAATGTCTAGCCTATGAGCTTCAACGTTGACCTTCTCCAGCCTTGTTCAGCCTCAATCTATGTTTTGAACCTCTGTATCCCCAAATTTTATCCTTCCTTGGCCTAGTGTTGGCTCTCCTTGGCCATTTTCTGCCCTAACTTGACCTAAAACCCTCATCTGGAGTTTCTAGACTAAATTCTTGGTGGTTTTGCAGGTTTGGAAGCTGAAAAAATCTATTTTTCAAGTGGCAACTTGATCCCAAAGTTTAAAAATTTTTTGAACAAGGGATATTCAAGGATGGGCCTAGGGTTTTACCTCTAAACCATAATTTTACTTCAGCTTTATTACAATAACAAAATCAATATGAATTAAGCCCTAAAATCACATGCTACATGGTTAAAATTGTTTAAATTAGTAAAATCTTAATTTTTATGAATTTTGGCTGCATTGGCACTTTAGATATAGCCTAAATCTAACTTGTAAGCTTGTTGGAATTCACTTCATAACTGAATATTTCAGATTTTAAATTTCTAAAGCATACACTTAATAAGGGTAAAAAACTTGAAATTTTCAGTTTCTCGTAAATTCTCCAATTTTTTAGGCAATTTTTGCATCATTCCTAGCTTCATTATCTTGTTGATATGTCAATTATTCACTGATGTAGTAAATAGCTTAGTTCTGAAATTTGTTGAATCATACTCTCCAAAAGTCCTAAAAAATGATTTTTTCAAGTTTTGTGAATTTTTACTATTTTTTGGCATATTGGGCATTGATCTTGATATCACTAGCTTGTTCATATGTGGGTCGATTCACTATTGTAATAACCTATTACATATCATAAATATTGTTGAATACATCATCATAAAGTAAGATAGACACATAAATTTGCCTCTATGTTGGAAAAAATCTATAATTTGGAGTGACTTATATATTGTTGTCATAACATTAATAAGCACTAATTTTTTTTGAAATACTACTATTGATTTCACTATTTAAATCCAACACTTGTGTGGCTTCCTCTAAGTTTGTAAAATATCCGGAATTTTTCACCTAAAGCACTCCCACATTGAATCTCCAGATATGATCTTGTGATAAGTTTTTCTAATACTTAGAATCTAATTGGCATATTTTTACTTGGAATATAACTAAATAATTTCTCTAAGTCTTGGAATCTTAAATGGTTATTTGGTTTATCTTAAGTGGTATCGAACAATGTTGAAGTATTTTCATTTTACATCTTATGGGAATTTTTACATCTTATGGGAATTTGTTGAAGATTGCACTTGTAACATTTATCTTGTTTAATATTATATCTCACTATCGTTAAGTACTCTTGTTATTAGATAATTCACAATAAGCACTTTAGTAACATAAAAAAACTTAACTCAAGATAACCTCACTCATAATTTCTTGCAGAGACATTCTAGGACTTAGATTGCATTAAAATATACCTCCTAGCATAAGCTAGGTTGATAGAGATTTAGGGAAAAAAATTTCAAACTAACTTAAGAGACTCAACTCTTCCTAGTAGTTAACACAGTGACCTTGCAGTGATTAAAGCCAAAGTCTCTGCAGTGCTAGAGGCACTGGGTAAGTGGAAAACATGGGGAGGTATCGTTAATCAGGTCATTTCCCACTTCCCGTTGGCTTCCATTTCACAACTTACTTTGAGGATTGTTTCTCAAAATAGTTAGAGGAGAGGTTACATTTAGACTAGGAATTTGAATTAAAATTTTCCAACATCACTACATTTCATGTATTTTCTAGAAATTCCATATGAAATAAGTTAGTCAAGAATTTCAAGTAGTGGGTGTCCATCTGATCATCTGGTTCCAACTTACTATAAGTAGGAATTTGTGACTCCATTGAATTACTGGTATCATACTTTGAAATCTAATCTAATTGATAATCTTGATTAAATTCAAAAGAAGTGGCTAGGACACTCATCCGTGTCCCCCAAACAAGTTGGTTTCCAACTTTTTTTTTTCTTCACCTCATTCCATAAGACTTTTTTTTTTCTTCACCTCTACCCCCCATATCCTACTTTTGGGAGACATATAAAATAGAGTGGGGGGGAAATCAGATTGATAGCCCCCATCCCAAGCATTGCCGTGGTGCCTGTAAAATCCAGACAACAACACTTCCCATGGAGATTTATAACGTAGCTCGATCTAGTAATTACATTGAACAACTACTGCAAACCATGACCAACATAAAAAACATGACAATCACACTACTTATTGGAGCTTTATAACACATCTCGTTGTGGTATCTACAAAAACATCCATATATACATATACATATGCCAAAACTCATTTTCTCAAACCAAAAAATAATGAAGGATACATAGCCCACATCTAGTCAACCATCTCCCATGTAGCTTCATCGAGCCCAAAGTGCTTCCATTGCACTTTAACCTACTCAATTGCTCTATTTGAGAGAATACGTTGTTCCCGTTGCAATATGCATTGTGGTTTTGGTTGGAATTCTCCCTCTGGTTCCACCTACAATATAGACCAATCAATCACATGATCAACATCCTGGACATACTTTTTAATCAAGGAAACATGGAAAACATTGTGGAATTTCATTTTCAGAGACAGTGCAAGTCAATAAGCCACTAGTTGGCAATCCTCTTAAGGATCTCAAAAGGCACGCAATATTGAGGTGCCACCGTGGAACATTATCCAATCCTCAAGGAGCTCCTCTTGGGTTTGATGCACAACTATACATGTTCCCAAAATTGAAACTCCTTAATACCCTGTGATGATCTGCATAAATCTTTTTCCTGTCTTATGTTGCCTTCAAATTCCTTTTAATAACATGTATTTCTTGTTTCATCTCTACCAAAATATCTGTTCCAATCAATACCTTCAATGGATCACTCTAGTTGATAGGAGTATTACAAATTTTCCCGTAAACTACTTCAAACAGAATAATTTTCAAGGACATCTGATATCCATTATTATAAGCAAAATTTACCAACGGAAGATACTCTTCCCACTTCCTCTGTTGATGCATAACATGCATCCTCAACATATCCTCAAGAATCTTATTGACCCTCTATGTTTTTCCATCTGTATGTGGTTTATAAGTTGTAATAAAAGCCAAATTTGTCCCCAACGTGCCAACATCTCTTTTTGAAACCTAGAAGTGAACTTCACATCTCTGTCGAATACAATCTTCTTAGGAACACCATGCAATCTCACTATCTTCCTGATGAAAAGTTGAGCTACCTCACTAGCTAAATTTGTAGACTTAACTACAATAAAGTGAGCTACCTTACTTAACCTATTAACTGCAACCATAATAGAATCATGTTTTTTATATGTTCTCAAAGAACTTGTAATGAAGTCCATGGAAATGACATCCCATTTCCAATATGGGATCAGAATCGGCTGCAATAAACCACCTAGATGCTTACACTCTGATTTTACCTACTAACAATCCAAACATCTTGCAACAAACTCACAACCACCTCTTTATTCAATTTTGGACAATGATAGAATTTCTTAATTGTTTTCAGAGTCTTATGATATCCCGGGTGAGCTGAATACAGCTTAACATGAAACTATCTCATGTTAAGCTTCTTGATATCACTGTCATCTTACACATAAATCTTATTCATGAATATGACCAAGCCATTTTTTGTGAGATGATACGCATTATCCCTATCACACCTTTTCCCTACTATTCTAACATGTGCCTTAACTGTTGATACATGTCAGCATGTTGTCCTACTGATCTGGATCTTAGGGGGAAGTCCCCAAGATATAAAAAATTGAAATGGATCTTCGGGGGGGGGGGGAACCAGGTATCGAAAAATTGAAATTCTAGAAGAAAAGATAAGAACACACAGTAAAAAAAACCATAAAGAAACATTTTATTAAAATAGAGAATAACTGTAAAAGCTTCATTTTGGTGGAAAATATGTCCTTCTATAAGATGTGACTTTTTACTAATTATAACATTTTTTATTTACAATACCACAGGTAAATTCCATGGGTGGGTAAACACCATGGGTGAATGAATACCATGGGTGGATGCACTTACAATGCCATGGGTGAATGAATACCATCGGTGGATGCCACTTACGATACCATGGGTAAATTCCATGGGTGGATAAATACTATGGGTGGATGAATACTAGGTAAATTTCCTGGGTGGATGAATACCATGGGTAAATTCCTTGGGTGGATGAATACCATGGGTAGATGCCACTTTCCATTCAGATAAGTTCCTCCCTCCTTAAGAAGAAATGGTCCCCATTACGTGAAGTTCCCTCCTGAGAAGCCTTTGCTGAATATGAAGAACCAATAAAGAGAAGGGTTTTGTATGGTTAACCCATAACCATGATGAATCAAGATCCAAGGATAGAGATACCCTGTAATGCTTCTAACCAACTGTGATACTAACAGTGTGTGGCCTAGCAAATAGACTTTGATGAAGTGTGTGTTTGTGGATGACCCATACCATGAAAAGTGAAGATCTAAGGATATAGATACCCTGTAATACCTGTGACCGATTGTGAGACTAAGAGTGTGCGACCTAGAAAATGGACTTCGATGACAAGGATTTTTTGCGGTTGACTCATAACCATGATGTTGAATGTTGATGAAGTAGCAGGTGCCTGCACAGCCTGGGGTGAGAGGGCTCGTCTCCAAAGAACCCAAGTTGGCTCCTACTATGTTGAAACTAATTAATGTGAAGCATATGCCTACTAAAGCGAGGTGGGAGGGCACGTCCCCAAAGGGAATCTGCTCTAAATGCTGCTATAGATATAAAAAATAATTTAAAATGGACATAACTTGGTCAATCTAACTCAAAATATTTATTATAACCTATTTTTGGAAATATAATGATAGTGGTCAATGCAACTGTCCTGTCTTCACAAAAGTTCTGAAAAAATAGCAAAGAAATATCCATAATGGTAATGATTAATAGTTGAAAAAAGCGTAATGGATAGTGACATATACCCATGGTATTCATTCACCCATGGTATTTATCCATACATGGTATTCATCCACCCATGGAATCTACCCATGTTATTGTAAGTGGCATCCACCCATAGTATTAATCCACCCATGACATGTATTCACCAAGGTATTGTTAGTTGCATCTACCCGTGGTATTGTAACTAAGAAAGACTATAAGTAACAAGTCACATTTTGTAAAAAAACAGATTATCCACCACAATGTAGTTTTTGAAAATATTATTTGTTTTAATAAAAAAAGTTTCTTTGTCTTTTTTTTTTAAATGTGTTTTCTCTTCTTTTCTTCTGGCATTTCAATTTTTCAGATCTTGGGAGCCTCCCCCGCAAGATACGGATCAATGGTATTAGATTTAGGTTACAAATCAATGGGAATGAGGGTTTGACACATATTTTAGTTTCAATTTTTTTAGCAATCTTCAACAAAATTCATGCACATGCTATGACCTCCAAAGAGCACTTTCTTGGGAAAAGCGGGAAGATTTTATTTTTTATTTTTTTTAGAAATTTTTTGGGAGGCGAGTTTTCAATTCAGATCTGAAACTTTTGGTGAAAAATTTGCAAAAAGATATAACACATTTTTATTCCTTGTGAAAAAATACCCAAATTCAAAAAACAAATCGGTCGAATCAGAGTCTGGATGAGGGAGATATCGTTGATTTAAAATCAACTATGTCGTGGAAAATTTTCTAACGACAATTCGTGGATGGAGAAAAAAGTCATTACTAGAATGGTAAGACTATGTATTTGTGGTCATGGACATATTTTCTAAGATCACTATATTGGTTCCTGCAAGAAGAGTATCACAATAGAGGACACTGCCAAACTCTTCTTTGAACGAGTGTGGGTACATTTGGGATCCCGCAGACCATTATATCAGATCAAGATAGAAAGTTCCTGAGCACATTCTAGTCAAGCCTTTGGATAGTATTGGACACCAAGGTCATCAACAGGATGATAGTGCACATACTTTGCATGTACAACTCCAAGTATCTGCGAACTTGGGATGAGAGCCTCCCCTCTGTGCAACACAGTTATAATAGAGCTCTCCATAGCTCGAATAGTCATAGTCCCTCTCAAGTGGGTCTAGGATTTCAACCATTGTGTCTGATTGATGTTTCCATACCTCATGCGACTACATAGACAAAATACACACATGTACTATCTAAGGTTGATAAAGCAACCAGATTATTGAACGTATCTAGCACATCTGCCAGTAGTTTCACGACATCTTGGAGAAGTCCATTGCCAAGTACAAGCAGTGACATGATCAACATTGAGTGCCACACAAGTTTCAGGTGGGTGACAAATTTTGATTTCATTTGTAGAAATAACATCCAACCAGAGCTCATTGGAAGCTCAGACCACTCCGATATGGGTCTTAAACCATTATCAAGGTTTTGGGAGACAATGCTTTTGAGCTCAGCATTCCCCCATTCCTTGGCCTGCACCTTGTGTTCAATATGAACCACCTTCGGTCATACTTTCCACCATTACTGGACACATCAGACATTACAGAACAACTCACACACATAGAGCTAAAACTCGACTACATTGAATAGGCCACAATTGATCCAGATCTTAGGGGGAGGCCCCCAAGGTCTAAAAAATTGAAATGGATCTTGGGGGGAGAGACCCCTAGGATCTGAATTGAAATTCTAGAAGAAAATATAAGAACACATAGTAAAAAAAACCACAAAGAATTTTTTATTAAAACAGAGAATATTTTTAAAAGCTACATTGTGGTGGACAATCTTCCCTTTTACAAGATGTGACTTGTTACTTATAACATTGTTTAGTTACAATACCACACGCAAATTCCATGAGTGGGTGAATAACATGGGTGAATTAATATCATGGGTGGATGTCACTTATAATACCATGGGAGGATGTATACCATCGGTGAATTCCACACACAATACCATGGGTGAATGAACACCATCAGTGGATGCCACTTACAATACCATGGGTAAATTCCATGGGTGGATGCCACTTACAATGCCATGGGTAAATTCCATGGTTGGATAAATACCATGGATGGATGAATACCATGGGTAGATGCCACTTTCCATTCAGATCACCTGCCTACAAGATTCGTTCCTGCAAGTATGTCCCATAACAACTCATTGTTGCAATGTGATTGAAATACACTTTCTACTAAGAGCATCTACAACCCTGATCTCATTTCCCTCGATGTACCTGATCTCAAATTCAAACTCACTGAGAGTAGGCAACCATCTAGATTTCCTACAGTTTAGATTTGGTTAGTCAACCAAATACCTCATCCCACTATTATCACTCATCAATACGAACCTCCTGCCAAGAATATAATGTCTCCACATCTTCAAGGCATGGCCCAATAGCTTCCAACTCAAGATAGTGTGTCACATAGTTCTACTCGTGTTCATTCAACTTCCTTGACTCATAGCATACTACCTATCCTTCTTGCATCAGGACTCCACCAATTCCTCTCTTTCAAGCATATGTAAAACCCACAAACTCTTTTTCTGGATCTCTAATATTCAAGACTAGAGAATTTGTAAGAAAATTATTCAACTGCTTGAAACTATTTGCACATTCCTCAGTCCATTCAAACTTATTCCCTTTTCATTGCAAGGAGTAATAGGATAGGTAATCTATGAGAAGCTCTTGATGAACTGCATGTAATAACCTGCTAGTCCCATAAATGATTTGACCTCATTCACATTCCTAGTATTTTCCCACTCCATGATAGCTCTGATTTTTTCTGGGTTCACTACTATGCCTTCCTTGGAAACAACAT
Source organism: Pinus albicaulis (assembly GCA_034641835.2). Lineage (NCBI taxonomy): Eukaryota > Viridiplantae > Streptophyta > Pinopsida > Pinales > Pinaceae > Pinus > Pinus albicaulis. Next base: position 3,382,359 of record CM076572.1, read on the forward strand.
GTCCCAAGTAATAAAAAAATTTCTGAAATAAATTGCACGTACTAAGCTTGGAATATCATTGATGCTATCTCAACAATATTAACATTGTTGTTATTTTCTTTTCATGTTCTTCCTCATTCTTAGAATATATCAATATGCCATCAATGTAATATTCCCAATTAGCCTCATGCTAATTGGAATATTAAATTTTTCTTTACTTTTCTGTTCATGAATAAATGTAAAAGGGAGGAACATAAAAACTCCTAAAATCAGTGAATAAATCAATGCCCCATGTGAATAAGGCTAAATCTGGGCTACTTCAATAAAACACCCTTATGTGTGAAAGGGGTTGAGAATTTTGAGTGGGTCAACAGGAACAAATCAACAACACTGTCCAGATTCAATGAACCTCCTAGATGCACATCACAGTTTTAGATGGAGGCCACACATGTGAAAGGAGCTAAATCATTGAGATGGTTTAGGGTTTTGCAAGATCTCATTCTTATAAAAGGAAGAGGAGGACAACAAGAGAAGGGTTGTTGAAGACCATATTATTTCTGAAGAATATGTATATTTAGAAATTTCTCATTCTCTTGGTTGTTTAACAGAGAATAGTGTTGTTTAGCACAAGGATCTCTTGTTTAGGAATCCTTCTCTTTCCTTAAGTAGCTCTTGGAAGAGACTTGTACTTCTTGACCACTATCAGGCTTAAGGCCAAGCTTATACTTCCAACTACAACTCAGATCCTGTTTAAAAAACTACAACTCAGAGTTTGGAACAGCTAAAACTCAGATTATTTGGAAGAATGAAAGGGAAAGAGTTCTCAAAAACTCTGTTCCAAACTCTGTATGAGCTTAAAGGAGAAATCAAAGAAATGAAGAGGGGAAGACATGAAGGTCCATCAAAAATTTCTTTACATGAAGAAAGCCCCAGTAGTTTTTTAAACAGATTATTGTGGATCTGAGTTGTAGTTGTTCCAAACTCAGATTTGAAGCAAGAACTCAGCTACACAATCAGATCCACAACGTTATTCTATGCCCAGATTTACTGCAAGAGATATGAAGGAAGAAGATGCACCAAAGGAGGAGACTTTGAGTGATTATATTCAGGAGTATGAATCTAAATCTTGGAAAATCAAGGAGCACTTGAGCTTCCAAGAGTTCTTCCATCTCAAGGAGGAAATAATATCCAACAAGTACAATAGAAGGAGAAGAGGTAGATTCTTTCTACCAAATTTTGATGGATCCTCCACATGCACAACCAAAGCATGGATAGATCAGCTAGACTCATATTTGGATCTACATCAAGTTTCAGAAAAGGAAGCCCTTAAGGTAGCAGCGCTGCATCTTAAAGGTAAAGCTTATGCTTGGTGGTTGTTTGAATCCTTTTCATTGAAGAATGCAAATATATCTACTTATGCAAATTTCACTAGGAGAATGGTGAAGAGATTTGATGTAAAACAAACTAAAACATCTTTGATTGAGCTAGCAAAGCATGAGAATGAAAAACCCTTACATGAGTTGGAAATATTTGTTGTGAAAAATCCACTTTAGATTTCTATTGAAGGGGATGAAAACTTTTGTAATACCTTTTCAGAGGCAAGATCCCCATTACATGAGGAGATTTCTTCTCGAAAGGAAATCATGGAGATTCCTCTTTCAAAAGAAGACCAAGATCCAAGGTCTCTCACTGATAATGAGGCACTCTCAAATATTGATGAGAAGGAAGAACAAGAGGGTAGTAACAACGTTGTTACTTCAGAAGAAGACCCATCATCACATGGGAATGAACATGAAGTTATTGTTTCAAGGGAAAGAGCTTTTGCACCTTTGCAAATTATTCCCAAGGAGCATTCTGTGACAACATTATTAGGCAGTGATACCTTGCTTAAAGCAAGAGGAGGAAGGATGGATAAACATCCAATGATGAGGAGCATGCACCCTTGTTTATTTCAAGGGGTTTCCATTCATGAGAAGGAGACTGAACTATGCAGCAAGGAAAGGGACACATCAGTCCAACCATTCATACAGTCTACTTCAGATCTTGATGTCTCTTTACATGGAGGCATTCCACCAGGGAGACCCCCTGATGGGAAGAAGAATAAAGTGTTCTCTCAACCTTGTGCAACAGTGACATATTTGGCTACCACAACGCTGAGATCTATTGATGAATTCCAAGGAGGGCTGAAAAATTTTCTGAAATTGATTTTGCTATTCCTCACTCATCTGTTTGTGCTGAAAAAGAAGAACTCATAGATCTATGATGACATTAGCATGATGTCAAATGTCCAATCCATAGATTTGGGGCGGCAAATGATATCTCTACATACAAAGAATATTTTTTAAGAATACAAGAGGGGGCAAACACTCTTGTATGCCTAGGCCAAACTATGGAAGTTTTGGAAAAGAGAAACCTTTCAAAAGAAGGTTGATATTCCTACTCTTCAATCTTGTCTTGCACAAGATCAGCTGTAAGAGAGGCAGCAAAGGTGGAGTAACTTTACTCCCAAACATGACTTTGGAATTAAGCATGTCAAAGAGGAGGACCATGATATGACAAAAGCTTCATATTATATTTCTACATCACTGTCATGGTTGGGGAGATTGGATCCATATTGGAAATCACAACTGTTGGTGGAATATTCCAAGGATCTTCACACATGCATGATTCTTGATGACCAGATACTAGAGGAGGGCTATTTAGTCCAATATGGAGTCATATATGATCATGGTAGGATATTCTTATCTAGAGCCTCCAAGCTCAAGGAGAAGTTACTACAAGGAGCCTATGAAGATTTCTCTTTCAGCCACACATATTATATGAAGCTCAACAACATCATCTTGAGGAGATATTATTGGGAGGGCTTTGAAAAAGAACTATATCAGCATTGTCAAAGATGCATGGACCTTGTGTAGTTGGAGCAGCAACAAGACTCTAAGATAGAGTTATTTCAGCCAACTCTTCCTACCTTGGAAGAAGCAACAACAAGACTCGAAGATAGAGTTATTTCAGCCAACTCTTCCTACCTTGGAAGGAGGAGAAAGATCCACACACCACTCCACTTGTATAAGGAGAACTATTGGTGAATAGCATACTTATGTAAATCATGTTTTAATTTATTATTGTATGCATTCTTTTACTATGTATATGCAGGCCATGACTCCTAAGAGGAGTGCTATACCTTATAAACTTCATGGCCAACTTTGGGCCAAAAATATTGCTGATTATGGCCACTCCCTTGGTGAACAAAGGGAGATTTTGCAGCATGATGGGTGCTTTCCTAGGGCACCAAATATATCTTCCACTTTCAGCCATGGAGATATGTTATGGGCAACAAGTAAGTGGTGGGAAAACCACTTACCACATCTAGATATGAGGCAGGCAGGAGATGCACTACGCTGGTTTCTCTTGGGTGAGTGTGGGTACTCCCCAAGGATTCATATTTTCTTGTCTCATGCCTTGTGTGTCAATGGGAGGATGCATAAGAAGAAGGCATGATTGCTTTGGTTGACAAGAAGAGAGTTTGGACATCACATGTTAAATCTCATGTCCATGTATTTACTTTTGGTTGGGATGTATCTCATGTATTGACATGTATTTCTGTTTGGAATGTATCTCATGATCATGTATGTACTTGGGAGAAAATGCAAATGTCACATGACGGGGCATAAGAGAGCTTGTTTGTATCATGATGATAATGATGCTCTGATCTTTGTTGGGAACATGATGGGAGGAATGATACATGGGTTGGATGTGTCCATTGGGAATGAAACTTCCCATACTTATGCATACTTCAGGAAGAGGATGGAACATTGTATGGCTGCTACACTATGTCATTTGTTTCCTTATGTAAGAAGCCATATGATTGATTTATGTCTTTGGGAAAAGTCTCTCACATGGGAAAATTTTTGGCAAGATATGTGTTATTTGAGTCACATTCAGCTAACACCTCTTATCCTCTATTATCTTCAAGCTTTGGAGAAGCTTATGGTAGCAAGCAGGTGGTGGGATGGCCACTTATTGTACTATGTTTTGAGGTAGCAAGAAGAATAACAATGCTGGTCTCAATGGAGGGACTATTGTCACCATCCAATACATCATATGACACTTAGTCCATGTTTCTTTTGGAGCACATATGGTGATGGCACTTTATTCACTATATGGGCAAGAAGGATCCCTAGAATCAATGAATGGAATCATGAGGTTCCGAGTGTCTTTTGGCTTCATGAGGACTATATTATTGCAGCCTAGGATCAACAACTCCACATTTATCATAAATGGAGGGAGAGATATTGTAAGTTGAACATTCTTACCTCTCATTTCCAGCCATGCAGCCCCTATACATTGCATAAGGAGGGGATTGGTGATTTTTTCCATGAGCTACTTAGGATGGCTCACTTTGTTTGGATGATAGCATGGAGATTGGAGTGTCTCATGGGGGATGAATCACCCACCATTTATCATCTCTCATGCCTTGAGAAGACCAATAGACTACATATGTTTCTTTCTATGTATCTTCCACTTCTTCATGATGACATCTATTTGGGTTATTCAGCAAAGGAAAACTTGTATTCTTGGGAGGAGACAAATCCATTGGAGATTTTGCAAAGTCCTCGTAAGTTGCTTGAGGACAAGCAACATTTTGGAGGGGAGGACTGTAATATTCCCAATTAGCCTCAAGCTAATTGGAATATTAAAGTTTGCTTTACTTTTCTATTCATGAATAAATGTAAAAGGGAGGAACATAAAAACTCCTAAAATCAGTGAATAAATCAATGCCCCATGTGAACAAGGCTAAATCTAGGCTACTTCAATAAAACACCCTTATGTGTGAAAGGGGTTGAGAATTTTGACTGGGTCAATAGGACCAAATCAACAGCGCTGTCCAGATTCAATGAACCTCCTAGATGCACAGTGCAATTTTATATGGAGGCCACACATGTGAAAGGAGCTAAATCATTGAGATGGTTTAGGGTTTTGCAGGATCTCATTCTTATAAAAGGAAGAGGAGGACAACAAGAGAAGGGTTTTTGAAGACCATATTATTTCTAAAGAATATGTCTGTTTAGACATTTCTCATTCTCTTGGTTTTTTAGCAGAGAATAGTGTTGTTTAGCACAAGGATCTCTTGTTTAAGAATCCTTCTCTTTCCTTGAGTAGCTCTTGGAAGAGACTTGTACTTCTTGACCACTATTAGGCTTAAGGCGAAGCCTCTACTTCCAAATACAACTCAGATCCTATTGAGGGTTTGGTTGTCTTTGTAAGCTGTAGCAAGTGGAGGCTAGATCTATTCAGATCTAGGCCAATCTAGTGCCCCTTTTTAGTGGGAGAGGCTTCAATCCCATTGGCAAGAGTGTTCTGAATCATTTGAGCTTCAGATCTACATATTGGCATCAGGAAAAATAGTTCTTCAAGCCTACAGTGCAGTTCCTCTTCCAGTACTACAGTATCTGCAAAGAGGAAAGTTGCAGGGGGATTTGGAAAAGTTTGAGGAGTGATCTCTGGTGTTGGGGATCTGCCCTTCACTGTGGTGATCCATGGATTTATGTTCTTATCCATGTCATATTCAATTTTTATTGGAATACTCTTGTATATGCTTCAGAAATTCTGAATAGATATGTAGATCTGCTGCATAGAATCTCATATCTACTCCATGTGCTTCATGATTTACTGAAATCCCCAAGGGGAATGTAAAGTAGAGACATTATATTGTATGGATCTGTCATGGATCTGACTGTTCATGCATTATTTTTTTCTAGATCTGATATGTAATATAATTCTATAGTACACTCAATAAAATAACGCTGTCAAGCCTTTGCAATCAATTCTATGTGTTGCAGCACCTCATTCTTGAGGGTTTCTTCATCAAAGTCTTCCATTTTTATTCATGTTCTGAGAAATAAAACTCCATATCTGATGTTTGCATCATATTGTGTCAGAAATACTCTTTAAAATACGTTGTGCATGCTTCAGAAACTTTCTGTTTAGTCAAGCCATGGGATTTCAGTGTTTTTAAGCCATACCGGGACCGGGAGATCTGTTTAACTAAGCAAAAGTGATTTTTTTTCAGATATTTTCTGGGTGAAAGTCCTAAATTACATATTCTAAGGGATCCCAGTGTTATTTTTCCCTATTATCATGCAAATCTCTGAAAATAACGTTTTTAGGGCATAAATAGATGCTTTTCCCCACTTTTGGCTGATATAATGGATCAGATTTCTTGTTGTTGTACATGTAATTGATGGCTATGTGTTTCAAACACATTTTATGAGTTATTTCTCATTTCTATTCCAGAATTGTGTTCAAGTATTGTTGCATTCCCTATTTTGGAATATTACAATCAATGAAAACTATCAGTGAAAACTTGTCCAGATAAGGACGCAACACATTATTCATGAAACATATGAAATTATATGGAGCATTAGTAAGAACAAAGGTAAAAACTACAAAATCATTATTCCCATACCTGGTAAATAATTCATTCTTGTAGATGTCCTCTTATTTTATGTGTACCTAATGATATCTTGATCTCAAGCGAGTCTTTGAGAACACTACTGCTCCCTTCAACTGATCAAACAAGTCATCAATCTGCGATAAAGGATATATGTTCTTGATCATCACCTTGTTAAACTTCCTGTAATAAATGCACAACTTGAGAGTGCCATCCTTCTTCTTCAAAAACAACACTAGTGCACCCCAAGGCGACACACCTGGCCTAATGTATAATTTATCAAGAATTTCCTTAAGTTTCAACTTCAATCCCACCAAATCTGGAGTGCTAATCCTGGATGGTACCTTTGATGCTAGCGTTTCTCCCTACATCAACTCAATAGAAAATTCCACTTCCCTGTGAGATGATAACTCTGAAATCTTTGTTGTAAACACATCCTAAAACTGCTACAAAATCAGATACATCTTCAAGTCTTTAGCATCCTCAACATCCCTCCCTTTGTCACTATAAATATTAGTTGCAAGCAATACACATATTTTCCCGCAACTTCATTTTTACTTCATAGTTGTAACCATTCTCACTGACGTAGGCTTCTTCTTTCCCTACAATATTCTTCTTTCCCCATCATCATCCAGGAACTCAATAGCCTTATCATAGCAATCTACCTTAATCATGTGAATGTATAGCCAATCCATACCCAACAACATATTGTATGATCCCAATAGAAGCACATTTAGATGTACTGATGTTGACATATCGTTCAACTCAAAAGCACAAGATCTCACCCAATGATGAACGCTTTTCTTAGTACCAGTAACCAATTGCACCAAGAAATACTCCACATGCACTTCTTTATTCAAGAAAAGCTTATCCACCAAGTTAGGAATTATATAACTATATTTATATCCAGGGTCAATCAAAATAGAAACAACTTTATCACAAATATTACCTTCCATCTCGATAATAGATGTTCGATGATCATCCTGCATATTATCTAATGTTGCATAAATCCAAGGAATGCTCTATCGAACATACCCAATTGTTTGTGCCTCTTGAGCACTATAAATTCATGCTTTTCCATCTTTATGTTGGGGAAAATATTTCTTGCGATGCTCTCCACCACAACTACAACACTGCAAAGGCTTCTTGCCAACACCCTTGTTCTTCTCCTCATAATGAAATCTCTACCCTCTATCAACTACATTGAATTTCTTGTATGGCGTTGTCTTGGGCCTTGTTACTTGCATCCAAAGGTCTTCCTCACTTCTTATCCAATTTTTCTTTAGTCTTGTCATTACCTTTCCAACCCTTCTTAGGCTCTGACTTGCGCTTAGTCTTCTCATAACAATATTTCAATGTCCCAATAACTTCCTCCAATGTTCGATGCTCATCATGCTAAATGCAATCCACTAACGAATCTTTGAACCTTTTTTTTCTCATCCTTAAGATATGGTACATACCTTAGTAGCTACAAAAACTTAATCATATACTTGTCATCTATCATAGATCATGTCTTCAATTTGTAGAACTCCTTATCCTTACCGTCATATTATCTCTCTGACAAGTACTTATTTTTAAATATTTTTTTTAATTCATGCCAACTCAACTCTTTAGTCTTGATGCCTCTAACACACTTTACATCTTCTCATCAAATGTTCTCTCTTCTCTTTAGACTGAAAATGGCTATCCTAGCTTTTATATTCTTGGTGTAATCATGCAACTCAAAGAGTGTATTCAACCCAAGCAACCATGCTACATCTTCTCATTTATTTAGCTCTCCATTGAAAGTACGAGGCTTGGATTTCTTGAACTTATCTAGTAAGTATTGCTTCTAACTCCTCCTATAAGGATGATAACAATGATGATCGTGATGTCTCTCTGATTCAGAACTAGAATAGAACCCATAACCACTGTTGGGCTTTGAAATTTTCATTCACTTCCATTACATTTTCACTTATATTTCCATATTATCACCATCACTCCACCTCCATTTCATTACATTTACCTTACCATTACCACTATTGGGTTACATTTATGTTTTTCCAAACTTTATTAATTCTTAGCATTTTTTAAGTGAATTTGTGGTTAAAAATTAGAGAATAATGTGCATATGTTTATACCTAACAAGTGGGATGAGATTGTTGCCATGTGTAGGTCAAAAGAAAGCTTCTAAAAGACATTTATGTGGCCTCCCAAAACCCAATTCGAATTTGAGTCGAGAAGATCATGGGATCATGAGGATATGTGTCTCATTTCCTATTTGTATTGGAACTCTAATAATACATGTGTCTTATCATTTCCTATTTTGATTGTAACTCTAGAGATATAGAGAGAGATTCATAGACTCTCATTAATGAGACAACTTCTCATATTCTTGTATAAATAGGGGAATATTTATGCTATCAAATGATGTGAAAAATAGGAGAAGAAGAGAAAAAATTATATAATGTTTTGTAACAAGGTTGAGATGGAATGGGATGTAAAGTGAAGAGTTATTGATGTAATGAGATTAGGAGTGTATATTTCCATTATGTAAAGTTGTGAGTTTCTCAATAAAGAAATTTATTTTCTATTATTGAGTTTTATAATGTGAAGTTTTGCGAGTTGGAATGCTATTGGACAATGGAAGGCCCCCCATCAACCATGTGCATCCCTTTACAAATGTGTAAGATTAATTAGTTTGTTTTACTTGGATTCATGCAATTAGTTTAGTTTTCCATTGCAATTGTTATTTTATTTTCAAATGTATATTTACTTCACTATGTAATCTTATGTTTCCTAAATGGCATCTCAAGAAATTAGTGTCTTATCTATTTCCCAAAATTGGATTTCTTTGGAGCAATAAGAATTCACAATTGTCTAGTTTTCTTTATTGTTCTGCCATTGATTTTCTTAGATTAGAATTATCAATCAATTTTGTTAATGGATGTTTTCAAAAGCTATTTCAAGTTGATGATGATCCTAAATTGAATGGTTGAATGTCTAATTCATACAGTGTTTGAATTTACTCTGCACATTGTTATTTGCTTTCTAGGAATTTAGAAACTAAGGCATAATTGAATTCTTACAAAACACTTCAAGAAGGCAGCACTTCATATTGAAATGTTGGAGAAAGTCAAATATACATTAGTTGTTTACAGTCAGCTTTACATGCTTTCACATTTTGCTTCTAGATCCTCACTTAGTTTGCATCACTAACATTCCTAAAGATCATTCCAAGGAGATTGACTTAATCATATTTCAAAATTAAATGATTGAATGTTTAATGAATGAAATTACCGAGTTACCTTCTGCATGTTTTATTTGGTTTTATAGATCATTAGGTATAATTGGTTACTTAACACCATCTCAAGAAGATCACACTTAATAATTGAATGTTGAAGTAGCTAAAGATACATTATATGTTTTCCTCTGCATACTTTTCTTACTGTTCTAGGACATTAGAAGTTAAAGTATAGAAATTTGCTTAACACATCATATCAAGAAGGTCATACTTCATAATTGAATGTTGGAGTAACCAGAAGTACATTAGATGATTTCATTTTCTGCCTTTACTTATAAGAACTGCAATTTGATTCTTAGTTTTAAGACTTAAATCCATGGAATAGGACTAATGATAAGATAAAATAGATGCTTTGTTTTCCAAATTAGGTTCTAATTAGTCAACAGTTCTTGGTTTATTTTTTTGTAAATTAGATTAACTTGGGAACACTTCATTTTCTTCCATCTTAAAATTCATTAGATTCATTTGATTCTTTTCATAGTTTTTAGATTAACGTTTTTTAGATATCAAAGAACAAAACCCCCCAAAACAACATAAATACAATGAAGTAAGAAGAAGGTTAACTAAGCACATACAGTGCACTACACTTCATCATTTTACTAACCCGGTCGATAATTTAGGTTAGCAATTTAAGACATTAAATTGACTCAACATTTTGGCGTCGTTGTTGGGAAAGTGTAATTACGAGAACTTATTTCTTACATCTAAAAAAAATCAATTAATAATTTCTCGAGTATGCTCTTCTCTTGCGCTTTGTGTGATCTGGAGGACCAGAAAAATAATCTTTATATTAATAAAAAAAAAATAATAAGAATAATAAAATATTTAGCTACGGAATGCAATTCCACAGCTAAAATTTTGTTTTCATCATTTCATTTGATTTAATTTTACAATAAACTTTTTAAAAAAAAAAATCAATAAATTGTTTTGTTTAGTAATATATATATATATATATATATATATATATATATATATATATATATCAACATAATAAAAAAACAATCAACGAAATGGCCCATGGCCTTTGTTTAAATAAAAAGTTGTGAACAATGAAACATGGCCAAAGGAGGCCCATACATATACGTGAGGCCAGCCTTTTGCTTGCCCTTGCACATATGCGCAGGCCTCTGAGCAAATAAACCTCAAACCACGTAGCCTTCAAATCTGCAAAGGCCACTTAGGCCATGGCTTAGGCAGGCCTCCTAAACATTGAGTCACACAGCCACAAACCCAACTATCTCCTTCGAAAATAAAATTCTACTATCAATTTTGATTTGAATATTCAAATCTGATTAGTTTCTATAAATTCCATTTTTGGTCAAAGTTTCTCTACTCATCAGCTTCCACAGATTCTTGTTTGAGTGACCTTTATTTGAAGATTGCTACAGATCAAAGGCTTTCCCTGCTTGAAGAGTTATATTTTTGATGGTGTCTGTCTCTGTTGACGGATTTTATCAACTTAGATATGATTTCATTGAGAAAATCATTGTTGAGTATATATGGATTGGAGGCTCTGTCATGGATATCCACAGTAAGCGAAAGAATTTATCTCATGAAGTTACCGATCCCAAAGATCTGTCCAAGAAAAATTATGATGAATCTAGTACTGAACAGGCCACGTGAAAGGACAGTGAGGTTATCATTCACCCTTACACAATATTCAGGGATCCATTCTGCAGGGAAAAGAACATCTTGGTGATTTGTGATGTATACACCACAGCTAGAGAACTTATTAATAAGTGATCAAATGCTGCAAAGATAATTCGCAGAGTAAAATGATGGGTGGATCCATTTTTCGAGGGAGGTAAATGAATTTGATTTGGATTAGTTGTCTCGGTGGAATTTATCAAAATGACACATAAAAATCTGATTTGAAAAATCATAATAATCAAACCTATTTTACTAGCAAATAATTTTATTGCCGCAACAAATGAATTTTCCAGAAAACGTAACTATTTTTTGACACGTGATTTTGAAACATGTTTTCTGATTGACTGAGGATGAATTTAAAAACCTAAGACATGGGTTTTTCTCAGAACAGGAGAAATTAAATAACCCAGAAATAGTTTTCTGAATTTCCTAACCGATTGAGAGAATTTCAGGGCTCTTTTGAACCCCATTTTACAGATTGCGTGGAGAAACGGTTTTTTTTTTTAAACACAATAAACAGTTTGAATACATCATGCTGAAGGAAGAAGAATTCGAGTTTAAATAAAAAAATTTCTGTAGATTAATCCACACAGATTTCATGGGTGTATAGATCAGATCAATAAGATTTATTTCGTCATTTTTTTTGCTACCCATTCAAGAGTGAGGTTATCCATTTGAATGCTCCATCATTGTGCTGGAACCATTGCTTCTACGAATCCCCTCATCTTATCCCAGTTATGGAGGAAGCATGAACTAATTATTGGAAGCTAATCAACTTTAAAGTCCCGAGGGTTCGTAGCATATAAATCTGGCGATTTTAGCCTCTGTATTGAAACATGAAGTTATATTTGAGGTCTCTGCCAGCACTAAGCTTAAACGCATGGTGGGAATGCTAAGCCAACTGTTGTTTTTCCATTTAGAATTGGACATAGTTTTGATTTGCACCCTCTAAACCGAACTTACCCCTTATTATTGGAGGTAACATAGGATCTCAGGATGAAGTATAAAATGGTTGTCTATAAGCTTGGTGAGGAGAGTCAAACCAGCGATTTCATATTTTTGCTTCTTTCAATTTTTTTATTATTTAAATAGACGGTGACTAGATGTGTATCGATGTTATCCACATTGTTTCCTTCCAACATTTTTATGAAATTGGTGGGTATAAAATTTTGTTTTAGGGTTTTTCAATAAATAAAAATTAAAATAAAAAAATTTAAAAAATAATAACAATAAAAATTTAAAAATAAATTTAAAAAAAAAAAAAAAAACAAAACAAATAAAAAAATGCCAAGTTTTTTGTTTCCAAAACGTGTACTCTCAGTTGACAACTTACACACAACGAGAGGAGTGGATGCTCACTTTTCAACCAATGGCTCATTATTTTATAAGGTAAAATAGTTTGATGGAAATGACTTAATACAAGATCTTAATAATGGCTAGCAGAATAATTGGAAGATTATTTAGATGATTTCTGAACATTTTGCATTAATATTATTGTTGTGTATTTTTCTATGAAGTTTTAACTTGCAGGACACAGTGAATCTTTGTGATTCCAATCGTTTTACTTAGCACAATGCATGAAGTCATCTGACAACAGGGAGTTGATTTATTTTTCATGGTTATTCTTTAAAAATGGATTGTTATCGATATCATGAATTAGACCGAATATAAAACTTTTTGATTTTCTTTAATCTGTTTCATTTGACAAATAATTTTTCCATAAGAATCAGAAGGAAATTAACTACTTCTTTTTTAACACACTTATGTTCTTTATGTCAATTCTTTTTTTGCAGGTTTAGGATGATTGAATGATCAACAAGAAGATTAAATTGTGACGACAATTGGTCTTCAAAAGACCAATCTCATGAGAAACATAAGAACAAGTCCATGTCCATTTTCATCAAGACCATTACTCTTCCTACCTTTTGAATTATAAAACCAACCAAGAACTTCAAATCAAGCCACAGTTATTTTCCAAGTAAGAGTCAGTTGTTAATTTTCCTTCATTCACATACACTTTCCATTACTTTTTGTCTACCCCACAAATAAAAGCAAGAAGCTCATTTACATGCTTATTGTCCATTTTCATTTTCCATTTCATCTTTCATTTCCATTTTCCTTCTCCTATCCTTTTCATTTCGCAAATAAACCTTGCTTCAATGCAAATTATTGAGTCCATAGTCCTTTGAGTCTAAATTCCTTACAAAAACACCTTGAGACTTGCATGCCTTAATGGAAAGTCTTCTTGCCAACGAACAATGGGAATACATTAATGTCCCTTGTTCATCGGATCTTCTAGGTACTCAACAACAGCAAAATTATTCGTACCTAACAAGATGTGTTTCAGCACCTCGACTCTCATTGTCATCAATGGTGGGAGTTCTCTTGTTGACTAGTGGCATCCATTAATGGCCACTAAGTCAACAATTTCCTGCTATGTTTGACATCATAACATATATTCACATAGCAGGAATTGTGCCAATAAGTTTTGAAGACATGAAGGCTTTCATTTTTCAGCATTTTGGAGCAAATGAAGAAGATATGCAGTTGTAGAATCAGATGACAGCTATAGAATTAGATAGTAGTTGTGAAACCAGATGACATCTGTAGAATTAGATAACATCTGCGGAATCAGATGGAAGCTGCAAAATCAAATGACAGCTACGGAATCAAATGACAGCAGCAAAATCAGCACCATTCCGCAACAAATTCAGCAATTTTAGTAAAAGTAATAAAAAGACATCTTTACTCTTTTCTCCATAACTTGCACAACCACTTGAAGAATATTATGATCATAGTTTTGCATCCACCACACATGCAGCTCATCCATTTTCAAATGGTAAGTTAAGGTACGCCATTTTCTAACTTTTTACCATAGAATTCCTTGAAAAGCTAGAATAATAATTTTTGGAAAAAATATTTCTCTTCCTCATTTCATAAAATTTCCAATACCATCAGTTGGGCAGAAAAATACATTCATATTCATATTTTTCCATGTTCATATCACATTCATAAACCCACATACTTCCAAAAGATATTAAATATCACATCATTATTATGAGCATACAATGGCTTTTCAAAAATACTTAAAAGATAATTGGATACAAACATAATCATGGTTGTCACACAAGAACCAACGATGATGCAATCTAATAAAGATATACTTTGCAGCAATAATCAAATTATCATTATGAAAATATCAAAGATCAAAATTGAATGCAAAAATATGGTTGTAACACAAGAACCAACCATGTTTCAATTCAAGTAAAACACTTTGTAGAAGTATGAAGTTATCAAATGATATCATGCATAGTTAAGCCAAAGCTCAAGGATAAAAAATAATTAATGTAATAGATTGCATGAGGAAATGCAATAGCTTCAGTTGGTGGGTATTTTGGGCCTTGAAATTGTCATTAACTTCCATTACATTTTCACTTATATTTCCATATTATTACCATCACTCCACCTCCATTTCATTACATTTACGTTACCATTACCACTATTGGGTTACATTTATGTTTTTCCAAACTTTATTAATTCTTAGAATTTTTAAGTGAATTTGTGGTTATAGATTAGAGAATAATGTTCATATGCTTATACCTAACAAGTGGGATGATATTGTTGCCATGTGTAGGTCAAAATTAACTAAAAGAACTTTATGTGGCCTCCCAAAACCAACTTCAAATTTGAGTGAAGAAGATCATGGGATCATGAGGATATGTGTCTCATTTCCTATTTGTATTGGAACTCTAAGAATAAAATATGTGTCTTATCATTTCCTATTTTGAATGTAACTCTAGAGATATAGTGAGAGATTCATGGACTCTCATTAATGAGATAACTTCTCATATTTTTGTATAAATAGGGGAAGCTTTCTCCTATCAAATGATGTGAAAAATAGGAGAAGAAGAGAAAGAATTATAGAATGTTTTGTAACAAGGTTGAGATTGAATGGGATGTAAAGTGAAGAGTTGTTGATGTAATGAGATTAAGAATGTATATTTCCATTATGTAAAGTTGCGATTTTATCAATAAAGAAAGTTATTTTCTATTATTGAGTTTTAGAATGTGAAGTTTTGCGAGTTGGAATGCTATTGGACAATGGAAGGCCCCCCATCAACCATGTGCATCCCTTTATAAATTTGTAAGATTAATTAGTTTGTTTTACTTGGATTCATGCAATTAGTTTAGTTTTCCATTGCAATTGTTATTTTATTTTCAAATATAGATTTACTTCACTATGTAGTATTATGTTTCCTAATAGGCATCTCAAGAAAGTAGTGTCTTATTTATTTTCCAAAATTGGATTTCTTTGGAGCAATAAGAATTCACAGTTATCTAGTTTTCTTTATTGTTCTGCCATTTATTTTCTTAGATTAGAATTATCAATCAATTGTGTTAATGGATGTTTTCAAAATCCATTTCAAGATGATGATGATCCTAAATTGAATGGTTGAATGTCTAATTCATACAGTGATTGAATTTACTCTACACATTGTTATTTACTTCTAGGAATTTAGAAACTAAGGCATAATTGACTTATTACACAACACTTCAAGAAGGTAGGACTTCATATTGAAATGTTGGAGAAAGTCAAATATACATTAGTTGTTTACAGTCAGCTTTACATGCTCTCACATTTTTCTTCTAGATCTTCACTTAGTTGCATCACTGATATTCCTAAATATCATTCCAAGGAGATTGATTTAATCATATTTCAAAATTGAATGATTGAATGTTTAATGAATGCAATTACTGAGTTACCTTATGCATGTTTTATTTGGTTTTATAGATCATTAGGTATAATTGGTTACTTAACACCATCTCAAGAAGATCACACTTCTTAATTGAATGTTGAAGTAGCTAAAGATAAATTAGATGTTTTCCTCTGCATACTTTTCTTACTGTTTTAGGACATTAGAAGTTAAAGTACATAAATTTTCTTAAAAAATCATCTCAAGAAGGTCATACTTCATAATTGAATGTTGGAGTAACCCGAAGTACATTAGCTGATTTCATTTTCTGCCTTTACTTATAAGCACTGCAATTTCATTCTTAGTTTAAGACTTAAATCCATGGAATAGGACTAATGATAAGATAAAATAGATGCTTTGTTTTCCAAATTGGGTTCTAACCAGTCAAAAGTTCTTGGTTTATTTTTCTGTAAATTATATTAACTTAGGTGTTAGCCACCTATAAAAATTTTCATATCAAATGGTGGCTAAAATTCTTTTTTAGCCTTCAAGAAACAATTCATGTCCAAAATTGTGAGTTCTTTAAGTCTTGTGACGATATTTACCCTCTGAGTTAATATTCACTACTGTTTCCCTCATTAATCTTGAAAAAATTGATGTTTGCCTAAAGAAGACAACTCAAAATCCCATTTTCCCATCATTTTTACCCCTCCTTTCACTCACAAGAAAACTCCATTTTCATCCCCTTTTCCTCCATAAAATCCCTCAAAAAACCCTTCATCTAACCTCTAAACCATTCCAAAACCCTTTTTAAACCTTATATTCCCCTTTTCTTGGTTTAAAAACCCTTTTTTCCCCTTATCGAAACCCTCAAAATCCTTCAAACATCCCCAAAAATCCTTTAAAAACTCCATTTTTTGCTTTAAGGCCTTAAGCCCCTTTGGCCTAAGCCCCAACTCCTTTTCTCTGCATAAAACCCGGAGCCATGACCTGGAGTTAACCCTCATCGCGCAATTTCAATCGGGGTTTTCTATCTCCTTATTTCCTTTTACTTTGAAAACTCTGATTGTGATTAGCCTTTTTTCTTTTTTAGCCCCCGATCTCCTCATCCTCTTCATAAAACCTTAAGCTCCACAACCGAGCGCTAAAGGCTTAAAAAAACCCTTTCAAAACCCATAATTCCCTTTTTCCTTTGTTTTTTCCCGACATAAATATTTTAAAATAAATCTGGGTCGTCGATCTCTGCAGATCAACAGCTGTCAGCTCATCAAATCGCAAATCCGCATGATTCCTTCCTTTCTTTGTGTCTTTCAAAAAATTTCAATGCAATCAAACCTCTGCCGTCGATCATCCATCTGATCCGACGGTCAATACACAATCACATCAGAACATTCCAATTTTCCTTTTGCCCTCCGCGATGTGATTCCTGATTTAATCTGGGCCGTCGATCATCTTTCTGATCCGACGGTCAATACATAATCACATCGCAGTTTTCCCTTTGTTATTTCTCTTTTCCTTCTCCGATGTCGATCTCCCCGATTGAATCTTAGCCGTCGAATCCACAAGAACCGACGGCTAAGATTTCGTCACACTCCACCGATAAATTTCCTTATTTACCCCTCCGATTGAGTCTCAACCGTCGATCTGGCTCCCAGATCCGATGGACAGCGCTCCGTCACATCGCAAATTCTCAAAGTGCCTTCCCCTTTCCTCCTCCAATTTGCGATCGCCCCAATTCAAATCTAGCCATCCGTTAGGAAGATCCAACGATTAGGATTAAACCCGATCACCATGCCATTTCTTCTCCCCTTTTCATAACTCTGCCCGATCATCAAATCTCAACCGTTCATTCTTCAGATCCTACGGTCGAGATTTAACCCGATAGGCCCAACTCCTTTGGGACCTACCCCCGCCTCAAAAAACATCTATCCACTCACAAGCCGCCATGTGTTTTCCATTATCTTCCCCACCCGTAGCTTCCCTCATTGATAGATCTCGACCGTCTATTCACATGATCCAACGGTTAGGGTTTAAACCACCTTTGACCCTGCCCACCTTTTCCGCCCACGCATCTTACCCCATTGTGCTCTCATTCCCACCGTCAGATCTTTTTGCCTTTCATCCGACAGTTGAAACTCCATAACGCATAATTTTGCGCTTGAACCTTAATGCCAAAAAATTACGTGAAATGGGTGGTATTAAAAAGACACGTGTCGAGCGCAGACCCATATCGCATTTTTTTTGCAAATTTTCGAAACCGCCTCAAACTTGCGCGAAAACCATTCTTGTTTTCCACTTACCACCTTCCCTCCATAGTGTATTCTTGTGTTTGATCTTGGCCGTTAATCCATTTAATCTAACGGTCCTATTTTAATTTAACCCCCGGCCTTTCACACTTTGTTCATTCTCCCAAGCGCTCCATCGCTTGATCTTGGTCGTCCATCGTTTTCATCCAATGGCCCAGATCACTCTGCGACCCCCAAACTTCATTTAGCCCCATTTTCGCTTCCACCAAAGGTTTTTCCCCTTTTTATTACATTTTCTTCCATTTAATTATAATGTTACCCGCTCTACATTATAAACTCCCTGATTGATCTCAACCGTTGATCAACCTAGATCAACGACCCAGACTTAATCTGACCCTCATCCATCTGACCGCCTCCCAATCGTCGATTGATCTCGATCGTCGATTGATCTCGATCGAAGGCCATGATGTATTCTTACCTCCAAAACAACCTCTGACCTATTTTCACCAGGTTTTCTTAATTTTGTTCGTTTTTTGCAGTTTTTAAAGATTTTCCACAGTTTTTAAAAATGAAATCAAGGGCCAGGGATGACGATCCATTAGGCCAATATCGATGAAGAAAGAAAATTTGCAGGGTTCGACCTACGATTTATCTGTGCCTCATAAGCATTGATAACATTATAAAACTCTCTTCACGCCTACAGAAACAACAAAAACACAGTGAGCCTTAATTATACAGAGAGTATCAGTTTCAAGGATAAAACCAAACCAAAATGAAGAATTAATGGTTTTTAAGCAGAGTTTAAAGGGATTAAGGCCTAAAAAATAAAAAATCAAAGTGCCTGATCCACAATCAGTAGAGTATGAAGACCTGAAAATGAATATTAAGTCTAATTAGGCCTAAAACATAGAACAAAGACAGATTTAATGTGTTTTAAGATAAAACAAGGAGATCTATCAGTCTGAGAAGCCTCCACTGCCACATCAGAGGCTAATTAAATCCTCCCCAGCTACCAAAAGCCATTTGTAGCCTCAATAAATCAAAAGAAGGCCTATTTATTTCCAAAATAGAATATATTAACCTAAAGACAGCTGAATAGTTATTTTAAACAAAGGAAGATATTTCAAACTGTCAGTGAAGTTATTACAAAGATAAGAAAGTGCCATGAAGTCAATCTTCTCATCCATTAAGCCTCAAAAATCAGAACAGAGTTATGAAGTAGAGTTATAGGTAGAATGCATTCCTACCTTATGCCTTGCATGGTTTACAAGGCTAGGAATTGCATTGATTATGAAATTAATGACACTTGAACCCTAAAAACTCTTCCACCTCCTCATTTTCTTATAAAATCTCCTTGAGGAGCACATTGTAAAAGGTTGGTCTCTAGATATCTGTTACATGTAAATATTTTTTCTGAATTTGTTGTAGCCCTGTTTGTAGTCAAAGATACATAAGCTGGGATGAGAAGTTTGAAGTTGTAGAGACCCACTGGACTTGAAGATTGTAACTGGTTTTGAACATCAAATACAAGTTGTTTTATGGGATCCTGGTCTATGTCAATGGTGATGTGTTTCTTACTGTAATTGTTATTTTCTTTTGTTTCCATTACATTTTCCATCTTTCTCAGATAAATAACAACAAATATAGAGCTATGATTTACTCTTAAAGTACCCTAATCTCACTGATAAGCTTTATCTTTATGTTTTCTGCTGATTGTTTATTTAAAGATAATTCAATAGAGTGTGATCAGTCAAGGAATGTTAGTTAGCCCATGTTTTGCTAAGTGTAGCTTGAAATATTATCTTTGAATGTTCTTGAGAAGTTTGCTAATTAAAGTTGAACTAGATAATTTTATGGTTAGCCCTATCCTCTGGTTTATCTCCAACAGTTACTTTGAAGAGTTCCCTTAAGAGTATGTTGAAAGCATGCTAGTTTAGAAGTACTTACCTGATCTTAGACTACTTTTTATTTTTATCATGAGTGTTTTCCTTTGACTATGTTGAAATCAGGCTAAGTTAAAAGTATTTACTTGATCTTAATCTATTCTATGTGTTTTAAATGTTTTCTATTGAAATTATATCAAAAGAAGGCTAGTTTAGAAGTACTTACCTGATCTTAGATTACTTTTATGTCTTTCCTTAAGTGCATGCCAAAAGCAGGCTAGTCTAGAAGTACTTACTTGATCTTAGGCTATCCTTTGTTCCTTCATATGTTTGATTTCCCTCACTCCATTTCTTATTGTGTAATTCCATAAAATTAACTTAAAGAGATCCTTTGACATAGATGACTTGCCCCATGGACCACTCTTGAACCTTGCTGCTTAAACCCTTTTATGACTCCATATGCCCAATGGATTAAAGCTGCTCCTTGCCTATATTTTTAGCTGAAACAATATTTCACCTACTTTCACCTTCACCCTTCATAAAGACTTCCTTCACCTTCATTATATCCTTGTCCAACCAAAACAACCAAAAACCCTTGTTCTTAATAACTAGCCTAATATCATACTAAAAGACTTAAAGATAAATCAATCTTTGCACTTATAGAGAGATCCCTCTCTGGATTCAAGATGGATAGATCATAGAATCCCAAAGTGGTTCAAATGTTGTCTCTGCAGCTTTAGTCTTGCCAATCTGAAAAAATTATAGGGAGCTAACAATTCTGGTGACTCCACTGGGGATTTCTGAGTGAATTTCATCTTAGATACCCTTAAGACCTCAGAAGACCCATAATCTCCTTAGATTTGTATATGGTGGTGGACCATAAAACATTTTACCTCCAAAAGAGCTAAAATTTCCACCTGGTGACTCCACTGGCCTCCAGTAGGCCTATTACCCCTCCAGTATTTGTAGAATCCTTTTGGGAATGCATTGAGAAAACCCAATCATACTGTTGGTGGATAGAAAAGTTTAAACCATCCACCTGGCAACTCCAAAACTCCCAAAAGACCAAATGACTCCACTGGTAGAAGACTTTGAACTGGTTAACAAGATATAGTGACCTCTTTTCTGATTTACAAACATGGATTTAGACATGTATGATGAGTAAGACATGTGTGATAAGAAATATTTTATAGAAAACCATGAAGAAAAACTACTCATCATGATGGAAAAAATTATGTACATGCTTGGAAAGAGAATGGAAAGGTATGAGGCTAATTTAAATATTGATGATCTAGAGCAGCCCATGCTTTTCTCAAATCAAGAACAAACTCAACCCCCACAACACCTAGACAATGAACAAGACATGTATGATGGGCAAGACATGTGTGATGAGCAAGATTGTAGAGAAAACCATGAAGAAAAACTACTCAACATGATGGAAAAAATGATGTACATGCTTGGAAAGAGAATGGAAAGGTATGAGGCTAATTTAAATATTGATGATCTAGAACAGGCCATGCTTTTCTCAGATCAAGAACAAAATCAACCCCTACAAGACCTAGACAATGAAAAAAATATTTATGAGGATCAATACTTTATAGAGGATGATGAGCAAGGTTACAGAGAAAGAAATGAAGAAGGTTGTCAAGAAACTCCTGATTGCCTCCCTATATCTTGTACTATGTTGTTAAGAGAACTTCACGATCAAATTGCAAATACTAATAGTGAGAAATACTTCGAGGAAACAAGTGGCCACTTAGAAAACACAGAACCTGAAATAGAAGATAAATTAACACATACAGGGACTCTCCCTCTATTCTATAAATCATTTTATATTTTAAGAGAAGAATGGCATCTTGATAATGCAAAAGAAACAACTCATGAACCTTATATGCAAACTGAGTCTGATAATAATCATGAGGAATTGTTTGAAACAGAAAAGGATCAGGAAACAATACGAAATCCTCAAATTTTCCCTACAAACTCGAGTGAAGATTCACCAAAAGAGGCTCAAGAAGACATCAGGCCTCAAAACTAGCCAACACAAGAAAAAGAGGACTACTGTACATCTGTCCTAAGAAAAAAGAAAATTCATTCTCTCTTGACAGAGGAAGAGATTGATCTAATATTCAACAGACAGCCAACCCTCAAAACTTCATTAGAACAAAATACTTCCGCTCATCTACCCACTGAAACTTGTTGTCTTGAACCTGAAAATAAACTTGTAGAACAACTCAAAGAAAAACAAACTGATAACCCAATATGCTTGATTGGTGAAATTATTTATACTAATGATTTTCCAATTTTTTGTCAATCTGATGATGATGATAAGCTCCAAATAGAAACTAATCATGCAGGGCAACCAGCATTTGATTGGTGTCATGAATTTCATTATCATCAGCTTGAAAGTAGCAATCAACAAAGCCAGTCCATCAAAAATAGCTTTCACATAATGGGAAGTCAGCAATCTATCAGTTGTAATGTTGGGATTGTAAAGGAAGAGGAATTTCTTGAGCAGGATGAAGATAAGGAGCCTTCTCCTGATAGGATTCAGGTAATAAAGGATACCCCTGCTCAAGAATATGTTGATCACTTCACAGAGTACAATCCACTGAATCAGAGCATACAAAGAATACAAGAGGAAAACACTGCAATATATGATGAGTCCTCCAGTTCAGTTGACAATGAAGATGAGGAAGACTGTCTTCCTCAAAAGAATCTTTGCCTTGATCCAGTGGAGAAAGAAGAAATTTCACTGCTTGTTGATTTGCAGGTGAAAAATGATGATGCTTCCAAGGAACATACTGAATATACAATCCTCAAAGCCGATATCTTGGAATCAAATAATCTACCAACCATGGAGGGCCAAAAAGAAGAGAATCTTCATCTTTTCTTTGTTGATCCTTTGGAAGAATGTGTGGTGGCCCCAACTGGCTCAAATTATCAAGCATGGATCCTTTGTAAGAGCCAAATGCATGAAAAGTTTTCACCCTCTGTGATAGCCTTGGTTTTTGAAGATTAATCTTCAAAATGTACTATGGATACCCCTGACAAGCAGCCAGAATTTCTTTTCCTTTTTGTCACTACTCAACTGGCTACATTGGCACTTTTGTGTCATATAAAAATGAAAATATTCCAAGATAGATTAGGTTAGATAGGAATGTCAATAAAGCTCAGCCTTTAAGCATTTAGTTAGTTGTTGATTTTTTCTTTGAAAGAAAAAACGAAAAAACACACAAAAAAAATAAAACATAGAAAAGAGGGTAGAAGTGAAAACAAGAAAGGTACAGCCCCATACCAAAAAGAGAAACCAAATATGAAAGTGTGCAAGCTCAAATGCCACTCCTAAAAACACACTTCTAGTTAGTCATACAGCCTAATCATGACTAATTATCTTTTCAATTTACTGCTGATAGGTTAGTAAATTAGATTAGCAAAACAGCTTAATCTTGGCTTATCAGATAGGTAGATTAGGATAGAAGAAAAAAGGTTCAAACAAGCTCAAAATCTGAATCTATGAATTTCAAAAGAAGAATGACTCTAATTAGATCAAATCTTGAGCCAAATATAGAAAACTAACTAGTTCTAATATGCCTAAAATCTTGAACCAGAAAACAAAGAGAAAACAGCTCAAACAAATTCAAAAACAGAGCTAAAAAGAAACAATGAAGGAGGTTTTTAAATTTTCATATCTTAAGGCTTCACCATTTTGCTTTACTTTTCTGCAATTTTAGTCTATGTGTAGCTTTTTTTTATGCCGTTGATCATCAACAAGTTAGACTGTTCAATCCTAGCTTGTGTGCTTTTAAATTTCTTGCCTTAGAATTTAGAGAATAAAATCTGTCAGACAGCCTAATCCTGACAGATAGTAGTTAGGTAGAGAAGCTTATGAACTCAACTGTTTAATCTGATTTCATGGAGAGATAAGAGTAGAAATAGATTAGTTTTATGTTTTCTCAAAAGAATAAGATATTGATGAAAGGTTTGCAATTCTAGATGCACCTTCTGAAGAAAAAATGTTAGGAAGTAGGTTGTGTAGGTAGCTATTTGGGGAGGAATTTTTCTACTGATATGTCTAATATTCTACTCATCTTTCAAGCAGCTGATCAGAGAAGAAGAAAAGGTTGTTAAGGTACAAAGCCACTGATCTACATCTAGAGAATTCTTTTTTGAGGTTCTTGACACCTCCAAGGAGCTGCCATCCCATGTTGGAGCCGCTGTTAGCCACCTATAAAATTTGTCATATCAAATGGTGGCTAAAATTCTTTTTTAGCCTTCAAGAAACAATTCATGACCAAAATTGTGAGTCCCTGAAGTCTTGTGATGATATTTACCCTCTGATTTAATCTTCACTGCTGTTTCCCTCATTAACACTGAAAAATCTGCTGTTTGCCTAAAGAAGACAGCTCAAAATCCCATTTTCCCATCATTTTTACCCCTTCTTTCACTCACAAGAAAACTCCATTTTCATCCCCTTTTCCTCCATAAAATCCCTCAAAAAACTCTTCATCTAACCTCTAAACCATTCCAAAACCCTTTTTAAACCTTATATTCCCCTTTGTTTGGTTTAAAAACCCTTTTTTCCCCTTATTGGAACCCTAAAAATCCTTCAAAAATCCTTAAAACACTCCATTTTTTGCTTTAAGGCCTAAAGCCCCTTTGGCCTAAGCCCCAGCTCCTTTTCTCCACATAAAATCTAGAGCCATGACTCAGAGTTAGCCCCCATCGCGCAATCGCAATCGGGGTTTTCTATTTCCTTATTGCCTTTTACTTTGAAAACTCCGATTACGATTAGCCTTTTTTCTTATTTAACCCCCGATCTCCTCATCCTCTTCATAAGACCTTAAGCCCCGCAACCATGCGCTAAAGGCTTAAAAAAACCCTTTCAAAACCCATAATTCCCTTTTTCCTTTGTTTTTTCCCGACATAAATATTTTAAAATAAATCTGGGCTGTCGATCTCTACAGATCAATGGTCATCGGCTCATCGCATCGCAAATCCGCATGAGTCCTTCCTTTCTTTGTGTCTTTCAAAAAATTCCAATGCAATCAAACCTCCACTGTTGATCATCCCTCCGATCCAAAAGTCAATACACAATCGCATCAAAACTTTCCACTTTTCCTTTTTCCCTCCGCGATGCGATCCCTGATTTAATCTAGGCCGTCGATCATCTTTCTGATCCGACGATCAATACATAATTGCATCACAATTTTCCCTTTGTTCTTTCTCTTTTCCTTCTCCGATGCCAATCTCCCCGATTGAATCTTAGCCGTCGAATCCACAAGAAATGACGGCTAAGATTTCGTCGCACTCCACCCATAACTTTCCTCCTTTACCCCTCTGATTGAGTCTCAACCGTCGATCTGACTCCTAGATCCAACGGAAAGCGCTCTGTCACATCGCAAATTCTCAAAGTGTTCCCCTTTCCTCCTCCGATTTACGATCGCCCCGATTCAAATCTAGCTCTCCATTAGGAAGATCCAACGATCAGGATTAAACCCGATCACCATGCCATTTCTTCTCCCCTTTTCATAACTCTGCCTGATCATCAAATCTTGATAGTTCATTCTTCAGATCCTATGGTAGAGATTTAACTCGATAGGCCCAACTCTTTTGGGACCTACCCCTGCCTCAAAAAACATTTGTCCACTCACAAGCCGCCACGTGTTTTCCATTATCTCCCCCACCCGCAGCTTCCCCCATTGATAGATCTTGACCGTCTATTCACATGATCCAATAGTCAGGGTTTAAACCGACTTTGAACCTGCCCACCTTTTCCGCCCGCACATCTTACCCCATCGCGCTCTTATTCCCACCGTTAGATCTCTCTACCTTTCATCTGACAGCTGAAAGTCCATATCACGTAATTTTGCACCTGAACATTAATGCCAAAAAATTACGCGAAATGGGCAGTATTAAAAAGACACATGTCGAGCGCAGACCCATATCGCATTTTTTTTGCAAATTTTCCAAACTGCCTCAGAGCTGCGCGAAAACCATTCTGGTTTTCCGCTTACCACCTTCCCTCCACAGTGTATTCTTGCGTTTGATCCTGGCCGTTAAACTCCCTGATTGATCTCATTATAAACTCCGCATTATAAACTCCTTGATTGATCTCAGCCGTTGATCAACCTAGATCAACGACTCGGACTTAATCTGACCCTCTTCCATCTGACCGCCTCCCTATTGAAATTCATCGAGCACTCTTGATCGTTGATTGATCTGGATCGACGGCCATGATGTATTCTCACCTCCAAAACAACCTCTAAGCTATTTTCACTAGTTTTTCTTAATTTTTTTTTTTGTTTTTTGCAGGTTTTAAAGCTTTTCCACAGTTTTTTAAAATGAAATCAAGGGCTAGGGATGACAATCCCTCAGGCCAATATTGATGAAGAAAGAAAATTCGCAGGGTTCGACCTACGATTTATCCGTGCCTCATGAGCACTGATAACATTATAAAACCCTCTGTGTGCCTGAAAAAACAACAAAAACACAGTGAACCTTAATTATACAGAGAGTATCAGTGTCAAGGGATAAAACCAAACCAGAATGAAGAATTAAAGGTTTTTAAGCAGAGTTTAAAGGGATTAAGGCCTAAAAAATCAAAAATCAAAGTGCCTGATCCACAGTCAGTAGAGTATGAAGACTTGAAGATAAAGATTAAGCCTAATTAGGCCTAAAACACAGAACAAAGATAGATTTAATGTGTTTTAAGATAAAACAAGGAGATCTATCAGTCCAAGAAGCCTCCACTGCCACATCAGAGGCTAATTAAATCCTCTCCAGCTACCAAAATCCATCTGCAGCTTTAATAAATCAAAAGAAGGCCTAGTTATTTCCAAAACAGAAGATATTAACCTAAAGACAGCTGAATAGTTATTTTAAACAAAGGAAGATATTTCAAATTGTCAGTGAAGTTATTACAAAGATAATAAAGTGCCCTGAAGTCAATATTCTCATCCATTAAGCCTCAAAAATCAAAACAGAGTTATGAATTAGAGTTATGGGTAGAATTCATTCATGCCTTATGCCTTGCATGGTTTGCAAGGCTAGGAATCACATTGATTACGAAATTAATGACACTTGAACCCTAAAAACTCTTCCACCTCCTCATTTTCTTATAAAATCTCCTTGAGGAGCACATTGTAAGAGGTTGGTCTCTAGATATCTGTTGCATGTAAATAGTTTTTCTGAAGCTACTGTAGCCCTGTTTGTAATCAAATATACATAAGCTGAGATGAGAAGTTTGAAGTTGTAGAGACCCACAGGACTTGAAGACTGTAACTGGTTTTGAACATCAAATACAAGTTGTTTTATGGGATCCTGGTCTATGTCAATGGTGATGTGTTTCTTACTGTAATTGTTATTTTCTTTTGTTTCCATTAGATTTTCCATCTTTCTCAGATAAAGAACAGAAAATATAGAGCTAGGATTTACTCTTTAAGTACCCTACTCTCACTGATAAGCTTTATCTTTATGTTTTCTGCTGATTGTTTATTTAAAGATAATTCAATAGAGTGTGATCAGTCAAGGAATGTTGGTTAGCCCATGTTTTGCTGAGTGTAGCTTGAAATATTATCTTTGAATGTTCTTGAGAAGTTTTCTAATTAAAGTTGAGCTAGAGAAGTTTATGGTTAGCCCTATCCTCTGGTTTATCTCCAACAGTTACTTTGAAGAGTTCCCTTAAGAGTATGTTGAAAGCAGGCTAGTTTAGAAGTGCTTACATGATCTTAGACTACTTTTTATGTTTATCATGAGTGTTTTCTTTTGAATATGTTGAAATCAGGCTAAGTTAAAAATCTTTACTTGATATTAAGCTATTCTATGTGTTTTAAATGTTTTCTATTGAAATTATATCAAAAGCAGGCTAGTTTAGAAGTACTTACCTAATCTTAGATTACTTTTTTGTCCTTCCTTAAGTGCATGCCAAAAGCAGGCTATTTTAGAAGTACTTACTTGATCTTAGGTTGCTCTTTGTTTCTTCATCTGTTTGATTTCCCTCACTCCACCTTTTATCGTTTCATTCCATAAAATCAACTTAAAGAGATCTTTTGACATAGATGACTTGCCCCATGGACCACTCTTGAACCTTCATGGCCTTTGACTCCTTTTGGCCAGTTGGAATTTCTTCCCTTGCCTATATTTTTAGCTGAAACAATCTTTCACCTACTTTCACCTTCACCCTTCATAAAGACTTCCTTCACCTTCATTATATCCTTGTCCAACCAAAACAACCAAAAACCCTTGTTCTTAATAACTAGCCTAATATCATACTAGAAGCCTTAAAGATAAATCAATATTTGCACTTATAGAGAGATCCCTCTCTGGATTCAGGATGGCTAGATCCTAGAATCCCAAAGTGGTTCAAATGTTGTCCCTGCAGCTTTAGTCTTGCCAATATGATAAAATTACAGAGACCTAACATTAGGAACACTTCATTTTCTTCCTTCTTAAAATTTATTAGATTCATTTGATTCTTTTCTTAGTTTTTAGATTAAAACTCTTTAGACATCAAAGAACAAAACCCCCCAAAACAACATAAAAATACATACAACGAATTAAGAAGAAGGTTAACTAAGCACATACAGTGCACCACACTTCATCATTTTACTAACCTCAGTAGATAATTTATGTTAGCAATTTGAGACATTAAATTTACTCAAAAACCACTACACCTATTGTCATGTGTATCCATCCATATTCTACCTATGATCGTGTCATAAATGTATGACTTGTGTCCTCTTGGATACTTGATACCATACTCCCCATTATACCTTTCCTCCTGTCCATAATTGATCCGTGGTTTTCCCTATCGGTGAAAATATGATAAACTCTGAAGAATCATTGCATTGACCTCTACTTGCTTTTCATGTGCTCTAGAAATTATTTCTTATGACTGAATGATCTTTTCATTATCTTCTTTTCAACTTTTGATCTTTGCCTTCAGAATTTTCAAGGTATTTTCTATGTTAGGAGAGTACTATTCTCTTTGTTGCTCATCTGATCTATAAGGACAGTCACATGAACTATAATTCACCATCTTAATTGTCATCTACGATATTCTACTTCCTGCAAACATACCATTTCAGATAACGAAATATAAACATAATCCAACGTACCTTAGTGAATTTCATGGGAGGCTATCTCTTCTGCACAATCAATGTAACACCCTCTTCCCACATCTACCCAAGTAACCAGTCAACTAGGGTAAATATGTGACGAGATGCTACTATATGGGATTAAAACTCATATTTGGCCTTAAGGAAGTGGAACCGACAGAAACACAACATACAGACCTTGCACATCATCACTGACACCCCAGGAGCTAACCCAACCTTTCAGACCTCTTACCCCTAGGTCACACTGACATTTTGACCTCTTTAGGCCATATCCGTAGGCATAACACTACATGCCTATAGCCAGGAGGCTATATCCCTAGGCATAGTACATCATGCCTATGGCCAAGAAGCTATATCCCTAAGCATAACACTACATGCCTATAGTTGGGGCCCCAAAACCTCATTTTTGTGTCTGTGGCTCTGGGATTTGAGCTACCTTTTAAGTCCCAAAGCCCAGTTCACTTCCCAAAACTTCATGAAAACTTAAGGGATGATAAATAACAATCGAACAATGATATGGAAGCAATCAAACCAACAAGAAATCATCTGTAACCCTCCCATCCATGACATGCATTTTTTCAAACATGTCACAAACATTGAATCTATATGTGTAAACAACAGATTTAAGCATAGGGGTCTCATACTTATCTGAGAATTGCTAAGAAGCATTTCTCCCTTACATCATTAGCTACAATACAATCTATTTTACTATAGATACATTATGCATATGATTTACAAGTAAAAACATGGATAGAGACATACATCATCATTGATCAAATACATGCTTATAACCAACACAATAACCACAGAAATATTGTAGAACTCTACAAAAATATGTATATCAATGGATTCAATCCGATCTAACAATGTACTAAAGCTAGATATTGAATCGATTCTATAAATAAATTGCGGAAATTAAACACAATCGCTAATCAAATAAATCAAAGAAATAATCAAATCAAACCAAAACACATATAATTTCTTGGGGAAAGCTTACTGCTGAAAACCCCTCTATCATAAATTTTATATTCCACAGAGAATAATGAAACAATTACAATGCACTCTTCTCACAAGAGTCTCCTGCAATCTGCCTATCATCTCACACTGATCTAGACAAAATTGGGTCAACACTTAGCCAATTCTCAATCTGTCTTCAGCCTACCTTGCTCACGCAATTCATGAGGAATGCAATCCCTATTCCTTAGGAATTTCAGCTTTTCTCAAATGCGTCGTGTATCATGGGCACCTATGGTGTTTTAAATGCATCTGGGAAATCTGCCAATATCAAAACTGATAGTTATCTTCCCTTTAACCTTTGTCTCAACTACGTCTCCACTGGAACTGACATGCATGCAGTAAATCATCAGTTTCATGGTAGATCATTGATTGTGAATTAAGTATGATTTAATTCATTTGATCTCTCACTAGTGCAAAAAACAGTTAGAACTAGTTCAACTAAATTTAAATCACTTAACTGAGTTAACTGATTACTCATGCATTAAACTAATGCACCAACTGCAATTCAAACTCCATAACTAATACAATTACTCTGCATGCCTCATCAACCACCCTCAACTTGAAATACATGAGCTAACTAAGTTTATCACACTCAGTTAACTATTACAAGTGATTATGAGATAAGATTACATTTTATTATCCAATTTAATTAAGGGATAATTAAATTTGTCACATATCCAATTTATTAAATAAATTGAATTTCACACTAATGTATCTCTAGGACCCATCACTACACGACCTATGGTCCCACACTAGTGTAGGTGTTGTCATGTTGCTTCAGGATGCCAATTTCACTATTTCTTGTTGCAAAATTTAACACTCCCTCTCAACAAGAAAGTAATGTCCTTACATGCGCACATGCACCTCTTGCATGCGACATGCAACTCTTGCATGCAACATGTAACTCTTACATGCAACACTTCTCTAATGTTTCTAGCACATGCAACACTTTTCTAGTGTTTCTTGCACATGCAACTTTTTCATGCAACACTTCCGAAACTGAATTGTCTCCAAACAACTGAATCATTATAATGCATATGTCATCAGAGTCTTCATACTTCTAGTACCTACTGTGCATGTCTATTGGATTCTCTACGCTGTTAACATCTGCATCCATGCACTCTACACTGCTGCCAACTTTGATCTGCACTCCAGTATCTGACACATGTCACTCTGATTTCTGTCATCCTGACATATGACTGCATCAATATAACTGATCCCGCTATTGATGTTGTGTGGGCTCCTCGTATCCAATTTCAATCCATGAGACGCACCATCTCTAGGACCATGCGCAAATTTCTTCTTGGGATTAATCTTGCATGTCACCCCACCTCACACCCAGAGGTATAGCTGCATGAACTCCCTCTACCCATCTAGCTCATAATTTCTCTACTTGAGTGGTTTCTGCCACTCCATGATCCTCGCATGTGGCTGCTCCACATCTTGAGGTTCATTCTTTGGAACCAATAGTTGCTCATCTACATGCAAATCAAGCTCCTTCTCAAGGGAAAATCACATGGATTTCTCACACTTCCCCATGGTACATCCCTTGCATGTGTCTATCTGTGGAAGAGTACCCTTTGGAAGCCCCATAGAAATCTGCTGCATGACCTTCAAAGCTCCATGGTGTAACTCATCCTCATCCCGAATCACCACTTTGTCTACTTTACCCATCAATGTTACGCGGCCAACTACATCAAGTCTATAGAGATTCTTAACTCAAATACCAATCTTCTTGGCTTGTCATGTTACTTTGTGTCGCAAGAAATCTTTTCCCTCACTGAAAACAACATCATAGCCTCTATCCTCCAACATTGCAACTGAGACTAAATTTTTCTTCAATCATGGTACATGCATTACATATGTTAATAAATATGGTTTAATTGACTGTCTCTGGAAAGTAACCGTACCAATACTGGTAGCACTATACCTTTCATCATCACCCATTTCGATATGCATCTAGAGGTCCTTCTCCACCAAACTACTAAAAATTTCTTTGTTTCGTGTCATGTGGAAAGATGCACCACTATCCAAGTACCACCCTCATCCCATTGCACTTGAAACCATGCATGCAATCAGTGAGAATTCCAACTCAAATTGCGAGGCCAAAGCCTCACCAGCTACAGATATTGAAGCCTTCTTGTTCTTCTTATTTTGTGGACAATTAGTGGCATAATTTCCATGCTCGTGACAGTGAAAAAAATTCACTCTGGACATGTCGCGCTCCTTGCCTTCTTCGTCAGTCTCAAATTTGGAATAGGATTTCTTCCCCTTCCCCTTATTCACCTTACTAGCCAAGGTGAAATTTTATTCATCATCTTCCTTAGATGAAGATCCATCCCTAGTATTCCGCCTAATTCTTCTTGCACCAAATCCGACCAAATTCGTTCCCAGTCTCAAAGCTTCTCCCTCCTATTGACAGAGTCTTGATAACTATGCCAACTCTTGGGAAGTCCTAAAAGAGCTAGGCTCACCAAGTCATCATCCGTGACAATAATTCCTACCCTCCCAAGCTCATCTCGACATTGGACAAACTTGGTCAAGTATACCGGAATTGTGTCGCCCCTCTCCATTTTGATTTTCCCGAGCTTGTACTTCAGTGCCAATTTTCTATGATCATTGTTGCTCTGAAATAGATCTGTCAAAGCCTTCCACATTGCATATGGAGTTTCTTTTCCATGGATACTTGAGACAATTTGGTCTCGTACTCCCTCTAGTAAGATCGTCCTCACCCTTTCAACCTTTTTTTGCCAAGCATCAAGATTTGTGGCATCTGCTATAGCGGGTTTGGGAACATCCTTATCAATTAATTCTTTCAACCCATTTTCCTCACGTACTGCCTCCATCTTGTCTTTCCACACAATATAATTGGAACTTCCCACTAGTGCATACTCCAATCTCAATCCATTGAAAGCCATTTCGATCCTAATTCGCCTGTCGCACCAATAATAATTTTGCAAATTCGAATTATATTCAATCACAAACACAACTTCTCCTCCACTATAGTGATTTCCTGTGCTCTGATACCATGTATAAATTATACAAAAATATGTATATCAATGGATTCAATCTGATCTAACAATGTACTAAAGCTACATATTGAATCGCTTCTATAAATCAGTTGTGGAAATTAAACACAATCGCCAATCACATGAAGCAAAGAAAGAATCAAATCAAACCACAACACAAATAATTTATTGGGGAAATATTACTTCTCAAAACCCCTCTATCATATATTGTATATTCCACAAGGAATCATGAAACAATTACAATGCACTCTTCTCACAAGAGTCTCCTGTAATCTGCATATCATCTCACACTAATCCAGACAAAATCGAGCCAACACTTCACCAATTCTCAACCTGCCTTGCTCACGCAATTCATGAGGAATGCAATCCATATTGCTTAGGAACTCCAGCCTTTCTCAACTGCATTGAGTATCATGGGCATCATGTGGTGTTTTAACTGCATCTGAGCAGTCTACTAATATCACAAATGATAGTTATATTCCCTTTAACCTTTGTCTCAACCGGGTCTCCACTGGAACTGACATGCATGCAACTATTAATAGTAACTCATCAGTTGCATGGAAGATCATTGATTATGAATTAAATATGATTTAAGTCACTTGATCTCTCACTAGTGCAACAAACAATTACAACTAGTTCAACTGACTTTAACTCACTTAACTGAGTTAATTGATTACTCATGCATTAAACTAATGCACCAAATGCAATTTGAACTCCATAAGTAATAGAATTACTCTGCATGCCTCATCAACCACCCTCAACATGAAATACATGAGCTAAATGAGTTTATCACATTCAGTTAACTATTACAAGTGATCATGAGATAAGATTACATTTTATTGTCCAATTTAATTAAGGGATAATTAAATTTGACACATATCCAATTTATTAAATAAATTGAATTTCACACTAATGTATCCCTAGGACCCATCACTACACAACCTGTGGTCCTACACTAGTGTAGGTGTTTTCATGTTGCTTCTGGATGCCAATTTCATTTTTTCTTGTTGAAAACTTCAACAAATATAATGGATACAACAACAATAAAATACATACATAAACCAGTATATTTTCATACCGAATACCAAAGGAATGAGCTTCGCATTTATGGATATAAAAACCAACCAGAGATGGGATTTCCACATTCCACCCGACCGTAGATTGGTTGATCCAAATATCTCTTCAACCAATCACCCCCATGCCATATTCCAAGCATGAATGTGGGATCTAATCAAACAAATCAATAAAAACCAATCCAGGGATTCCAGAAGCCAAACCACCTTAACCCTTAACCATTTATTCCACCTCATGGTCAAACATCACAACCATCATGGATTGGTCTCTACCCAAGTTGTTCCAGAGCTCTAGAGTGTTTGTTCCAACCAAGGCTTCTAGGACTAGTAACTCAACCCCAACTGTTACAGGGCTTCCAGAGAGTTTGTCCAACTAGGGCTTCCAAGACTAGTAACTCAACCCACCTTGGGCTTCCATTGTGTTTTTCCAACCAAGGCTTTGAGGACTAGTAACTAAACCAAAATATGTCTTTTGGGATTCCAGAGTGTTTGTCCAACCAAGGCTTCCATGAACTAATAACTCAACCCAACAAATAAAGGAATCATGAGAACCAACCAGAAGACAATCAATGGAAATAAACCCACAATACCATGGCTATCTAGGAAATCGAAAGGTTAGGAAAATCCACATGCATATACCATGCATGCCAAAAATAGTGAGGAAAACATACATGCGACTTAGTAGCTGCAATAAAAAATCGTTGTAGATGTTGATCCCGATGTCCTCTTGCACTTTCCTAATATCCCTTTACCTTCTTGCTCCAAATCAAAGATATGCCACACTCCTCCAAGATTGCTCCAAGAAACTATAAGTATCCAAGAGTATGAGAGAGACAAAGAGAATAGAATGAGAGCCATAACTGTGAGCTATATCTTACCAACTGATCCTCAAAAGATTTTTTATTAATGAGGCCTCTATTTTCTACATTTTCCATTATTTTCATAAATAAAATGTCAATTAATGCCTCATTCCTTTCCAAAGCCTTTGACATTGCCTTTTCCAATTTCCTTTAGCCATAATAAAATGAGGTGAACACTTTCTAGGATTTTCCCAACATTCAATTTGGAATATGTGTCCCATTCCATGGTATTATATATTTTACATGGATTTTTAACTAGGGTTGTTACAGTCAATCTAGATGAGCACAACATATGTATATATAATGAAATCAACATATCAATCGTCTCAACATCAACAGCATGATGACATAGGACCACAACAATGACCATCACAATGCATGTATAACAAACACATCGACAACTAACATGCATACATAACAATCACATCCCACCCATCCATTCAAAGTGTTTGAACCTATAAGCTCTGATACCAATTTGTAACCACCCCCTCCCATATTTACCCAATTTCACCAGCATGCCTGGGTAAACATGAGATTAAGAGTTAATATGATATGACCTGACCTCCCAATTCTAGTTAGGGAAGTTAGGCCTACAAAATAACCACACAATGACAACTCACAACATCCCTCCGGGCTACACGACACTCATAGTCCAAAGGACAACCCAAGTGACCAAACCATGATCTGGGGCTCTTTTTCCCTAACCTAGACCCCCAACCACATGCATGACAAGGCTTGGGTATGGTTATTGGCCTCCAACCACATGCACAACATTGCCTCCATGCAGATATGACCAAACTTGCCCAGTTCAAAGGGTGTGGTCTCGATATCTAAGCCACCTTTCCAAGCTAGCCTCTAGACCACTGCCCGGAATTTCCTGGGACATTCCAGAATCATAATTGACATGAAAAAAAAACTAAAAATTCAAACTTGGAGGAAGAACTTGACCTAGACTTCCAGGAACACACTAGACATTTTTTCAAACACATGACAAACATATAAGCTACAATTCATGAATGCATGTATAATCATAATAGTCTGAGATTCATCTAAGAATCACCAAGAAGGCCTTGTTCCCTCTCCACATAGTCACAACAACACTTATTAGTCCATATATTCATCAATTGGTCAGTAAATAAATAATTCATGACAAGAGCCATAAATGGCACACATCATAACCAACAAATAACCAATAAATAACCAACATAGAAACCATGGAAACTCAGTCATAATATCTCCAAAATAATAAGTATAAATTCTCATATATCACAATAGGAAAATGTCTCATATTAGCATGTGAAAATACCAACCAAGTTAGGGACTTCCATGTGCCACCCTATTGGGGTTCCTGTGTTTTGGCAGGTTTAGCTCTACCAAAAGACAAGACAACATCAAAACCACTTTGGGACCTCAGGATCTAGCCCTCCTGGGTCCAAAGAGGGATCTCTCTATAAAGGCAAAGAAATATATGTCTTTGAAGTTCAAATTTAAGGTATTAGGCTAGTTATATGGCACAAGGGTTGTTGTTTTGTTTGTTTGTTTGTTTGGTTGTTGGGAAACATGAAAGAAGGGTTCAATGTAAGACAAGAAGTGAGAAAAGAAGGATTTTGGTAATGGGAAACAATTCAAAGAGAACTCGAGTCCATTTGGAAATGGAGTCATAAAAGGGTTTACTTGCAATTCAATATCCAAGGCTTTCAAATGGGCTAGTCATCTAAAACAAAGGATCTTTTAAAGATGATAGTATGGGATGAAATGATTAGGAATGAAGGTGAATGAAAAGGAAACCTCCAAGGTGACCACTTAGGAGTAAATCTAGGGATAGGGCATGCCTTAATCGTCTATGACCAAACTCCTAAAGAGGCTAAATCTTTAGACAATAGAAAACATTAAAGATTTAACACAAAGGTGAAGCCTGAGATCAGAGAAAGGCTTTGAACTTTCAATGCTTTAACATTCAACTTAAGGGAACTTAGAAAGTCTTAGCTATAGAAAAGGACCCTAGTGAAACATAATCAATTCTAAATCTCCCAGTATCCCAATTCTTTCAATTAAAACCAGACAAGAGCATCTCAAAACAGACTCTAAATTCATGCATTAGTAAGCAGGGAAAACCAACTACTATTCTGGCTAAATTATCTTGAATCAGTTCTCAGATTACACAATTAGTGGAAAACATCAAGGGAAAGAAGAGCAAAAAGCATTAGGGTACCATGCAAGGGTATATCCTAAGCCAGATTTCTGATTCTTACCAGAGAAATGAAATATGATGAATTAGAGAAGGAAAACAGAGACAAATATAGAACACATCACCATTGTTTTAAATCAAGATCCAAAGTAATTGCTTGTCATATTAAAGAGAAACACCAGTCATATAAAAAATTGTCCAACAACTTGATATTCAGTCTAAAAACATTTCCTCAGCCTATTTTTCAACTTAAAACACACAGAACTCTATCTCAAAGGAACAACTTACAATCCACAATTATCCGATCAACAACCTTTACAATGTATTTCTCTTGAGTTCTTATAGCTAAAGAGAGGCAGAGGAGGTAGATGGAAATTTAAATGAAACATTAAAACAGAATTAGAAGGGAGCTCGAGGCCCATTCTTTCTGAATATCCTTTCATTGACTCTCAGTACTCTTTGGATGAAAGAGTGGTCTTCGACAGGCTGATATTAACTCCAGGTATGTCTCTTTGATGTACTTCTGGCTGTTTTGTACTCTGTAGTACTCTGGGACAAGTAAGGAAGTTAAATGACTTGTAGGCCTGCCATACTGTGTAACAAATCCTCCTGCAATATTAGGACTTTCTATCAGGGTGGTGATCTTCTCGGGGACATTGATGAAGAGTAAAAACATTATGGGAACTTTGT
Source organism: Pinus albicaulis (assembly GCA_034641835.2). Lineage (NCBI taxonomy): Eukaryota > Viridiplantae > Streptophyta > Pinopsida > Pinales > Pinaceae > Pinus > Pinus albicaulis. The sequence goes on from CM076572.1 coordinate 3,420,521, forward strand.
CTTTTCTCGGGAAAGAGTCTTTTGCTGATGTGAAACACTGATAAGGATTGTTTTTGTGCTTTTAGGCCTTATTAGGCCTTCTGTGTCATCATTAAGTTTTTCAATCTGTGTATTCTCTCTCTGATACTGGATTAAAGCTTAAAATCTTCAATAACAGGCTTAAAATCTGTTAAACACCATGTTGAAGCACACACATGGTGTATGAGGAGAAGAATGCACACACAAGAGACTCAAACACACAATGAAGGATAAGCGTGTAGCTCACATACTTTCCATTATACAAAGATGTACATTTATAGTACAATGGTGTGACTCTTGGTTTCATATTCCAAGGTCACTTGGACTCCATTGTGACTTTTCGCATTCCACACCTACCCATGAGGATTAGGTGTTCCAACATCCCCCCTTAATCCGAAGGGGTATGTGTGAGTCCAAGAAAAGAGTTGTAATACAAATCTGCTAAGTATACATGGCAGCACTTGGGCTGAATCAACTCTCTGAAATGTTGGAAAAAAGAGGTGGTTTTAGGATGACCACAAACACTGGAACGCAATACATGTTGCAGTTCCCGGAACTCTTCCAAAACTGGCAAGAAGCTAAAGGCTTCTGCTAGAGGAATTGTCCCTCATAAAAAAGGGAGACCTTCGACCTAAAAGAAGGGAGGTCTACGGCCTGTGGTGGTTTTAGGTTATCCACCAACCGAAGATGATGGTTTTAGGTTATCCACCAACCGAAGGTATGCTCATGGGCATCCGTATCTCTGGCTACATCTCTGAATCCGGAATGACGAATTGTGGCTCAGGCTCGCTTGAACTGCTGGCTACAACTCTGAACATGGAATGAGAGATTGTGGCTCAGGCTCGCTTGATCTGACATCGAAGCTTGTACATGACCACCATTTCCCCCCCTGTCAGGGACAAGGTGAGATGATGGCGAAAACTCAACTGCAAGTTTGCTCAATATCTGAGAACAAGTTCTAACATGTGTCTTAAACATCTTCTTGGCTGCTGATGCCCATTGCCAAGAAGCGATCCATCCAAGATGAATCTTGGTTCTTGCAGGAGGCTTGTTTCTGAAGCATCTGTCTGAGGAATGAGTGTGCCGACCACAGTGCTTGCATGGATGAAGATCAAAACAGTGATCTTTCATATGGCCAACTTGATCACAGTGTTGGCATTTTACGATCTGTGAATGTTGTTGTGGAGCAGGATCTGGAACAACTGCAGGTGAACTGTCACACAGGAATCCGGCACTCTGAAATATGATGGGCTTGGTGTAGTCTGGAATATGAAAGGACACATCCTTGTCATATCCAAGACCAGTTCTGTGCTTGTTGTGGACAAGCTCTTCCCAAGGTCTGATGATGGGCTTGAGAAGTGCAGGTTGAACTGCTGCATCTCCATGTACATCTGCTCTAGTGCAATGAACTGAATGTGGATCAACTGCAACTTTATCTTCTTTCTTCTGATGAGAGTCCTTCTCAATCTTCTGAACAGAAACAGGTTCAGAATGGTGACTCTTTTGCTGAAGTTCGTCTTGTTGGAGCTGAGATTCCAACTGCAAAAACTCAATCTTTTCATGTGCATATAGCAAACAACTTTGAATTTTACAAAGAGCATCCTTGCTCATTTTTATCATGTCATCAACATTTGAATGAATGAGGCTATTCAACAACACTAATGCCTCATTGATTTTGGCCATTTTCAACAACTTAGGCTCAAAAAATGAAAGGGTGTCGGCTTCAACCGAAAATGCACCCGTTTACAATGTGATGCAACAAGAAATACAAGTGACTCAAGAGAACTTCCAACTATGGAAATCTCAAAGTACAAAATGTGCTCCTCAAATGATGGAGGGCAATCAACAATCCAACAACTCAAGTACTGAATGAAGATGAAAATCAATGTCAGTTCAATACAATATTTCTGCAAAATATGTGCAGCTGAAAACACTATGAAAGAAACCTTTAAAGCAGCTGAAATTTTTCTTCAAAGAGCTGTTCAAATGATGGCAAACTTGTCTTCAACTGTAAATTTCTTCAAAAAATCATCGTCTTATATATGTCAATTTTCTCTATGTGTTCACTTCATTTTCTGATATGTCATTTTCTCTTCATTTTTGCTGTTCAAATTTTCTATCTTTCCTCTCTCTCTGTGCTGTTTTTTTTTTTTTTTTTTTTGGTAATTAATTAAAAAAAATGGGAATAATTAAAAGGGATGGGGGTAATTAAAAAAATGAAGAGGGAAATTTATATGGGGGTGGGGAGGGAATATTAAAAAGAGGATTAATAAGATATGGGAAAAGGGAATTTTTAATAATAAAAAATTAAAAAGGAAAAGGGGAAAGTAATTTAAAAAGGAATCGAATATTTAAAGAAGTGATTTAAAAAGGGTCGAATAATTTATGGGAGGGGAATCGAATGGTGTGAGGGGAATAGTTATTATATGAAATGGGAATATAAAAATCGAATTTTAAAATGGGTGGTGGTATTTAAAAAGGAGGGGAGGTATTTAAAAAAAGAGGGGAAGTAATTACAATGGAGGGAAATTAATTTAAAAGTCGACTTTAAAAAAATTATAAAACAGGGATGTAGTGGGGAAGGGGAAGCATTGAGTAGGAACGGCGTATGGAGTGTGGAGTGAGGGAGGGTTATTAAAAAATAAAATAAAATGGTAAAGGGATTATTAAAATGGAAAGGGATTTATTAAATTAAATGGGGAGGGGATTAACTTTAAAAAAAAGGGAGGTAACGTATTAAAAGGAGGGAGTGGTATTATTAAAATGAAGGGGCGTTAATGTGAATTAGGAGTGGCGGTATAAGGAGTGAGTGAAGCGTATGGAAAGGTAGCGGATAGGGATATGTGAGGGAGGTTGGTATGTGAGGACTGAGGGGTGAATATTAAAATGATTTTAAAATAAATAAATAAAAAAGAGAATTTAAAGAGCCGTGGGTGGGAAGGGCGTGTGGGAAGGACGGACAGAGTTGGAGAAAGGGTGAGGAGCGAAGGCCACGGTGGTGAGTTTTGAAATATGGAGCGGTAGATGCGTGGGTAAGGCGCAGATGGAATGGAGTGTTGGGAGAATAGCGTAAGTTAGGGAGTAAGATATGGCGAATTGTGGCTCAGGCTTAGGCTCAGTGGCGTATATTGAAGCTACAGGTGCGTAGTGGGCAGGATAGGCCGAGGTCGAGTGTTGAAAGGTGAGGGCTGAGTATAGTGGTGAGGCCGAGAGCGTGGAAGAGTGTAGAGCCGTGGGGTTTGATTCAAAATTTTTTATTTTTTATTTTTTTATTTTTTATTTATTTTTTATTTTTATTTTTAATTTTCAAACAGCAGAGAGTAGAGAGCAGAGATTTTTTTTTTTTTTGCAGGAATTTTACAGATGTACAGCAATGTGTAATTTTTCAGCAGAATAACTTTCAGGAATTGTAGAGAGAAAACTTAAAATTTTTCCAGTAGCTCAGCAGCAGGAAATATGTAGTCCAGAAGCTCAGAAATTTTTCAATGAAACCCCCAGAATTTTTCAGAATATTATAGCAGCAAAAAATCCAGTAGAAACTCAGAATTCTTTTGCAGTGAAACCACAAACTTCTTCAAAAACCCTCTTTAAATAGCATTTTTCAGCAGCTTAAAAATGCAGAATTTAAAATGCAGAGATAAAATCAGAATTTAGAAAACCTTCAGATGGGCACAGCTGCTTCTCTTCAAAACCAATGCTGAATGGGGCAAATTTTCTGAATGCTGCTCCTTCTCCAAAACACCTTTCTGAATGTGGCAAAAAGACTGCTACAAACACTTGAGTGCTGCAAAAAAACCAACAATTTTTGCAGATATGCATAGGCCATAAACACAAATGGCTCACTCAAAGTGGAGCAGGGCCAGAAATCGCCCGCTCTGATACCATGTTGAAGCACACACATGGTGTATGAGGAGAAGAATGCACACACAAGAGACTCAAACACACAATGAAGGATAAGCGTGTAGCTCACATACTTTCCATTATACAAAGATGTACATTTATAGTACAATGGTGTGACTCTTGGTTTCATATTCCAAGGTCACTTGGACTCCATTGTGACTTTTCGCATTCCACACCTACCCATGAGGATTAGGTGTTCCAACAAAATCTCTTTAATCCTTCACTGATATTCTTTGTCGCTTCTTTGACTATCTCTGTTTGTGGATGTGCAGGTTTAATGGTGCTGGAGTTTTTTCAACAAATTTAATAACTCTGATTGGAATGAAACATGTGTTTAAAACCTCCCTCAGGAGTCTTTCCCTGCTATCTCTGGCTCTGAAAAAGCTTCCTCTGCACTTTGTGTCACTATGACTGTGACTGTGAGCAATAACAGTTTTCACCGTCTGTAACCCTGCAAAAAGACGATAAACAGGTTAATAAAAATCCATGGGAGTGGGGGTGGATGTTGTGGAGGCTTGTGGAGATGGCAGCGCAACAGTGAAAACAAAGGCTATAGTGGAAAACAGCCGAAAAATGCTGTGAAATGGTGAAAAGCTGATCTGATGGTGGCCTGGTGAAGAAACAGTTCTGGACCGTTAGATTAGATCAGGTAGTGGTGATCAACGGTGGAGATTCACTGATGGAGTGGCTTTAGAGGTTAGGTGGAATGAAATTACTTTAATGTTAAAACATAAAGTTTTAACCTTTGGGCAAAATACACAAGAAAATAATGAAAATCAAATGAAATGGGGCTTTGAATGGTGGGACCGGAAGGGCGGAGGGCGATTGATTGTGGGCTATTGGATCTCAAGAGGAGATCAATGGTGGAAATCTTCCAATCAAATCCTTTGGAGAGCCCGATGAAAGAAACACAAATGGGGACGCGATGCAGTATGAACCGTTGATTGGAATCAGATCAACGATTGGGATTGAATGATGGACTTTCAGGAGAAAAAGGGGAAGAAGTGGTTTTTGGGAGAAAACAACTGTTTTCGCGCTGCTTAGGAGTGGTTTTGAAAATCTCCCAAAAAAACGCGATATGCTCTGCCGCCCGACACGTGGCAAAACAAAACCATCCATATCACACGATTTCAAAATGTTAAAGTTCAGACACCAAAGTTACGCGATATGGTTCTCGGCCGTTGGATTGCGGGCGGGAAGATCTGACAGTGGAGGAGTGGGCGCGATATGGACAGTTTCGCGGTCGGTAAGGTGGGGACAAGTCAGCGGTGGTTTTAATATGGGTCATTGAATCAGCATGATGGATAGTTGAGATCAAAGGCGGGAGCGCCAAGGTTCAAAGGGAAAATAGGTTATAATGGTGAGAGAACAAATCTTGACTGTTAGATCCAAGGGAGGGATGGCAGAGATTTCACAGAGAGAGCAGAGGCAACGGGTCAAATGAATGAGTGGGAGAAAGGATAGCCATTGGATCGATCAGGATGAACGGCTACGATCCAATCACACCAAAGGATGGAAGGGGCCAAAACTCCAATGGTTTTGAACTTGTGATTATATGCGGACTGTTGGATCGGAGGAAGATAAATGGTGGAGATTGATCGAGGGGGAGGAATGGAGCAGGCCATCGGGTTAATTGTGAGAAGTGGATCTTCATGAATGGACGGCTCAGATCTGAAGATGAGGCAGAAGTTTTTACAATGGGGAGAAGAGTGATATGTGGCGGAGACAATCCTGACCGTTGGATTTGAAAGGATGAACGGTCACGATCTAATCGGGGCTCGCAAATCAGGAGGGTCAACAGCACAGGATTGGGCCCTTTGCGATGAGCGATTACACCAGGGCCGTTGGATCAAAATAGTAGATCAATAGTATGGAGTCAGACACAGGGGTGATAGAGAGAGGCGATGAGTGGAGAGAGATCAAATCATGGCCGTTGGGTCCTGTGGATTCAACGGCCAAGATGAAATCGGGAGTCAGCCAATCGGGGAGTCGAAGAGTGGCACTTAAGAATTGGTGCGATTGGTGGTGATGAAATGTTGCGATGGCCGTCAAATCATTGAGGGATCAACGGTGGAGATTGCAGCGGAGGGGTAACAGATAGAGGCTGATGGGCACGATGCGATTGGCGCTTGACCGTCAGATCATCGGACAGATCGACGGCTGATATTACTTCTGAGGCCAATAGACCAAATATTTCTCGCATCGAAGAATTTCACTTAACAAAAGAAACGTGCTTGCAACCAACTTCTGATTGCGATTAGTGCCCAGGGCTTTAGCACCTAGTCTCGGGCGCGAGTCATATGTGGGGAAGTGGTTAAGGGGCTTAGCCGAAAGGGGCTTAGGCCTGATATATGGTAAAAATGGGTTTTAGGCCTAAAGACAGAGTTCTTTAAGGCTAAACAGTGGTTCTGGTAGGGGAATAAAGGGATTTTTTCACCAAATGAAGGGATTCACATGGTTTAAAATGGGGAATTTTATGGTTTAGAAGACTTAGGAAAGGATTTAGGGGGTTTTTAGGGGGGATTTTGAGAGGGAAAAAAGGGTTAAAATGGGGAATTTGCAGGGATAAAGGGAGCAGATGGAGGCCTTTCTTGAGCACAATTTTTTCACAAACAGTGAGGCTTTTTTGATGGAAACAGTAGTGAAGATATTTTTTCAAAGGAAAAGGACACATAGAGGCTAACAGTGGCTCCACATGGGGATGGAATCTTCTTGAAGATATCAAGAACTTTAGAAGTATTCTTTGGGAAGTAGGCCAGGTGCCTGATCTTTGAACCATATTTTCTTCTTTGATTCAGCTGCTACAAACATGATGGATATTAAGTCAGCAGAAAACATTCCCCACACAATATACCTACCCATCCTATAGTCCTAACATTTTTTCTTCAAGGTGCATTTGAATTTTCAAACCTTCTTCATCATTTTTTATTGAAAGAAGAAAACAAACTAGTCTAATTCTACTCTTATTCCTCCATGAGACCAGATTAAACAATTGGCCTCATAGTATCTCTACCTAAATTAATATCTGCTAGGATTAAGCTGTCTAGAAGATTTCATTCTCTACATTCTACAACATAAATTTAAAAACAGTGAAACCAGGATTAGACTGTCTGGTTTGCTATGGGTCCATGGCATAAAGGCAGCTGCACATGAACTGAACTTTTGCAGAAAACTAGAAACAAAATGTGAAGGCTTTTAAATTCTGGAACTTTTGAAGCATCCTTCTTTTCCCTGTGACTCAGGTTTTGAGCTTGTTAGAGTCACTTTTTTCTTCATTTCATCTCTAGTTTTGATCATGTTAGAGCCAATCTTTGAAACTTCAGAGGTTCATGTTTTGAACATGTCTGAACCTCTCTTTCTCTTTTTTTTGAAACATTTTTCTCTTTTTTTCTTTAAAACCAAAACATAGCAATGGTATTTAAAATGGAAGTGGAAATTGCAGACTGGAAATCAACAATAGTAATGCTTGAGCATCCTGCCATTGACAGGAACCCAAAACAAATCTGTACCATCTAACTCTTGTAGAAAAAAGGCATTTGGACCAATGGTGCATTGGATGATATAAGGACCCTGCCATAAACTATCAAACTTGCCATGCTTTCCTTTGTCCTCTCTCTTAGAGTCCCACTTAAGAACCTTATCTCCAATTTTGAAGTCACAAGATTTTGTTTTCTTATCAAACAACTTCTTTATGTTTTCTTGCACTTTCAGAGCTCTGTTGTAGACTTCTTCTCTTGTCTGCTGGAGATGTATAGTTTGATTTATCCTCCTCACCATGCTGTCCTCTTCTGACTTTATTTCTTGGACTATTTTTATCACTGGTACACCTAGGCTGGTAGGAAACACTGCCTCTGTTCCATAAGCAAGCTGATATGGAGACATCCCAATGGATTTCTTTGTAGGAAGTTGTTGAGCCCCAAAGATGTCCTTATTTTCCACCACATTTCACTTTATTTCCTTTGTCCCTCATCAATTACAAGCTTAAATGATCAATAGGATTGATTAGTATTACTTTAAGAATGTATATAATGACTAACTTGCTATGTTTTCATGATTTTGTTGTTGTAGTAATTTTTTACTAGACTCGGCTACAGAACGCAGTCATTCTGTAGCCAGTCGCCTATTCTGCAGCTATCTTCATGTTCACGTAGGTTCCAGGTGTCACCTCAAGGAAAAACACATATGGTCGTATTCCAAATCACTCCCCCATCATTTCTTGCTCTTCACGAAGTCTGAGCTCGAGTCTACAGGTGGTTATGCACGTGGGAAACCAAAACTAGGAGATAGACTTCTAATAGAACAAGGACTGTACAGATGTCCTTAATCATAGTACGAGACCACCACCAGAGTTCTAGTTTGATTTTAGTTAGGAAAGACATTTATTCTTGTTTTATCTCAAAGAAAGTTATGTAATTTTGTTATAAGTATGGCTCGGGAGACCGAGAGACAGCTAGCTAGATTTTGTTTTGTTGCTAGATCTCATAATACCGTAAAACTCTATTTTTTTGAAGGATCTCTCCTTTAATGAAAGAAGCATCACTTTATTGCAAGAGTTGAGTCAATATTGAGTAGATTTGTGTGCTAATCCGGTGGTAGAGGGCCCCTGCTAACTGAGAAGCTTTGTTCATATGGTTTAGATAAGTAACTTAGCCTTGTTTCATTCCTAGTTTAATCAATTTTCTGAACTTTGTGTTTTTTTACTTACTTGCAGTGGATGCCACAGTCAGTCTTATCCTTACAAACTATTCCAAAATACCACTAACAGTGGATGAGATATAACTGTAGTATTTTAGGAGTTAATTGCATTTTTTTCCGAAACTTTATGTTTTATGCTCATTTGCATTGAATGATACAACTAGACTTGTTTTTACAAACTATTCCAAAATATCACTCATATTGAACGAGATAGGGCTGTATTATTTCATAGAATTAGTTGCATTTTAGTTCAGTTGAAATACTCTGGAGGTAGATGTCACTCTAGTTTAATTCTGTCACTATATTTCAAGTTTGATAATGGCACTCTAGTTCAACTCTGTTCACTGTATTTCAAGTTAGATTAGTGGCATTCTAGTTTAGTTGTGGTCACTGTGTTTCAAGTTTGATCAATTGCATTCTAGTTCAGTGTTATCCATTGTTCTTTAAGTTGTATTAACTGTCAAAATTATACTTCACGGCCTTCATTGTTTACAAAATACTCTTGTTCCGACTTTCTATTAATGCATCATCATATGGACAGGAATTAATGATATCAGTTTAAGGCCTTGATTGTTTTGCAATCTTTTGCAATTTCACAAATAAGCCTTTTCCCAAAAACTATTCTAGAAAATCTCTAACTTTCGAATGAGGCTTATTAGTGACAAGTTGAGCTGCAGAATGGATTAATCTTAGCATTACAAGTTAATTCATAGTAGAAATCTTATTGTGCTACAAATAATCTTTTCCAATTGTGTTCCAATAAACTTCTAGCCATGGATGAGATTCTTTGTAATATTGTAAGATGATTGTTTACTTAGGAGAATCTCATTTGCACTAAACTTGTCCTTTTCTCAAGCTATTCCAACATATTTCTAATGAATGAATTGGATGAGTTCATGTTATGAGTTATTGAGTTCATGTTGTGATTTATTTCCTTGCTATGAGTCATTATCAAGCTTTGCATTTTCTGTTCTTTAGTGCCATACACAGTTTAGAATAGGTTTTGCTCTGTTTTAGTATAACCATCCACTTCTCTTTACCAACACTTGGTTCTTTTCCTTTTTAACACAAAACCGTAAAACCAAAAACATCAGAAAAAAAAAACACTAAACACAACGTAGTGAGAAACAGATACCTAGGCACATATAGTGCACCTCACTTCAGCAGTTTACTAGCCTTGGTTGAAAATTTATGACATCAATTTAGGAACACTAAGTTGAGCACACATTTTGGCACCGTTGCTGGGGAAGTGTAACTAGGTAGCCTTGTTTCTTACCTCCCAAAAACAATGATATGCATAGAGAAAGAGACTCAAGGGGTAGATTCATAAGAAGCAGAAGCTTGATTCCTAGAACACCACTTGTTTCACCAAGACCAAGAGCCAGCACACCTTCAACTCAAACCCACATTCCATCATTTACTGATCCTAGACTCTCAGAGGACTTATGATCAGATATTCCATTATAAATACCTTCCACTTCATCCACTGAACCTGTCTTAGAAGAATATTCAAGGACCCCTGCTAGAGATACAAACTTTTCCACTTCCACAGAAGAATCAACTATGGCGGAAGAAGGGGGAGGAGGAGTTTTTAATGGAGAACACACACTGTTTGGAGGGGGTAGAGGTAGAGGTAGAGAAGAAGGAGGTAGAGGTGTAGAAGGAGAAGGAGGCAGAGGAAGAGGTAGAAGAGAAATGGGAAGCTCTTTTGGGTTTCCTATAGTAGATGAAGAAACCAATGCAACTATGAAAACAATTTCACCCTCTGTCCTTCCAAAATTTTATGGACTTAAAAATAAAGATCCTGAAACCTTCCTATTTGAATTTGAAGTCCTATGTAGAACCTATGACTACTTACAAGATGCTCAAAAACTTAAACTATTTCCTTCAACATTGAAAGGAGCAGCATTGAAGTGGTTTATGAGTTTGATCAATAGTTCTATTAGGACATGGGAAGACATGAAACAAGAATTTCTAGAGAGGTATTTGGATTATTGTATGCCAGTCAACCATAAGGAGGAAGTGTTTAAAATGTTACAAAAAGAGGATGAAAATTTGGAAGATTTGTTGGAGAGGTTTAACTATAACATCAAGAGAGCAAAAATGGAAAACCTAGACCAAGATACCTTGAAAGCTCTCTTGTTGAAGACAATTAGGGATGAATGGTTAGATATCCTTAACATGATGGGAAAAGGGGATATATCTCAGCTTACATTACCTGAAATAGCTGAATTATGTATCAACCTTTCAAGAGGGAAATCTAAAACTATAAAAGGACCAAGAGACCCCACTCTTGCAAGGGCAAGTAAGTCTGCTTCTGGGACAGTAAGTAGGGCAGAAATAGGAAATATGCTTGATGAATTCAAATCTGATATCTTGGGGAGTCTTAGTGAACAAATAGACACCCTTAAGTTACAAAACAAGCAAAAATCTGAATCTAATTCCTTAGCAATATATTGTCCCAAATGTAGAAAGAAACATGCCTTGAGAGAGTGCCCTTTGGATGCCAAATTTGTGGAGACTTGTGTAATTTGTTTAGGGAAACATGAGACCCAGAGTTGTCCTTCACTTCCTAGTCTTAAAGTTGTCTTTCAAGAAGAAACTCCTACAAGTTCCACAGAATCTCTCAATTTTGTCTCCAGGAGGCCTTGGCAAGGACCTCAAACACAAGGATTTCATGATCAGTTGTATAATCAACCCCCACTAAATTGGAATTCTTGGCAACAACCTTGGCCCCAATTTCAAAATCAATCACAAACTTGGGCGCAAGGAGCACAAAATCCCTATGGAAGATACTCTCAGTATTACCAATATCCACCATCCTATCCACCATATCCACATTTCCCTCCTCAACAAAATTTTCAACAAAATCCTCAAAATCCACAACATCAAAATCAACCACTTCCATTACCATTTCCTCAGAAAACAAATTAGTTGCCTGCCTAACCCATACCAAACCCCAACAATTAAAATCCTCAGAACACATACATGATAGAATGCCAACAGTTTCCAACTTATTTGATCACTCCTTTAGACCTTAGTGATGTTCAACTTAGGTCTGGAAGAATACTTGAAAAGAGGAAACCTTCTGTAATCATACAAGAGCAAGACAATTCTGAGGAAGATTCTCTACGGGTAAATAAAGGTCTTGAAGAGAACACAACTTTCTAAGACTCAAACATTGAAAAATCAAAACAAAAAGAACCAATAATTTCAACTCCTATATTAGAGCAACCATCAACATCCACCTCTACACCTCCCTTTCCAGAAAGATTACAAATTGATAGGGGTGTAGAAAAACAAATTATGGTGCGTAATTATGATTTCCTAGATGAGCTGAGAAATGTTTGTATTAAGATCCCATTATTGCAAGCTATCAAGGAAATTCCAATCTTAGCAAAGACAATAAAGGAGTTGAGCATGAAGAAAACAAGAAAAAGAATAAGAGAGATAAAGAAAATTCAACTGGCAGGAAAAATAACAGATATCATGATGGGTAAGATTGCTATTCCAAAGTATCTAGACCAATGAAATCCAGTTGTTAAAATTCACATCAATGGAATTGAGATCCAAAACACACTTATTGATTTAGGAGCAGCAATCAATATTATGAGTAGACAAATCATGGATAAACTGAAACTTCCTAATCTTCTTTTCACACCCACATTATTACAATTAGCAGACAGATCTGTGATCAAACCTAATGGGGTAATAGAAGACATTCCAATGTCCCTAGATTCTTGGGAATATCCTGTGGATTTTATGATCCTAACTCCTAAGAATAATCTAGGAAGGCATCCTATTATATTAGGAAGACCTTGGTTAGCTACAGCTGATGCTTTCATTACAGTTGTAGATCCGGTGATATGTACATCTCTAATGGCAGTTCAACCAAGAAATTTACCTTGTATCCTCCAGCGAGAACAATTACAGAATTAGATAATACGCAATGGATAGAGGATGAGGAAGACTTACAACCACTCTTCACAATTTCAGAAATTAGTGAAGATAGCCAGATTTTGAATACCTTAGAAAATTTTGAATCCTCTTTGGAATATAAGCATGAAAAATTTCAAGAAGAATCCAACATTGAGTTTTTATCATCAAGGCAGATGTCTCTTTATTCCATGGATAAATTTGGCAGCTCTACAATTGAGATATTTCCAGGCAAAACCTTAAACATAAACAAGAACTTAGAGAAATCTCAACAAGAGGGGCTAGTCAAGATCTTACAGAGACATTCTTCTGCATATGCATGGGAGTACACTGACATGAAAGGGATAAGCCCCAAGACTTGCACTCATCACATCTATATAGAGGAAAATTGTAAACCAATCAGACAACCTCAGAGATGGATGAATCCAAATCTTAGGGAGATTGTTAAGGAAGAATTGCAGAAATTGTTAAATGTTAACTTCATCTATCCCATTTCAGATAGTCAGTGGGTTTCTCCTTTGCTAATTGTGCCAAATAAAAATGGTAAATGGAGGGTATGTATTGACTACCGGGAATTAAGCAAAGCTACTCTTAAAGATCATTTTCCCTTACCTTTCATAGATCAGGTGTTAGATACATTAGCTGGAAAAAAGTACTTTTCATTTCTAGATGGGTTTAGTGGTTATAACCAAATTCAAGTAGCACTTGAAGATCAAGACAAAACCACATTTACCTGTCCCTGGGGTACCTATGCTTACCGAGTATTTCCATTTGGACTATGCAATGCACCCACAACATTTCAAAGGGCAGTACTAGGAATATTTTCAGATCTAATACATGATTGTGTAGAGGTATATATGGATGATTTCACAGTTTATGGAAACACATTTGAAGAAGCCTTAACAAACTTGGAATTTTTTTTAAAGAGATGTAAAGAAGAAAATCTTTCACTTAGTCATGAGAAGTGTTTTATGATGTTTACTGAAGGAATTGTTTTAGGACATCACATTTCAGGGGATGGGATTAGAGTTGATGAGTCAAAAGTTGAAGTCATATCTAACTTATCTATTCCAAGTTGTCAAAAATATGTTAGGATTTTTCTAGGATTTACAGGATATTATCGAAGGTTTATAGAAAAATTCACCAAGATAGCATCTCCACTTTTCAAATTACTTACCAAAGACTGTGAATTCAAGTGGAATCCTGATTGCCAGTTAGCCTTTGAGACCCTGAAAACAAAAATCTCTGAAGCACCTATTTTAAGGGGACCTAACTGGAAGATACCTTTTCATATTTCAACAGATGCCTCAGATACAGCTCTAGGAGCAGTATTGGGACAAAAAGACTTGATTCCTTATGCCATCTACTATACCAGTAAAAATTTGACTCCTTCAGAGTTAAACTATACTGTAACTGAAAAAGAGTTTTTAGCTGTTGTTCATGCCATAAACAAATTCAGACACTATATAACAGACTATGAAACTTTTGTTCACACAGATCACTCTGCAATTAGATATCTAATGAACAAATCAATTACTAATGGCAGAGTCATAAGATGGTTATTGCTTTTACAAGAATTCAAAATTACCATTCTAGATAGGCCTGGAAAACAAAACACAGTAGCTAATTTCCCATATTGACTCCAAAACATCAAAGACAATACCCCAGTTGAAGATCAATTCCCTGATGAATATCTTTTTGCAATTTCTACTCAGACTCCTTGGTTTGCTGACATTGCTAATTATTTAGTTTCAGGGAAATTTCCTTCAATAATGAATGCAAGAGACAAAAGAAAGATCATTTATGACAGTGCAAAATATTCATGGGTTACTAATGAGTTATACAAAACAGGTCCAGATTTTATCATTAGGAGATGTGTTCGGGAAGATGAGATGCCTGAGATCCTCAAGGCATGTCATGATGAACCTTGTGGCGAACACTTTGCTGATAAAAGAACAGCTTATAAGATCCTTCATTTAGGATACTATTGGCCATCCCTTTTTAAAGATGCTAAAGAGTATGTCAAAAGGTGTGACAGTTGCCAAAGGGTAGGGAAACCTTCTCCTTCAGGTGAGATGCCATTGCAGCCTCGGGTACATATTGAACCTTTTGAAAAATGGGCTTTAGATTTTGTAGGACCTATTAGTCCTCCATCAAGGAAAAATAAATATATATTAGTTTGCACTGATTATGTTACCAAATGGGTAGAGGCCAAGCCATTACTTTCTGCTACTGAAGCATCTGTAGTTAATTTTCTTTTTGAGAATATTTTTACTCATTTTGGTGTCCCAAGGGAAATTGTTACAGATCAAGGAGCTCAATTTACATCAAAGCTAGTGGAACAAATGATGGAGAGGTACAAAATTAGACACAGAAAATCTACTCCCTATCATCCACAAGCAAATGGTCAAGTGGAATCTACCAATAAAGTCATTGAAGGGATCCTAACAAAGACTGTCCATTTACATAGAAGAGATTGGGTAGATAGGCTTCCTGAAGCTTTGTGGGCCTATAGAACTACATGGAGAAGCACAACAGACCATACTCCTTATGAACTTGTTTATGGAAAACAAGTTTTGTTTCCCATAGAGTTTCAGATTCAAACTTTTAAAATGGAAGTTCAGCTAGGACTTGATCTAACAGAGGCACAAAAGCACATATTGGAGCAGATTAATGAATTGGATGAGATCAGACAAGATGCAGTTTAGAAAACAAGTATAGTCCAGCAGCAAAGGACTAGATGGCATGATAAGTACATCAAGGAAAAGAAGTTCAAACAAGGTGACTGGGCTCTCTTGTTTGATTCAAAGTTCAAGGATTTCCAAGGTAAATTCCAAACACATTGGCTTGGACCATATGAAATTGTGAAATTTTTTGACAATGGAGCAATAAAAACCAGGACAATAGATGAAGAGAAGGTCACTTTTCTTGTAAATGGTCATAGATTGAAGCTGTATCATAAGCCACTTTCAAGAGAAGAATTTGTCAAGAGATTTCAGGAAAAAAATTATGTGAAGTTAATGAAGAAGAATTTTTCTTCTTCATCAACTTAGTTGAATTTTCTGAATTCAAAAGCATAAAAAAAAAATAATAATAAATAAATAAAATAAAATAAAGTATAAACATGAAAAATAATCATTGATTAGCATGTTTACACAGAAAAGATAGAGTGAAAATCAGAATCTTTCTGACACTTTAGCTTTTCAAATTTGTTCTTTTTCTGCAAGCAGCTATTACAAAATCATAAGTGCAAACCCATATTTCACTTATGATTCATTTCATTCCATTCATCCATACTCCATTTCATTCCATTCATCCATACTCCACTTCATTCCATACTTCATTCATTTCATTCCATGGTCCACCTCATTTCCATCTCAGAGTTTTAAGATTGATTTCTTTCTACAATTGAATAATACAATTCATAAGTTGCAGGTCACTTTCCATACTTCACCCCACTTCATAATTGTGATTCATTTCATTCCATTATTCACTTCACTCATACTCCATTACACCATATTTTATTATCCATTTTTAACTCATTTCATACAACATTCCATTCATGCTTCAAACCATTCCATTCCATGTTTCAAGACTTCTACAGGTACATTCTACAATCAGTCAGACATTCTGCAGCCAGTCAGACATTCTGCAGCCAGAGATCTTGAAGGCACTATCCAGTAATCACTTGATTTAGCAGAAAATTGATCATGCATATCCAAGACAACAAGCAAAATCAAAGGAAAGGCAAAGGTAAAAGTTATGAAATTATTATGGTGACAGATCATGAAAGTTTTAGCATAGTTAAGTCATGTATGATTCAAAAAGTTATTTTAATTAGTCGTGTTGATCATGCCTATCAAACCTATCATAAAAAAAAACTTTGGACAAAATCCCTTTCACTCTACCATTCCAAATCATCATTTAAAACTTAATGATTAAGTATTGAAGTGATCTAATCAGTCACATCACTAGCCCGAAGAAATTAATGATGATTTTGAAATTTACACGAGAATGTTTCCGCGGTATTTTCTTCCGTGATAGCTCTCAACTCATTAATCCATGTGAATCATCCTCACCGCATTATACTAATTTCATAACCACTCCATATAATTTCTTTCCGTAGCCAATTCTTAGCCATTCCGGTCTGTAAAACAGAGGAAATATCTTTGGAGTAAAAACATTTCTTGAACAGCCATTTTCACCGTGAGCAGAGGAGCAGTAATTTGAAGGTTGAGAAAGGAAGCTATGGGTCTCATAGTAAGATCTGAACCAGTTGGAACCAAGTACTTGGAAGGTTATCCACAAATCAGAGAAATGCTACAGCAGGCTGGGTGGTTACAATTTTTGGAAAAATTTAATGGTTTTCATAAAGAGGTAACCAAAACATTTTCATGATCCTTCAATGGAGCAGAGCTCGAAATAGGAGATATTAAATTCACTATTACAGAGGCTTTCATTGCAGAAGCAACAGAATTACCCAGACAAGGAGAACACTGGTTCAAAAATAGGGAATTTCATAATAAGTCATGGAGGCAAATACTCAAAACACCATGTATGGATGTTTCCATTTTTAAGAAAGGTATTCCTAGCTCGGCACTGAAGAATAAATGGAGGAATATGTTGCTCATTTTGCAAAAAATTATCACTTGTGAAGGAAGATTTGGTACCCTCTATGTTTATCATATTCGGTTAATGATGCATTTTTTAGATGAAGAAATCAATTTTCCCTTTTTCCTACTTCATAGTCTGAAAAGAATGGCCTCTAATGTTCAAAAGAGGGTTCAATTTCTAGAAACCACTTTGTATCACCATGGTTTAGTCAAAATCCTAATTGAACATCATTTGAGAAAAATGGGAGATAATTGGGATGATTTTCTAGTGAGGAACCACTTTGAAGAACCCAAGGAATCTCCACCTGAAAGAAAACCTACAAGAAGAAGCAGGAGAAGGAAAATTTCTGAAGCTGTTGAAATTAAAACTGGTAAGTCTATACAAGAGGACAGTGAAGAGAAAATTTATGAGAAATTGACTGAAATTAGGAAGCAGCTTAAAAAGGAAAATATGATAAGAAGGTATGCCAAAGAGAGAGGTGAAGGACCATCTCAACCAAGACGGAGCCACAGACTCAGAGGTATATTGAAGAAAACAGGGGTTAGACAAACGGGAATCATAAACATTGAGGATGAAGAAACACCTACTGCTAGATCACCTGAGTACTAGTACAAGGAGGATCTTGATATAGACCCAGCACAGCAACAAATGTATAATTATGTTGAGACATTAGAGAAGAGAGCCTCGGAAAGTAGAAACAGAACTCCTAGCCCACCAAAATCTGCAATTGATGTACTAAGAAGAGACAAATATGAGTTATAAGTGCTCAATAGGCATATCAAGAATGAGAATGAAATTTTAAGGGAGCAGGTTAAGCTGAAAGGTGATATGAATACAACTCTGTCTCTACAAATGAAAAAGTTGTACAAGGCCAGTGAAAATTTGAAGAAGAAAAACAAAAAGTTAAGCAGGGCACTTATAAATTTGAGATTCAAGTTGGTCATAAGGAAGCCCACGAGGCCATTGACTGTCAGGAAACGCAGAAGAAGGGGCCTAGATGTCCTAGCAGAGGTCTCAGAGTACATGGATTAGTTGCATGAGGACATGAAAAAGCCTTGCAGTGGGGGTATGTTGAGCCCCAAAGATGTCCTTCTTTTCCACCACATTTCACTTCATTTCCTTTGTCCCTCATCAATTACAGGCTTAAATGATCAATAGGATTGATTAGGATTACTTTAAGAATGTATATAATGACTAAATTGCTATGTTTTCATGATTTTGTTGTTGTAGTAATTTTTCACTAGACTCGGCCACAGAACGCAGTCATTCTGTAGCCAATCACCTATTCCGCAGCTATCTTCATGTTCACGCAGGTTCCACGTGTCACCTCAAGGAAAAATGCATATGGTCGTATTTCACATCACTCCCCCATCATTTATTTCTCTTCAAGAAGTCTGACCTCAAGTCTACAGGTGGTTATGCACATGGGAAACCAAAACTAGGAGATAGACTTCTAATAGGACAAGGACTGTACAGATGTCCTTAATCATATTACGAGACCACCACCAGAGTTATAGTTTGATTTTAGTTAGGAAATACATTTATTCCTGCTTTATCTCAAAGAAAATTATGTAATTTTGTTATAAGTATGGCTCGGGAGACTGAGAGACAGCTAGCTAGATTTTGTTTTGTTGCTAGATCTCAGAATACCGTAATACTCTGTTTTTTTGAAGAATTTCTCCTTTAATGAAAGAAGCATCACTTTATTGCAAGAGCTGAGTCAATATTGAGTAGATTTTCATTCTAATCCGGTGGTAGAGGGCCCCTGCTAACTGAGAATATTTTTTCATATGGTTTAGATAAGTAACTTAACCTTGTTTCATTCCTAGTTTAATCAATTTTCTGAACTTTTTGTTTTTTTACTTACTTGCAGTGGATGCCACAGTCAATCTTATCCTTACAAACTATTCCAAAATACCAATAACAGTGGATGAGATATAACTGTAGTATTTTAGGAGTTAATTGCATTTTTTTCCGAAACTTTATGTTTTATGCTCATTTGCATTGAATGATACAACCCGACTTGTTTTTACAAACTATTCCAAAATATCACTCATATTGAACGAGATAGGGTTGTAGTATTTCATAGAATTAGTTGCATTTTAGTTCAGTTGAAATACTCCGGAGGTAGATTTCACTCTAGTTTAATTCTGTCACTATATTTCAAGTTTGATAATGGCACTCTAGTTCAACTCTGTTCACTGTATTTCAAGTTAGATTAGTGGCATTATGGTTTAGTTGTGGTCACTGCGTTTCAATTTTGATCAATTGCATTCTAGTTCAGTGTTATCCATTGTTCTTTAAGTTGTATTAACTGTCAAAAATAGACTTCACGACCTTCATTTTTTACAAACTACTCTTGTTTTTACTTTCTATTAATGCATCATCATATGGACAGGAATTAGTGATATCAGTTTAAGGCCTTGATTGTTCTGCAATATTTTGCAATTTCACAAATAAGCCTTTTCCCAAAAATTATTCTAGAAAATCTCTAACTTTCGAATGAGGCTTAGTAGTGACAAGTTGAGTTGCAGAATGGATTAATCTTAGCATTACAAGTTAATTCAGAGTAGAAATCTTATTGTGCTACAAATAATCTTTTCCAATTGTGTTCCAATATACTTCTAGCCATGGATGAGATTCTTTGTAATATTGTAAGATGATTGTTTACTTAGGAGAATCTCATTTTCACTAAACTTGTCCTTTTCTCAAGCTATTCCAACATATTTCTAATGAATGAATTGGATGAGTTCATGTTATGAGTTATTGAGTTCATGTTGTGATTTATTTCCTTGCTATGAGTCATTATCAAGCTTTGCATTTTCTGTTCTTTAGTGCCATACAAAGTTTAGAATAGGTTTTTCTCTGTTTTATTATAACCATCCACTTCTCTTTACCAACACTTGGTTCTTTTCCTTTTTAACACAAAACCATAAACCAAAAACATCAGAAAAAAAACACTAAACAGAACGTAGTGAGAAACAGATACATAGGCACATATAGTGCACCTCACTTCAGCAGTTTACTAGCCCTGGTTGAAAATTTATGACATCAATTTAGGAACACTAAGTTGAGCACACATCAGCCTATCAACCCATAAAGCATGCACTAACTTGTTATGCCATGATTTTTTGTTCTCTTCAAGCAGATTTTTGATGATGGTCACCAAAATTTTATTTGATGATTCTGCTAACCCATTACCTTGTGGGTAATAAATGGTAGAATGACCAAGTGCAATCTGATACCTGTGACAAAAATCAATCATCGTTTTGGAACCGAAAGCAGTAGCATTATCAATAATTATCTTCCTAGGGCAACCAAATCTAGAGAGAATGTGATCTTCAGTAAATTTAATGATAACAGAATCTGTGGCATTCCTAGAAGGGATGGCCTCTATCCATTTTGTGAAATAGTCCGTGGCTGTGAGAATCCATTTGTGTTGGGCTAATGAAGCAGGATGGATCTCCCCTATGAAATCTAAGCCCCACTGTTGAAAGAGAGCTTCAACAGTTATAGGTTGTAATGGTAAAGGGAGGAGTTTTCTTTAGCCCTCAAAGATCTGGCACTTATGGCAGGCAACTTTCATTTTATGGATATCATTGAAAAGCGTAGGCCAGTAATAGCCAGCTCTGAGTATTTTGTTAGTAGTGGATTTTCAGTTTAGATGGCCTCCACACTCTCGTGTATGGAACTCATGTTTAATCCTCTCTGCTTTAGTTTCAGGCAGACATTTAAGCAGCAAACCATTTGCATCTTTCCAGTATAAACATTCATTTAAAATGCAATAGTTTCTAGCCTTTAACTTCAGAAACCTTGCCTTAGTCTTTGATAAATCAGGAGGGGCATTCAGATTTGTAAGCACATACAGGATATCAGAATACCAAGGAGAGTTTTGAAATTGCTCTTCAACAGTAGGATCAGTAAATCCTTCATGTTCATCCAAAGCATCGACCATGTTTATGTCAAGGGCTTGCAGGTTAGATTCAGTCATTAGTTGAGCTAAGCCCTGACCTTTGATCAGTTTTGTGGGTTTTATTTCTAGGTCATACTCTAATATTACAGCAATCCATTTTCCCCTATTTCCATCTGGATCTTGGGACAGAATGTCTTTTACCACTATGTTTGGCACGTAGGCAATGATGTGAGAATGCAGAATATACACCGTAAAGTCTTTCAAGGCCTTTACCAAGGCATAGGCCTATTTTTCCATTATGTTATATTTCAAGGGTGCATCCCTCAGAGCTTTGCTGAAGAAAGCAATAGGCTGCTCCTGTCCCTCTGGATTTTTCTGCAGCAGGACTGCAGCCACTGTATGCTCAGAGGCAAAGGAGAATATAAGGAAGTCTTTTGAAAAATCAGGGCTGATTAAGACTAGTGCCCGGGTAAGTGCAAGTTTAACTAACTCAAAAGATTTTTTTGCCTCTAAAGTCCACTTAACCCCTACATCCTTTTTCAGCATGTTTGTCATATTTCTGAGGAGCTCAGCTAAGTTGGGAATAAACCTCCTTAAGAAGTTAATTTTCCAAATAAAGGACTGTAATTATTTTATGTTTCTCGGGTGGGTAATGTGCAGTATTCCCTCAACTCTTTTCGAGTCTATTTTAATCCCCTTTTCTGATATAATATGGCCAAGAAGCTTACCTTCTTGAAGGCCAAATATAGTCTTCTTAGGATTTAGTGAAAGCCCAAACCTTCTACATTTCTCAAATACTCTTCTCAGATGTTTAAGGTGCTCTTCATCTCTTTTGGAATAAACCGTTATGTCATCAAGATAGATGACAATGAAGTGCCCTATTTCCTCTGAAAAGGCTATGTCCATAGCTCTTTGGAAGGTTGCACCAACGTTCATTAGTCCAAAAGGCATTTTCACATACATGAAAGTGCCCCATGGAGTGGTGAAAGTTGTCTTAAGTTGATCTTCTGGGAGTACTAAAACTTGGTTATACCCTGAAAAACCATCTAGCAAGGAGATCCTTTTCGAGCCAACTACCCTCTATAGGATGTGTTCCATCTTGGGTAAGGGTTAATTATCTTTAAGTGAAGCTCTGTTAAGGTTCCTAAAATAAATGCACAGTCTAATCTCACCTGTATTTTTCCTCACATCTACAAGGTTGGAGACCGAATCGGAAAACCTCACAGGCACTATGATTTCTGCCTCATACATTTTCTTGATTTCCTTTTCTACCAAAGGCAGTTTCTTCCGGTTGATTATACGCAGTTTTTTCCTAAAGGGCTTTTGGTTTTCTTTCAGTGGGATCTTGTGCTGGATGATTTATGTATCATAGGCTTTTAATTCTTCATAGCTCCAGGCAAACACATCAACAAACTCTTTAAATAAGTCAATGTATTTCTTCTTCATGTCTGCTGGCAAGGACTTAGATAGTTTAATCATATTAGGCTTATCTTCAGTGCCTATGTTGCATTCCTCGACATCAGACTCTGTGTGTTCTATAGTGGGTTTTTTTGCTACATTGTTAAAATAAAAAAGGTCCTCTAAAGGTGCTAGTCCTCTAGGTATGTTCTTGTCTTTTGACTGCAACACCTCAATGTCTTCTTTTTCTGCGTTCTTGTATTCTTCAGTTTGAGTTCCAAGTTCTCCAGTTAACACATTTATTTCTAAATTATGGGGTGATTTTTCTTCATCAAGGGGTTCTTCATTCAGGCAGTTTTTATCGGAATTAGAGTCTAAATCAGAGAATTCAAACTCATTCCTGCCAATCAGGAAATCCTCTATCTGCTTGTCACCCTCGAAAACCTGCCAATATTTCTCATTATACAACACTACAGGTCTATATTTTGTTTGAATGATGATCTGTTTGTCACTAGGTGATTTCTGATATGAACTAGCTATGCAGGCTAATCCATTTGCGATAATGCTCTGACTCCTAGGAACAAACACAAGTTCGTATTCTACAAAGGTTTTTAGCAAATCTATGGCATCATTCCTGTATGCCCTCAATCTAGGATGCTTTGCAATGTACTCTCCATTCACTTGTTTGACAACTAACTCAAAGTCTCCATGGACAGCTATCCTTTGGGCTCCTAGTTTTTTCAATAGGTTCAGTCCTAGGATGAGAGCCTCGTACTCCGCAATATTGTTTGTACATTTAAAATCTATCTTGAAAGCATGACTCTCAGCATAGTTACTTTCAGTATTGTGTAACCACACTCCAGCCCCTGCATTCTTCCTAGTGCAAGACCCATCAAAGTTCATTCTCCATAAGGGATTTTTTACAGATTGGCTATCGGTTTCATCCCTAACACTGTGTTCACCATTATGTTTTATCATGGGGTCTGCACCATGCTGTGGAATGTTTTGTTTTTCATGATGTGCATGGAGTTCAGAGTGATGAGTAATTTGCAGTTTTCAGTCTTGGTTTTGTTCACTTTGAGTTTCTGATTTAGTGCACTGTTCAAAGGTTTCTCTCTCATTTTCCTCTATATCTAGAGTGGCCATTATGTTAAGATCCGTGGGCCCTACTCTATTGTTTGAATCTCTGTCTTCTAGTTCTAGCTCATCTATGGATTCATTATTGAAAAGGATAAAAGAGTCCATATCTGTGTGGACAGAGTATAGAGGTGAATTTTCAGGTTTTTCAGGGCTGCTAACCATAAACTTAATTTGTGCCTCTCTATATAGTCTCCTAATCTGGCTAAAGACAGAGATTGTGGCATATGACCCATCCATCTGCATTGTACCTTGCAACTTGGCACCCCATGACCTTGAAAACAACATGCCATACTTAGGTGGCACATCTGCCACTACAACATCCATAACCATGCACTTGGCTGGGATTTGAGTCAGATTCACACAAACATCTTTGATTAGGCCAAGGCACTTCACCCTGCTAGAGTCAAACGAATATAAGTCCTTATAAGGTCTGGTTATTTCTAGGCCTAACTTCTCCATAATTACTTTAGTCATAAGGTTATGTGAAGCCCCAGAGTCATGCATTGTGTTGTGAAGGATTTTGTCATGGATATTGAGGCTGATATAAAAAGGAGGTACTACCGCTCCTAAAACTTCCCTTCTATCTTTGGACCAAACAGAAGGGTTGGTTGATCATCGCTTAGATTGACAATGTCACTGTTTTCTCCTGGATTTAAAGCTTTCAAAATTTGACCTTTGTATGCATCTTGGGTGGCCAACTTAGTGAGAGGCGCTAAAATTTTGATCTTGGCTATCTCACTTTCCAGATTGAAAGGAGATGGACTCTTTGAAAGGCTCAATTCTGTTTTATTGGCCACCATTTTATTGACAGAATCAGATTTTTGATTCTCACTATGTACAATGTTTGAAGCTGTTTTTTTAGGAGAATTAGCTGCAATGCCCGTGCTACTAGTTTCTTGACTTTTTTTATCAGTATTTTGGCTATCCTTCTCTTTTTTCTTCCCAGAACTCTCAGCTTCCGATTTGTTACTTTCAGCAGTCACTTTAGGAGTTTTCTCAGGTATCTTCTTGATGGTAATCTCAGAGGCTTTTGGTTTGGAATTGTCTAAGCTCTTCTTGCTTCTAAGTTCATATTGTTCTCTGACCTGCATGATGGAATTTTCAAATCCCAACCTATAGTCCTCAGACTCTAACTCTTCCTCGTCCCAGTGTGAGTATGAGGACTGATTGTCTTCTATGGAATAGGTGTGAATTTGGTTGTCTACTTCCACCATGTTTATTGTGGTTCCCTCAGAATCTTCTATTATCCCCTCATCTTCATCAAGGAAGTTCTCTTGAAATGGGGGTATGAATTGTTGATCGGAGTCTCTTTGCCTGTTTGGGGGATTGTTTCTCCTAAAGTTTTGGTTTTGGTTTTGGTTTCTGTTCTGATTACTGACTGTGACAACCATTTTCTCCATCATTTTCTCTAGCCTTTCCATGTTTTTGGCTAGACTGTCATATTTGGGATCAGATGTGGAAGCTGATGTGTCATCCCTATAGGTTACCTTCTTCTCAGCCCTCATTCTAGCTCTTTTTTCAATCAGGTTTGCTTCTACACTCACTTCTCCTTTTTTCATGTCTTCCAATGTGTTATAATCTCTCTCCCTCAACTGATAAACCATGTCAGCATCAAATCCTTCAGGGTATTTCACTAAGGCCATTCCTTGGGGAGGTTTCATATGGGGTGGAAGAGCATTGTAGACACTGTTAAATCTAGTAGAATAGTCATGGACACTCTCTCCCTGATTTCTTTTCCATTTTTTTTACTCTGCTAGTATTTGGAGAGGATTTCTTTTGACTTCCCATTTGTTTATGAAAGTTTGATGCAAAGAAGGAAGGTCATTGATGCTATTAGGAGGTAGGCCTTTAAACCACTTCTTCACTTCTCCTCCAAAAATCTGAGCAAATATTCTCATCTTAATGGTTTCATCTTCAATTTCCATATAGTCGAAGGCATATTCCATCCTACCTACATGATGTTGAGCTATGGTAGACTCTTTTCCAGTGAAATGTGGGATTTTTGATTGATATTCATTAGGTAGTGGAGCCAAAGGCTATGGTAGCACCAAGGGAGCATACCATGCTTCCATGATGGTGTTCTACGGAGGTGAAGTTTAGTCTTGAGCAGCAAGTATGTGAAAGGAAGAAATGCTAGGACCAACAGCAAAATGTTGAGCAGATCTAGGGTGAGAGAGGCCCAAGTTATGGATGAAATGAATATCAGGAGGTGTTGATGGGGGAGTTTCTCTATCACCAATCTGTTGACCACTATGCTGTGGTGAACCTGGAGGCTCAAAGTCTGTCTGTTCTAGGCTACTAAATGACTTAGTTCTTGGTAAACTTGCCGGTGAGTCTAAGTCAAACGGGGTGTATGATAGAGCTGAAAATTTTTCTGGTATAGAATTAGCTCTATAAATGGATCTAATAATAGGTGGCTTTCTAGGGGTGGGAGATTTCCTAAGAATGCTCTCTGGATTGTCAACTATTTTAGGTGGGTTTGGGTTATGATAAGCTCTTGTATAGATTGTTCTTAAATCTAGTATGTCTGCCTCTTAACAAAGAAGCTTTACCCTATGTGTTTCTTCTAATATGGCTGATGTTGTAATGAAGTCCGGTCTCCCAGTGGAGTCTTGTGAAAACCAAGATAATCAGCAGGCCTACTGATCACCAGTGGAGTCTTTAGTCATTAAGGAACTGTGGAGTCTCTAGGTGGAAGGTTTAGAATGTTTCAAGAAGGTTCACTGTCCACCACAGTGATTAACTACCAAACTCAGGCTACTATGGTCTCCTTTGAGTTCTTAGAAGTGTTTAAAGGTGTTTTTTACTCAAAGTCCCCAGTGGAGTCGCCATTATGTTGGGGTTCCTGTGTTTTGGCAAGTTTGGCTCTACCAAAAGACAAGACAACATAAAAACCACTTTGGGACCTATAGGATCTAGCCCTCCTGGGTCCAGAGAGGGATATCTCTATAAAGGCAAAGAAATATATGTCTTTGAAGTTCAAATTTAAGGTATTAGGCTAGTTATATGGCACAAGGGTTGTTGTTTTGTTTGTTTGTTTGGTTGGTTGTTGGGAAACATGAAAGAAGGGTTCAATGTAAGACAAGAAGCGAGCAAAGAAGGATTTCAGAAATGGGAGACAATTCAAAGAGAACTCAAGTCCATTGGGGAATGGAGTCATAAAAGGGTTTACTTGCAATTCAATATCCAAGGCTTTCAAATGGGCTAGTCATCTAAAACAGAGGATCTTTTAAAGATGATAGTATGGGATGAAATGATTAGGAATGAAGGTGAATGAAAAGGAAACCTCCAAGGTGACCACTTAGGAGTAAATCTAGAGACAAGGCATGCCTTAACCGTCTATGACCAAACTCCTAAAGATACGAACTCTTCACACAATAGAAAACATTAAAGATTTAACACAAAGGTGAAGCGTAAGATCAGAGAAAGGCTTTGAATTTTCAATGCTTTGACATTCAACTTAAGGGAAATTAGAAAGGATTAACTATAGAAAAGGACCCTATTGAGACAGAATCAATTCTAAATCTCCCAGTATCCCAATTCTTTCAATTAAAACCAGATAAGAACATCTCATAACAGACTCTAAATTCATGCATCGGTAAGCAGGGAAAACCAACTACTATACTGGCTGAAATATCTTGAATCAGTTCTAAGATTACACAAATAGTGGAAAACATCAAGGATAAGAAGATAAAGAAGCATTAGGGTACCATGCAAGGGTATATCCTAAGCCAGATTTCTGATTCTTTCCAGAGAAATGAAATATGATGAATTACAGAAGGAAAATAGAGACAAAGATAGAGCACATCACCGTTGTTTTAAATCAGGATCCAAAGAAATTTTTTTTCATATTAAAGAGCAACACCAGTCATATACAACATTGTCCAACAGCTTGATATTTAGTCTGAAAACATCTCGTCAACCTATTTTGCAACTTAAAACACACAGAACTCTATCTCAAAGGAATAGCTTACAATCCACAGTTATCTGATCTACAACCTTTACAATGTATTTTTCTTGAGTTCTTATAGCTAAAGAGAGGCAAAGGAGGTAGATGGAACTTTAAATGAAAAATTAAAACAGAATTAGAAGGGAGCTCAAGGCCCATTCTGTCTTAATATCCTTTCATTGACTTTCAGTACTGTTTGGATGAAAGAGTGGTCTTCGACAGGCCGATATTAACTCCGGGTATGTCTCTTTGATGTACTTCTGGCTGTTTTGTACTCTGTAGTACTCTGGGACAAGTAAGGCAGTTAAATGACTTGTAGGCCTGCCATATTGTGTAACAAATGATCCTGCAATATTAGGACTTTCTATCAGGGTGGTGATCTTCTTGGGAACATTGATGAAGAGTAAAAACATTATGGGAACTTTGTCCTTTCTCAGGAAAGAGTCTTTTGCTGATGTGAAACACTGATAAGGATTGTTTCTGTGCTTTTAGGCCTTATTAGGCCTTCTGTGTCATCATTAAGGTTTTCAATCTGTGTATTCGCTCTCTAATGCTGGATTAAAGCTTAAAATCTTCAATAACAGGCTTTAAATCTCTTTAATCCTTCACTGATATTCTTTGCCGCTTCTTTGACTGTCTCTGTCTGTGGATGTGCAGGTTTAATGGTGCTGGAGGTTTTTCAATAGAGTTAATAACTCTGATTGGAATGAAACATATGTTTAAAGCCTCCCTCAGGAGTCTTTCCCTGTGATCTCTGGCTCTGAAAAAGCTTCCTCTGCGCTCTGTGTCACTATGACTGTGACTATGAGAAATAATGGTTTTCACCATCTGTAACCCTGCAAAAAGACGATAAACAGGTTAAAAAAAATCCATGGGAGTGGGGTGGATTCTGTGGAGGCTTGTGGAGATGGCAGCGCGACAGTGAAAATAATGGTTGTATTGGAAAACAGCCGAAAAATGCTGTGAAATTGTGAAAAGATGATCTGATGGTGGCCTAGTGAAGAAACGGTTCTAGACCATTAGATTAGATCAGGTAGTGGTGATCGACGGTGGAGATTAACTGATGGAGTGGCTTTAGAGGTTAGGCGGAATGAAATTACTTTAATGTTAAAACATAAAGTTTTAACATTTGGGTGGAATACACAGGAAAACAATGAAAATCAAATGAAATGGGGCTTTGAATGGTGGGACCGGAAGGGCGGAGGGTGATTGATTGTGGGTCGTTGGATCTCAAGAGGAGATCAACGACGGATATCTTCCAATCAAATCCTTTGGAGAGCCCAATGAAAGAAACACAAATGGGGACACGATGCAATATGAACTATTGATCGGAATCAGATCAATGGTCAGGATTGAATGATGGAATTTCGGGAGAAAAATGGGAAGAAGTGGCTTTTGGGAGAAAATAATTATTTTTGCGCTGCTTGGGAGTGGTTTTGAAAATCTCCCAAAAAAACGTGATATGCTCTGCTGCCCGACACGTGGCAAAACAAAACCGCCCATATTGCGTGATTTCAAAATGTTAAAGTTCGGACGCCAAAGTTACTCGATATGGTTCTTGGCCGTTGCATTGTGGGCGGGAAGATCTGATGGTGGAGGAGCAAGCGCGATATGGATAGTTGCGTGGTCAGTAAGGTGGGGACAAGTCAGCAGCGGTTTTAATATGGGTCGTCGGATCAGCATGATGGACAGTTGAGATCAAAGGTGGGAGCACCAAGGTTCAAAGGGAAAATTGGTTATAATGGTGAGCAAACAAATCTTGACAGTTAGATCCAAGGGATGGACGGCGGAGATTTCACAGAGAGAGCGGAGGAAATGGGTCAAATGAATGAGCAGGAGAAAGGAGAGCCATTGGATCGATTAGGATGAGCAGTTGCGATCCAATCACACCAGAGGATGGCAGGGGCCAAAACTCTGATGGTTTTGAACTTGTGATTACATGCGGACCATTGGATCGGCGGAAGATCAATGGTGGAGATTGATCGAGGGGGAGGGATGGAGCGAGCCATCGAATTAATTGTGAGCCGTGGATCTTCATGAATGGACGGCTCAAATCTGAAGATGATGCGGAAGGTTTGACAAAGGGGAGAAGAGTGATATGTGGTAGAGACGAGCCTGACCATTGGATCTGAAATGATGAACAGTCACGATCTAATCGGGGCTCACAAATCGGGAGGGTCAACAGCACGGGATTGGGCCCTTTGCGATGAGCGATTACACCAGGGCCATTGGATCAGAATGGTAGATCAACGGTACGGAGTCAGTCAGAGGGGCGATAGAGAGAGGCGATGAGCGAAGAGAGATCAAATCCTAGCCATTGGTTCTTGTGGATTCAACAGCCAGGATGCAATCGGGAGTCGGCCAATCGAGGAGTCGAAGAGTGGCACTTAAGAATTGGTGTGATTGGTAGTGATGTGATGTTGCGATGGTCATCAGATCATTAAGGGATCAACAGTGGAGACTGCAGCGGAGGGGTAACAAATAGAGGCTGATGGGCACGATGCGATTGGCGCTTGACCGTCAGATCGTCGGATAGATTGATGGCTGATATTGCTTCCGGGGCCAATAGACCAAATATTTCTCATGTCGGAGAATTTCACTTAACAAAAGAAACGCGCTCGCAACCAACTTCCGATTGTGATTAGCGCCCGGGGCTTTAGCACCTGGTCTCGAGCACGAGTCATATGTGGGGAAGTGGTTAAGGGGCTTAGCCGAAAGGGGCTTAAGCCTGATATATGGTAAAAATGGGTTTTAGGCCTAAAGACATAGTTCTTTAAGGTTAAATAGCGGTTCCAGTAGGGGAATAAAGGGATTTTTTCACCAAATGAAGTGATTCACATGGTTTAAAAAGGGGAATTTGATGGTTTAGAAGACTTAGGAAGGGATTTAGGGGGTTTTTAGGGGGGATTTTGAGAAGGGAAAAAAGGGTTAAAATGGGGAATTTGCAAGGATAAAGGGAGTAGATGGAGGCCTTTCTTGAGCACAATTTTTTCACAAACAGTGAGGATTTTTTGATGGAAACAACAGTGAAGATAATTTTTCAAAGGAAAAGGACACATAGAGGCTTCAAGAATGAGATATTTTCAGAGGAAATGTATCTCTTGAAGGCTCAGAAAAATACTTAGCCACCTGTTTTCTTGACAAAAATTTATAGGTGGCTAACACACCCAACCATATTATGGTCTGAACCAAATCTCTCTTTCATAAAATCACCCACGTGCCATATTCCAATCATGAATGTGTGATATCATGAAATAAACCAAGACAGAACCAAACCAGGGCTTCCAGAGCCTAAACCACCTCAATCCTCAACAACAGTGATTCCACCTCCATGGTCAAACATCACTAAAACCAACCAGATTGGTATCTAACCAAGTTGTCCAGGGCTCTAGGAACTAGTAACTCAACCCACAACCTTCCATGCATCTAGAGCATTTGTCCAACCTAGCTCCAGGGACTAGTAAATCAACCCACCAATGCATCTAGAGTGTTTGTCCCAGCCTAGGTTCTAGGACTAGTGACTCAACCCAATTTGTTCCAGGGCTTCTAGAGTGTTTGTTCCAACCCACAACCCTAAGGCACATGAGCGCTAATCATAAAAATAATAATTGGAAAACCCATAACACCATGACTATATAGGAAATGGAAAGGCAAGGCTAAAACCACTATCAATCCAGCAAAATTTCCATGTCAATGACAATACATAACCATAAAATCACATAAATATACCATGAATCCATAAATGAGAAAGGAAATCACACATGCAATATATTACCTGCAAAGGAATCTAGTTATAGTTGTTGATCCACCTTTTCCCTTGTTCTTTCCTACTTTCCTTTTTCTTCTTTCTCCAAAACCAATGTATGCCAAAGTGCTCCAATAATGCCCCAAGAATACCCTAAGTGTGCAAGAGTATTCGAGAATGAGAGAATATAAGAGAGCTCGACCCAAAAACTATCAAAAGGATAGAAATTGATCCTGAAAAGCCTTTTTTATCATTTAGGCCTCTATTTTCTTCATTTTCCTTCATTTTTCCTTCAATTTCCCTCTCATACAAATTTTTGTTTCTTTGCCTTCATTTTCTCCTATTTTCCTTTATTTGATAAATAAAATGCTAATTATTGCCACTTTGCCTTTACCGATGCCTTTGTCAATTTCTATAGCCATTAATTAATCATCAATGATAACCATCACTATGTTTTTCCCAACATTGAGCTTGGAATACATGTCTCGTGACATTGGTCTTATTTTATTTACATGGAAAATCAACCAGGGGTTTTTATAGAACCCTTAGGAGTTTCTAGCGAGTCGGCTCAGTTTTGGCTTAGTGGACATGCTAACACACAAGAAAAATGAGCTAGGGTTCTCAATCAAATCAATTTCAAGTAAATCGGGAATTAAAGTTCACCACTCATGGTATCTAAATTGATTACACCCCTAAATGATCAGATATCACCAGCCATGAAGTAGGCATAGTGGTGCTACCTGAAAGAGTCTCTCATTGAGAAAGTGATGTGTGATGCATAGAAGAATTATATAAAAGAATAAGATCTAAGAAGTTCCATGCACTAAAGTAAATGGCCAAATAATGGGAGATTGATCATTGTGGTGTCAACTTTGAACTTAACTCAATTGTTGATTCTAAAAATATTCTAGAATCAAATGGACAGAAGTGAGGTCACAAACTGATCATGGTAGCTAACTATGGGGATTTGTAAGTTGTTGTCTTTGGGGGTGACAAAGTGATTCCTTTATCCATAGATCATGTAGGTTTTATCCCCGTCCAGCAATTATCTGCAAATGAATATTAAAAACAGAAAATATACAATAGCGAGAGCATAAAACATAAAACAGATATACACAGATATTTTCCCTTGATTCCCAAATCGGGACTACAAGCTTGATTTTTCATTATTTTCCTTTTAGTGTTACAACACACATATATATACATACCGAAGCATACATAAACCCCAATCCATTAACCTTGGATTAGAACATAATCGTAGTTCCCTTGACCGGATATACAAAATACTAGGGGCCGAAAACCATCATGCCCCAAAACCATGTGCAAACCCATGCAAAAAACCATGGGCGGTTCCACCCACTAAAAAATAGGGTTTAATTTTTTCTTCCTGGGGCGCTTCCCCTAACCCCGAATAGGGGTCAGCCGCGCCCCTTGTTGGCCTGTGGTTATCATGAAGGAATAAGGCAACATGTGTTGGAAATACTGAGAGGGGGGGGGGGGGTGAATCAGTATTCCTTTCAATTGTATTCAATTATTATCGGTGTTTGTCTGATGATAGCGATTAAACAAGAGGAACACAAATGCACACGATTTTTAAGGTGGAAACCCACTCAGGGACAAAAACCACCTAATGCTTTTCTAATAATTCTTTAATATTCAACTCAGTGAAAATAAAGCTCAACTTCCTAGAATCTAGAAAAGCATTATTTTCCAGCTCCCATTGGATGGATGCTCCAATGCCCGATGTTCTTCAGTATTAAACTGAATGGATGCCCCAACACCCAATGAGCTACAACTCACCCTAGCACCACCCTACCACCCTATAGAAGAATAAAAGAAGAATGGACTCTCGTACCAGGGAAAATGGTCCACTTTACAATGATATAGAATGATGTAGAAGAAGAATATATACTATAACATAACCCAAAATTTGATACAACCATCTAAAGATGATCCTAGACCTCCCAACACTGCCTCTTCAACCCTTGGCAGATAGACACTAGTACAATTTGTACAATAATGTATTTACAATGACTAAGAACAATGATACCTTTACAATGATTGTATGCAGTGCTGCCCACTTGAAGACTTCATATGATGAACTTCTTGCTGCTATTATGCACCTTGGTTTCTACTCTTGTCATGCTACCATTTTCTGCACCTTGCTTTGCTTTTCTGCCGTAGAAAGTCTGGTCCTTTGCAACCCTTGACAACACATGATCTAGCTTTTTCTTGCCTTCTAGGAGCTCGATATTGAATCTGGTGTATCTCTATCATTTCATATCCTCAATATCTGATTTTCAGTCCTGTAGTATTCCTCTGAGTCATCTTTCCAATTCCACAGGTCTGACCCAATTTGGATTCTTGAAGAGAGAGTTATACCCAATCTCTCACAATGACCTAATTATGGACTGTTTTAGCAGAGCTCACTTGTACGACATTCCACGTGTCACTATTTCTTCATTTTTTTATGAAATTGATAGAGCTCAAAGTACAGAATTTGAAATATTTGTCACTTTTTACAGAATTCCAATCCGATACTCAGAGAGATATTTATGACGAATTTAACAAGGTCACTTCTTTGAGATGAATTTCAGGAGCCTGCAAAAACCCTGACTTACACAGCTCATATCTCCCAAAATGTTGTGCACCTTGATCTGCAATTTTTATTGCAGCTTCCTCAAGATTTTTGCTTCACCTCATAAAAATTTCAGCTTTTGAACCTTCGTAGAAAAAAATTTAGAGTGAAAATTCCAAGATGACCTTTTTCATATGGCCGAATCCCTTACATAAGGAGGAAATGAAGATCACAATTTATATAAATGCTTAAGTTGAGAGGGGCTTCAACAAGTGAACGTGGGAGGGATTTTAGGAGCATAAAAAATATTAATTATGACTTTTCAATGACCCATGCCCCAACCCCATGGGGTTTTAGCCCACTAACTGGGGGTACAAACTTCAAACATGAATATCTCTCAAAACATGAAGAATTACATGGCGTGCCATATATCAATGGAAACATCTCGACAATTAGAAACCATCAAAAGCATTATTGACCCAGAATATATTAATTTGGTAAGTAAAAAATCCCATGCAATATTGGGTTATCCCCTGGTGCTACTTGGGTTGACATCAATGACAACCGCTGATCAACAATCTCCCCCTTTGGCATTGATGGCAACACAAGTACTCCCCCTGCGATCATGGCACCTCTTCCTACAACATTCTCTCCCCCTTTGACATAAATGGCAAAGGGTAACTCCCCCTGAAACACAACCATCCTGTGGACCTGTACACACTGCCACTCCCGCTCACACACAATCGTCCTGCAGACCTGTACACACTTCCACTCCCCCTTTATATTCTTGAAAAGGGAAAATATAATGAGAACTTGGGAGAATCCCAAGATTTTGACGAAGATATTCAAATGCTTCACGAGGTAAAGGTTTAGTGAAGATATCAGCAATTTGTTCTTTTGTACAAACGTACTCAAGTTTGATATTCTTTTCAGCGACTTGTTCTCTAACAAAATGATATTTGATCGGAATGTGTTTTGTTTTTGAATGTATGACAGGATTCTTGGAGATGTTGATGTCACTAGTGTTGTCACAGAATATGGGAATAGGCTCACTGAATTGTACTTGAAGATCTTGCAAAATTTGTTTCATCCAAATGACTTGAGTACAACATGATTCTACTGCAATGTATTCTACTTCCGTTGTAGATAATGAGATTGAAGTTTTCTTTTTGCTCAACCATGATACGATACAACCACCTAGATAGAATGCTGCTCCACTAGTACTCTTACGATCATCAATGCTTCCTTCCCAATCTGCATATGTAAAGGCTTGAATAATGAGATTGTTACCCTTGGGATACCACAAGCCATATTCTTCTGTGCCCTTTAGATCTCAACGAATCCTTTTGACAGCAATAATATGTGATTATTTTGGTGCTAATTGGAATCTTGCTACTTGTCCAACTACTTGCATAACATCTGGCCGAGAGGCTGTTACATATAGAAGACTACCAATCATAGATTTGTACAACTTCTGATCCACATCCTTAGATGAGTCGTCTATGCTCAATTTGTAGCCTGTTACCATTGGAGTAAGGACGGGTTTGCAATCTTCCATTTTGAATTTCTTGAGCATTTCCTTGATGTACTTGGCTTGACATATAAATATTCCTTCCTCTTGCTGAGATATTTGAAGCCCTAAGAAGTATGTCAGCTCACCAAGTAAAGACATCTCAAACTCGCTTTGCATCTTTGTAAAAAATTTCTTACTTAGTCGATCATCCTTGCTACCAAATATTATATCATCCACATATACCTCAACAATTGTTAAATTATCTTTATCTATTTGTATATAAAAATTGCTATCAACAGTACCTTTCTTGAACCCTTGTTGACATAGAT
Source organism: Pinus albicaulis (assembly GCA_034641835.2). Taxonomy (NCBI): domain Eukaryota; kingdom Viridiplantae; phylum Streptophyta; class Pinopsida; order Pinales; family Pinaceae; genus Pinus; species Pinus albicaulis. Next base: position 3,456,249 of record CM076572.1, read on the forward strand.
ATCCATCAAGACGAGCATACCATGCCTTGGGAGCCTACTTGAGGCCATATAGAGCCTTATTTTACCTGCAGACATAGTCTTATTTTTGTGATAGTATAAAACCTTCAGGTTGTTCGATGCAAACTTCTTCTTCTAATTCTCCATTCAGAAATGCTAACTTAACATCCATTTGGTAGAATTTTATTTTTCTTGAACATGCATAGGCGAGAAACATTTGTATGGCTTCCATTCTGGAAACTGGTGCAAATGTTTCGTTGAAATCAATTCCTTCCACTTGTGCATAGCCTTTGCAAACCAATCTTGCTTTGTTTCTGGTAACCTACCCATCTTCATTCAATTTGTTCCTGAACACCCATTTAGTCCCAATGAAATTTTTATCTTTTGGTCGTGGAACTAATTCTCAGGTGTTATTCTTCTTAATTTGATCCAATTATTTATTCATAGCTACTAGCCAATTTTCATTTTGGCTGGCTTCCTCAAAACTACTAGGCTCAAAGGTTGCTAGAAAAGCAACGTGAGCTTATTGTGATGAACGAAGCTGTCGACCTTCATTTATGTCACCAATGATTTGATTTGATGGATGGTTCTTTTGAGTCCACTCTTTTGTTCTCCTTGGAGGAGCTTCTTGTTGTTGTTCTGGTATATCTTGATGATCATTGTTTACTTCTTCCTCGTTGATAGTTTCTTCTTATTCTACAATTTTATCTGTGTCTTTTTCAGCCTCTGTCTCAAGTTTCAAAGATTCTAGATCCTCATCATTACTCGCTAGAACACCATCTTCGTCAAATGTAACATTTATGCTCTCCATTATCTGTTTTCGTCTTAGATTATAGCATTTATAGGCCTTTATTTTGTGTGAGTAACCAACAAAGATACCTCCATCAACACGTGATTCAAACTTACCCAAATTTTGATCTTCTCTTTTGATATAACATTTGCTTCCGAAGATTCTGAAATATTTTACAGTAGTTGGTTTTCCTTTCCATAATTCATATGGAGTCTTGTTGCAATTATTTCTAAGAAGACTTCAGTTGATAATGAAGATTGTCGTATCAATTGCTTGAACCCAGAATTTTTCATCCAATTTTGAGTCCTTCAACATTGTTCTACCCATTTCCTGCATAGTTCTATTCTTTCTTTCAGCAACTCCATTTTGCTGAGGTGTTCGTGATGTTGAAAATTGTCTTTTTATTCCATTTTCGTCATAGTATTGCTGAAATAATTTGGAAGTGAATTCTCCACCATTATCTGATCTTAAACACTTTATTTTCAAATCAGTTTCATTTTAAACAAACTCCTTGTAGATCTTAAAGCACTCAAATGCTTCAATTTTTTCTTTAGGAAACTGACGGTTGTCATCCTGGTATAGTCATCTATCATTAACATGAAATATAATTCTCCGTCTAAGCCTTTTGTTCTCACAGGACCACATAGATCAGTATGTATCAATTCCAATGGATGTGATGAAAAGTGTTCTTTTGTTTTAAATTGGACTTTTGTCTGCTTGCCATGCCGACATGCCTCACATAGTGTGTTCGAAGGTTTTGATATTTTCAGCATTTCTCGTACTACTTCCTTTTTACTTATCCTAACAAGATTGTCAAAGTTTATGTGACCCATTCATTTGTGCCATAGCCAACTTTCATCTTCTTTAGCTAGTAGGCATGCTTTAGTTGCTTCATCCAAAACATATATGTCGTTTGGAGCTCGACTTGTTGTAGCCACAATTTTACCATACCTGCATTTCCTGATTTCACATTTTGTGGAGTTGAATAGCATTGTGTGTCCTTGATCACACATTTTCCAACACTGAGCAGATTGTGATTCATGTTTTCGACCAATAGAACATTCTTGGCTATAACATCTTTTCTTTCGAGAGTGACGATACCTGATCCTATAACATTTGAAGATCCATCATTTCCAAAGGATATGGTTCCATCCTTCTTCTCTTTCAGAGATACAAATTTCCTTCTATCTCCAGTAATATGTGTTGAGCAACCGCTGTCAAGATACCACACATCTTTCTTTTTTTGAGCCGTGAGAGCAAGAGCACAATTATCAGTCTTCTTCTTCTTCCATGTTTGTTCATTCTATGGTCGAAGATTCTTCTGGAGGATTTTCAAGTCTGCAGTCTCTAGCTATGTGTCCAAAGTTCTGACATTTGTAATATTCCATATTATTTCCTAAATTTTCAAATCTATTGATGTTTCGTTGAGCCCTGGGAGGTTCATATTTGAAGAATCTCTTGGAATTGTATTGGTTCATAGGGTACGTGCGACATTCTACAGCTTTATGACCAAATTTTCCACATGAATAAAAATAGCCATGAAAAATATGTTGGTACCTAGATGAAAATCTTCGTCAAGGAATCATCTTCTAAGGATGTGCTTGCAAATATTGTCCAATGAAGCCTTCATGTATGTCAGATCTCATAGGTTCATTGTATTTTTTTGTAGAAGGTCCTGCTTCTTATTCTTTGTTACCGAGACCAATTCTATCGTTTTAAGATCGTTGATTGTTGATGAGTTATTCCAATTCCCTTGAGTTGTTGGCATAGTTTTGGATAGTTTTTCCCTTCTTCACTTCCTTACGCAGCGAGACTACTTCGGCTTCTAATGCTTCCCTTTCTTGGTTTCTTTCTTCCAACTTCTTTTGAAGTGACTCTTCAATACATTTGTGTTCTTCGACCTCAATTTTGAGACCTTGAACTTGTTCTTCAAGAGTGTTGGAATGGATCTTCTCAGCATTGAGCTCTTTTATAAGCTTGATTGCCTCCTCATAAAATTCTTCTATGGTCAACCCTTCTTCTTCATTTTTTGATACTTCTTGTTTATTATGCTTGGCCATAAACAATACTTTCTCATTGGCTTCTTCTTTGTTGTCACTTTCTTCATCGGATGAGGAGCTATCTTCTTTAGAGAGAAAGTTCCTTTTGGATCCTTTATTTTTTCCTTGCTTGTTGAATTTCTTAAAGCCTTTCTTTCCTTTTGAGTTTCCATCACTTTTTTTTGGACATTTAACTACAAAATTCCCAACCTCATCACAACCGAAACATATCAATGGAAGTTTACCTTTGAATTTTCCTTTACTAGGTTTTAGTTTTATCGTAAAGTAAGCATATTCTTCATCTGAAAGACCCTCTCCATCATCTCCCTTTTCTTCACACTTGCAAGTGCATGTCATTTCAATTGAAGGTTGTTTGTCCTTATTGGTTTTCTTAGATGCAATGAATGCAGTTTCTAGATTTGAAGTACCCTTTTCTTCATCAAGTCTCATTTCATATGCTATGAGAACTCCATGTAATTCTTCCTTGCTGAGTTTTTCTAGATTTGCACTGTATTCTAAGACCGATACCTTTGGGTTGGATCTCCCTGGTAACGTTCTAAGAATATTTCGTATAATAGTCTTCTTGTCAACTGGATCTCCCAATCCTTCTAGAGTATTGGTTATTTCATCAACGTATTGGAATTATGCAGCAATGTTGCAATCTTCTTTCATTCTGAGTTGCTCAAATTTTTCTCTATAGATTTCAAGCTTTGCTTCTTTGACATTTGAGTCACCTGCATATATATTCTCAAGCTTGTCCCATACATTTTTGGTGGTTTTACAACCCAACACCTTATGATAAGCAGATTCAATAAGTCCACTGATAATAATATTCTTTGCTTTTGCATCATTTACCAAATTCTTCTTACCTTGTTCATCCATGGTTGATGTAAATCCATTTTGAACAGTGTCCCATACTTCGTAACCTTGCGCTAAGAGATAGACCTCCATTCTTCCTTTCCAAAGTGCATAATTATTTTCATTGAATAGAGGTACACCATTCTTGGTATGCTCCATGACCTCCTTCCAGCTGTTAAATTGCTATTGAAGGAACCAAGCTCCGATACCAATTGTTGGAAATACTGAGAGGGGGGGTGAATCAGTATTCCTTTCAATTAGAGAATTAGTTAATCTTCAATTATTATCAGTGTTTGTACAATGATAGCAGCAAACAAGAGGAACACAAATGCACACAGTTTTTAAGGTGGAAACCCACTCCGGGACAAAAAACACCTAATGCTTTTCTAATAATTCTTTAATATTCAACTCCAATTGAAAATAAAGCTCCAACTTCCTAGAATCTAGAAAAGCATTCTTCTCCAGCTCCCATTGGATGGATGCTCCAACGCCCGAGATTCTTCAGTAGTCAACTGAACGGATTCCCTAACACCCAATGAGCTACAACTCACCCTGGCACCACCCTACCACCCTATAGAAGAATAAAATAAGAATGGACCCCCGTACCAAGGAAAATGGTCCACTTTACAATGATATAAAATGATGTAGAAGAAGAAGATATACTAGACCATAACCCCAACTTTGACACAACCACCTAATGATGATCCTAGACCTCCCAACACTGCCTCTTCAACCCTTGGAAGATAGACACTAGTACAATTTGTACAATAATGTATTTACAATGACTAAGTACAATGATACCTTTACAATGATTGTATGCAGTGATGCCCACTTGAAGACTTCATATGATGAAATTATTGCTGCTATTATGCACCTTGGTTGCTGCTCTTTTCATGCTACCATTTTCTGCACCTTTCTTTTCTTTTCTGTCGTAGAAAGTCTGGTCCTTTGCAACCCTTGACAACACATGATCTAGCTTTTTCTTTCCTTCTAGGAGCTCGATATTGAATCTGGTGTATCTCTGTAATTTCATATACTCAATATCTAATTTTCAGTCTTGTATTATTCCTCTAAGTCATCTTTCCAATGCCAGATGTCTGACCCAATTTGGATTCTTGAAGAGAGAGTTATACCCAATCTCTCACAATGCTCTAATTATAGATTTTTCAGCAGAGCGCACTTGTACGGCATGCCACGTGTCACTGTTTATTCATTTGTTTCTAAAATTGATAGAGAAAAAATTAAAGCCTGTGCACTATCCATCACTTTTTACATAATTCCAATCCAATACTCAGAGAGAGAGTTATGACACATTTACCGAGGTCACTTCATTGAGATGAATTTCAGGAGCTTGCAAAAACCCTGACTTACACAGATCATATCTCCAAAACTGTTGCGCACCTTGATCTGAAATTTTTACTGCAGCTTCCGCAAGATTTTGGTTTCACCTCATAAAAACTTCAGCTTTTGAACCTTTGTAGAAAAAAATTTAGAGCGAAAATTCCAAGATGACCAGTTTCAGATGGCTGAATCCCTTACATAAGGAGGAAATGAAGATCACAATTTATATGAATGCTTAAGTTGAGAGGGGCTTCAAAAAGTGAACGTGGGAGGGATTTTAGGAGCATAAAAAATATTGATTATGACTTTTCAATGACCCATGCCCCAACCCCATGGGGTTTTAGCCCACTAACTTGGGGTACAAACTTCAAACATGAATATCTCTCAAACCATGAAGAATTACATGGCGAGCCATATATCAATGGAAAAATCTCAACAAATAGAAAGCATAAAAAGAATTATTGACCCAGAATATATTAATTTGGTAGGTCAAAAATCCCATGAAATATTTGGTTAGCCCCTGGTGCTGCTTGGGTTGACATCAATGACAACCGCTGATCAACAACATGGATATTTAAATTAATGAAGGGTGGGAATGGCCAAATCAGAAGGCTAAATGGGAAGCATCATAGCTCCTTTCATGCACCTCCCATGTATACAAATCATCGTGGTTGCACCTCCTCCAAACAAGAGGTGAAATCCAAGGTAGAGGTGGCACCACCCACAAAAATTCAGTCCACAATCGTTCTGACGGCACTCAGGAGCGCGAAGGGTGGCGAGACTAACCCGTCGGAGGGGATGACATCATCCTCCCCTCGAGCCAATCAGAGGAGCTCCTAGGGGGCAAGGCGGGGCTTAACCCTCGACTTCCAACCCAACGAAAGCTGGCGGGCCCCATGCATGCACAGTTGGCACTGGTAATTCTAAGTTAAAGTAAGTCCGCCTGAGGTACAAGGTTGGTACCTCTGTGTCATGCACGTGGCCCCTCACCTACCCGACCGTCGTCGGCTAACCACTGCATTCCACGTGTCCCTCTGCTAACGTCCTCATGACATCAGCCCAACAGTTGTCGCCCCACTCCACTACATAGTAAAAACATGTCTCCACCCTGATTTTTACTCTTGACCATTTGAATTAGTTACCACTTACCAACGTTTCTTACTCAGCTGGGTGCCCTCGTAAAAATCACAGTATTGGCCGCTTTTCCCCTCGCGCCACTTTCACTACTGCCTCAGGTATTTGGTCAAGTCCTTTACATTATTTCCCTTTACTTTTTGTTGAAATTCTTATGGAAAAAATGAAGCGCTCCGCCCCCTAAACCCCATAAGCTCGTAAAGCTAGGATTGCTCCTAGTTTCAAACCACTCATAGATGCCCACTCCCAGCTCTATGACATGGTATTCCCTTTCAATGTGGATCGTATGAAGGATAAGATCTTTGATTTTAAGCGACGGGGTGAGCATGTGTTTAGAGTCGTCGATTCAGAGCTCTATTACCAAATTTCCCCAACAATCTATCCCTTCCCTGTGTTCACCGCCTGGCTCGCCGATGCCTACATTGAGAAGAAGGATATTTTCCTCTCCGCTCATGGGTTCAAATTCCTCTAAATTACTCCTCAACTCATCAGAAAGGCCATATGTTACCCCTCCACCCAAGAGTGTGTTGAATTAACTGAAGTCACCCTCTCTTGTCACTTCTCAAACTTGCCCATGGAAAAAAAAAAGGGGTTTCCTCGAGCTCATCACTGATTCGTGCTTGTCTACCCTCCCACCTACAGAGACTATTATGATGTCCCTCTTTCATGAAACCATATAGCCTATCCTAACGATCATCTCAGGAATGTTGGGTTTAGATAATGTTGATTGGGTAACAAAGGCCAGACTAGGATTTATATGGTTTATGATGCAACCCAGGGTTCTACTGTACATCCCCACCTTCCTAACCTAAGCTATCAAAGCTCATTTCCAAGACATTTCGTCTTCTTTTTCCTTTAGATAATGCTCCTTGGTGATTTATCTATTTCTTTTCAAGCATGCAGAAAAGTTCAGGGGTTTAGGCCTGGAAGGTTGTCCATGACAAACACCGAGGCCAAATCCGTTTTCAAATGGACTCAGTCAATTTTCCAACACCCATATGGAAAGGGCTACATGAAATTCATCATGTATTTCATGTCCAGGGCTTATGTAGTCATACATGATAGCCCCCCGCCCAAGATTTTTCTTGAGCAAAAGGAGTGGCTCCAGTTTAGTCAAACAGATTGTGCCAGGGATTGGTACTTGTTTGAAGATGATACTGAGATCAGGGTTTATGGTGCCGAAGTGTTGCCTTACCACCTGTTGGTGTTTATGTCCATGAGGATTTTCTCCCTTGAGTTTATCTGCCAAGTCCTAAGTGCCGACCAAACCCAATTTGTGCCCGCAAAGAAGGGATATATCTTGAGGCTCCCAAATATCGTATGCCCTTTCACTCTAAATTCAAGGCACGCACTCCCCTTTGTGGAGGGGTTGTTTGTAAAAATGAATTTCCCATGAGGATATGTATGGAATTATGATCTTAAAGGGTTCATCACACACAGAAAGAAGAAGATTAAGTCTTCAACATATGAGCATGAACCTAGGCCTCTAATAGAATGGAAAGCTAATTGTGATTCATTGCCTTTAGATAAAGAGATGGAGGCTGAATACCAGCTGCCAAAGGAAAAGGAGACAGTTCACACGGTGAAGTGGAGATCCCAGAACATGAGAACCACTAGACCGACCAAGAACTCACAAATGAGGAAGAGGAGGATCACCTCAGTAAGAAACAAAGAACTGAAGGGTTGAGAGAATAGGACACTGAGACTATTGAGGATGAAACCTCATAACACATAGGTCATGGTAAAGACAGGCTAGGTTTTCATCTCTCCTATGATTCTGCTTCCTCTTTGACACCTTCAGAGATCTCATAGGCCGTCACTTTGGGTAAGGAGGAAAGAAGAGATAAGATTGAGGCGAAGAACCAATATGTAAGAGAGAAAATGAGAACATAATTAGCTCAGTTTGTGGACAAACATCACACTAGGCTCACTATAAATGTGGAGAAGGACCAACTTATAGTTGATTTCCAATGCTCGTCCTCTCATCCCCTACCCCCAGGATCGAAGTACAAAGACTTGCAAATTATCCTGGAGTTGGCTTCCATCCCCTTGTCTGATAAGATGAATTTGTGTATGTCCATCGGGGAAATGCTACACACAGAGGTGCTAAAACATACCATCGCCCTGGAGAAATATGAGAGGATACTGGCTCAGATGAAGATCACTCTGCAAAGGGAAAGAGAAAGTGCAAAGTCTCTCGTCACTCAGCTGGAGGATTGCAAAAAGATGATAACAGGCAAAGGATTCGATCCCAACTCAGCAATACATACTCTTCTGTGCAAAGCCGAGTTTGAAGTGCAGGAGCTACGACACAAGTTGAACATCCCTCATTCAGAACATATCCAAACAGAGGAGCTAGCCCAAGTGGAAAAGGAGAAGGAATCCCTTACTGAGGTGCTTTCCAAGAGAGATGTGGCACTTGCTCAAAGGGATGAGGAGAATTCAGAATTAAAGAAGAAGTTTTTTGAGCTGCAGCAGGCTTATGATAACCATTTATGTCTAGTGTAGGTACTGGAGGACCCTCAAAGTGCTCCAGAGAATTTGACCAAGGCTCTGGAAAACCTGAAGATGTCCGAGGATGAAGCTCATGCCACTCGGTGACTCCTTGATGAAGCCAAGGTGACCTACTCAGAGAACCAAAAGACGGTCTCATCCCTCTAGAAAGAGGTAAGGACCCTTCACAAATAGGCTCAAGGGCACGACAAGTCGATCAAATATTTGAAGGCACAAATTAAAGGTAATATGTCATTAGTGGAAGCCATGCAAATAGTCTGGACACAAATTATAGCAGAGGTGAAAGATCATTGGGAGTTCATCACGCTGGTAAATGATAAGAAGAATGCCATCCAGGATTGTAAGGCATGGTTGTAGGCAAGTCGCAGAGAAGGAGACGAAAATGCAGTGACAACGAGAAGGTACATCAAGTACATCAACAAACTCCCCTCGAAAGAACTGGGCATACGAGGAGTGTTTGACCGGCTCAGAACCATTATGGAGGTCACCAAAATGATTCAAAGAGAAGAAGCACTAGTAAAAGTATCAAGATACTTGGCACTCGTGACAAATGGAGTGGAGATCGTTGATTGTGAATGGAGTAAGCTAGTGGAAGATGGTCTCCCTCCATGTTGGGATCAGTTAGGGGAATTTCTCCCATGGACCACTTATGATCAGAAGTTGTTAGAGATCAAGTGCAAGGAAAATTTGACACTTTAGAAGACCTCTCGCGTGAAGGTTGAGACCTTAGTGGTAGCATTATGCAAGGAATTCCTACTCCTTGCCATGGTCAAGAGGTTTTTCACTGCTCACCTTGATTACTCTGAGCTGACTCGGCTTCGGCACTTTTATAGCTTTTTAGCTCCGCACCTCTGCCCGTAGATGTTATATGGAAAATATGCTATGAGTATTCACATCCTCTAGCTCCATCTACTTCGCAACAACTGCCACCTCAGCCGCCTCGCAACTCTATATTTTCTGATTCTTCAACGTGTCCACGTAACTCGGGGGCTTCTTCCACTGCTTGTCGTCCTCGTTAAGGATGTCAAAATCAGGCCCATGTGGCCTTTTATTTAATTTCCTTTTTAGTTTCATTTATGTTGTAAAATCAGGTGAAATCTCAATTTCACCCTAAGTACTATTTTATTGTTATGTATTTTGTTTTAGTTAGTGTCGAAGAGTAATGCTCTTGATATGATACATTTATATTGTATCATTTTTTATTTTAATAGGAAACAACAAGATCAAGAAAGAATATCTATCTGAGAAATATATGGTTGATGGCCTTGAATGTAAAAAACTATAAAGAGTGAACTCAACAAGTGTAGAAGGGTTCTGGTTTCCATGGAAGTTCTGAGTTCACATTTTGTATAGTGTATTTTGTAATGACTGTGATAATATCTTAATGTATATCTTGAAAAGTTGTTTTGAGAAGATAATATGATAACGACTTGTTGCAAAATGGACTCCAATTGGACTTTTGAACAGTATGTATGCATCTTTCGTATGTTTACTTACCTTTATTATTCTGTTTCGCTGAATACTTCTTCAATTATCTTGTGTTCAGAATGTTGGTCACTCATTTTTAATAAATGAATTTACCTATATCTTTCTATTGGAAATGGTACTCATAAGTTAATTACTTGATCACCTTAATTGGGCTCAACGCAGGGTTACTCTTTCATAAATCTTATAGTGACCATTTTTTTCTCTAAGTCTAACAAGGGCGGATTCTTACTCCCTAATAAGCTTTCCCCCCTCAAACTCTCCTACTTTGTTCATCTAAGCGTTCACCCATTTTCCTCGTAAGGTCTATTCACTAGTCTCAAAACTAGCCCATTCACAACAGCTGAATTTCATATGGCCTTAGGCCCATTCTGAGCTATGTCCAACATACAATCAGAGTTAGCACCATTGCTCCCACTGTTATCTAGAACCACTAAATAAATAAATCTTACATAGGCTATATTATGGGAGTTCTCCTCAAAGTGAAATTTAATATAAGAAAGCATCCTATTCTTACGATGTCCTAGGAATTGGTCTCCTGTAACTCAAGATTGTCTCTAGGGGTGACAACATATTTTTTGCGTCATTGTCGGGGAACAAATTAGAAAATATTTTCTCTGGGATACGACATTATCTTCATCCTTCAATCAGGTGAGCATGAAGGGTTGAGATTTGCACAACCCTCACCTTGGCGACTCCACTACTATCTAATTCAAATCAATTGTGATCCTGGCTTACACAAGGCCCCATACTTGATCAGACACTTCACAGCTGAAAAATATTTCTGTATCTAATCCCAATAAGATCATATTCTGGATAATCTGGAAGGAAAATCAACCAAGCCAGACTGAGTGACCCTCTTTTTCTCTAGAAGATTCTCCTTTCTCATCTCATAAATTTGAAATCCATGGCCCTGGTTCCATAGCCCGTGTACTTGAATGCCCTCCAGAATCCTCTGGTCTAGACAAATCATTCATAAAATACGAACCCCAATCTACTGATACTTCTCTACCTCCCTTTCACCCTACCCCCGAGGCTAAATAATTTAAAGAAATTGTAGCAATCCAAATCCTTTTACAGACAAATATCCACATCTCTACTCATCAAATACCTGTTATACCTCAGCCCACTCACCCTAATAATCTACCACTACCACCCCTAATGGATGTACCTAGCTTCCTCCTGAACAAGTATGCTCCATTAGCTCTACCTCATTTACTGAATGACATGCCACAAGATTATCTCAAGCTCCTACCTTGGTTCACCGGGGAAGATAGTACTCTGGCGTAAAGACATATTGAAAACTTGTGCGCATTTGATGAGAATGTGCATGTAGAGCACTTGGATGTGGTGTTAAGGCTTTTCGTCCAATCCTTGGATGGAGAAGCTCGGAAGTGGTTCAAGTATTTAGCCAATAACACAGTCCACACTTGGGAGGAAATGGAAAATTTCTTCACATTAAAATGGGGAGAAAAGAGGGATCATGGATACGTTCTCACCGAGTTAAATGCCCTAAAGAAGAGACACAATGAGGATGTAATAGAATTCATAAATAGGTTCAACAAAATATATAATAATATTCTTACTAAAACAAAGCCTCCCCAAGCAGCTGCTAAGGTGGTCTTCGGAGGAGCTTTCGAACCAGAGTTTGGGTTCACCCTAAGAGAAATAAATTCTACATCTCTAGATCATATCCAGACTGATGCATTGGAGGTAGAAGAAAAATTTTCTTTTATTGGTAAATTTAAGGGGAAGAAAGAACATGAAGATAGAAGAAAGAACAAGGAGGAGGCTTCTACTTTAAATCAGGAGAGGGAATCACAAGAGTATAAAATTGAAGAAATGAATAATTTAATCAAGAACCTTTCAAATAAGCTGGTTAAGCTTGAATTGGAAGCAAAAAATTCCCCTCCTTTTCCCAACCAAATTATTCATAATCGAGGGTTTAATCCCCAGTATCAGAAGCCTGCTATATGGTAATATGCTTGGGTAGTAGTTATCGAATATCCCTCTCTAGGCTTTCCGGTGCCCGAGGCAGACAGTCAGATTAGCTGTATAGTTCACGAAGATAGTGCATATATGTTCAAGCTTATTTATATCAATTAGTAAAACTAGATGAGAGATTACCTCTTTTCTGATCCTGGATCCTTTGGTAAACACTGAGCAGCGAAGAAGAAGTCTTTCTTCACTAGTTCCAAATTTGGGTCCTGTGATCAAACAAAGCACTCGTCTAATCTCTACAACAATATACTATTTATTAACTCAAATCAGCATATAATAAACATAAAATAACATAGATCTAAGCCATTCATATCATGCTATATTAACAATTGGAAAATAATGACAATATCAAATCATAGAATGGAAAAAATAGATACAGTTCTATTAATTCATAAGAAGGAGGGTTACAACCGTCGGTTGGACCAAGCTCTCCTCAGTCTTCCAATCTCTCTCTCTCTTTACTTGTATGTGATGGTGATCAAGGTGGTAATCTCTCAATGTTACTTCACTGATCCTCAACTACCATATATTAACAACGTAGCTCTTCTCCACATGTATTAAAAAAACCTTTGACCTTAGACTAGTAACCCACAGCTCCATTTTATAGGAGATGGAGAGGGAAGATCTTGCCCAACTCTTTCAACCAGTTTGAAAAGGAAAAAACTAATATGTTTCCTTAGCTTTACATGTTTTTTCCTTCTTTGAGAGTCTATTTGCTTTTAGTAAGGTCTAATAAGAGGTTAGTGCCTTTCAGTTTCTATTTTGTACTAACTTTCCATGAGAAAAAGTTGGGTTTTCCAATCATTGTCCATGGGATTCTTCCTGTTTTATGTTTAAACACGGGTAACACTACCCTCTTGATCAACTGGAGCATTTCCCTAGTCAATAACACGACGTTTACATGGATCAGAAGCGTTATAACGTAGCTTAGTAGTTCCTGGGGTGCGTTACCTTGGTAGAAATAGGTTTTGTCTAGGTCACTTTCTTTATTCCATATTACCTTCTCCTCTGAGCTGATGAGGAGGTCATTTGTACAGTAACAGATGCCCCCTAAAGTGTGAGGTCAAAGACGAAGACAATGGTTGAAATAATTTATAATATGTGTATTAGAACTAGAGAGATTGGAGGACTAAGGAAAACTTGAAAAAACAACATACGTCAGAAAATATAGTATTTGTCTTGAGTCGGGCATTCCCATGCTTAATAGCTAATCAACATGATTTCTCTAAAATAGAGATATGAACAATGTTTCCAATGATAAGCGTAACGTGGAAGTATCTGTCAGAACATGATCAATACTGAAAAGTTGTCTCCATAAACAATATCGCAACTTGAGGAAGGAAACACAACTTTAATGATGTAACCTTTGCCCCAAGGTCTTGGCCGCCACTTTACTTAAACTGCATATTTCCTTACATTTGAATAGAGGATCTGTCGTCGAACATGTGGGAAATCATATGATTACCAGTCAGTAATGAAAACTGTTAACAAATGCGAGGGTGGCCACCGATAACGATGATGGTCCCCAAGATGCACAGTAAAATATAGCAAGTGTGAATAAAAGGATTTGATGTCGAACACTCATAGAATCATTCGATTAGGAGCCAATAATGAAGACCCCTAATCAAATACAAGATGACCTGCCACTGATGTCTGCAATTATCTGGGTATTGATTTGTTTCTGGGTCCACTTCCTAGATAAGATGTTGCAGTCGATAGGAAGAGACATGTCAAAAGGTAGGCACTGAGGCATCCTACATCAGTCAACACGAAATGGGAAAAGATGATGTTGTTTTTAATGGAGAATATGAAGAGTAAATGGGAATAGCTAACGACAAATAATTTCTGGCATGATGATCGGTTTGGTTGATATGAAGAGTAGTAGATAGTGAGATATGCTTGAACAATAGAAGGCACTCTAACAAGGTACTAGGCATCTTAGGCTTAATGAACACCAAATATTATTTAGGATTTTTCACCAGTGTAAGAATACTGAATGAGAAAGGCTAAACTCATAGATGGTAGGGTATGACTAAATGTGAAAGAGTTGTCTAGGAAGTGCCATGTTCAAGATATTTTCTACCAAATCATCCTTTCTTAAATGTAATAGAAGTAGTATCCATTTTGTCCAAAATTTTTCCCTGTCTGATTAAGTTTAATGAGTCCAGATGGGTAAACTCGGTGAATTTTTCATATTTAGAGAGTCTGAAAAATGTCATAAAAGACAACTCCAGGGGGTACCTTTGTCATGTCTTGATAACTGGGCACGACAAAGGGAGAATAGTAAGCCCAAAATGGTTCATTTTCTGTGAGTTAGTCCATCGAAGCCAGAAAAATGAGAAATCTATGTTCGATGGAAGTCTACCTCATTTTTTTATGAGTATGAGGAGATGAAGTAAACTCCATATTCTTTGTGAAATTTTAACGAGTCCAATAGAGAAAAACTCGATGCTCTCCGTGAAGTTTTAACGAGTCACGCGGAGAAAAAATCAATTACTTTTTCTGTTTAAAGAGCTTTGAAAAAGATGAAAATAATGGCTCATAGTCTTCTGTTGTGGTAGTTTAACGAGCCCGACAAAAACAACTCGGGATTTTTTCGGTTTTATGAGATAGAAAAAAGTTCCTAAAAAGAAAGCTCGTTGCTTCTGTTAGCCACCTATAATATTTTGTTATACCAAAAGGTGGCTAAAACTTTTAGGAGCCTCCAAGAAACAAATTTTATCACTAAAAATTGTTGGCTTTTGAAGTCTCTTTAAGGCCTCATGCCTCTGTCCCAAATCTTCATTTACTATTCCCATTATTATACTCAGAAATTTTGTTGATTTCATAAAAAAGACTACTGCAAGACTTCATTTTCCCCCTTGTCAAACCTTTATCTGCTCCCCTTTTCCTCCATAAAATCCCCTTTGTTTTCATGATTTCTTCTCTTTCCCTCATGAAAAAACACTTTTACAAAGTTAAAAGACTCACTCTTTAGCTTTGCCATAACCCCCATTTCCATTGAAAAACCATGAAAAATGCATAGAAAACCAAGCACTAACTCTAGAAGCGCTCATCACAGATCGCAAATCGCGGAATCGCGGTTTTATCTAAAAAATATCATCGCAATTTTCTGCGATGCGATCCAATGCATATCGCAAATCGCATGTTTCGTTGTTTAAACAGTTTGATCCATCGCAAATATTTGCGATGCGACCGCTCCAATCGCATTTTTCCCTAGCGCTCATCGCAAATTTCAATATCGCATTTTCTCTCCGTCGCATAAATCCGTCATCGCATTTTCCACCTTTTGCGATTTGCGATCGATCCCGCCGGGCCCACCATATGATACCCCCGCCTTTCATATAAAAACACTTTTTTCCTTTGTAAAGTTGAAAATGATATATTTTGTGGTTTACAAAGGTTTTTCTCATTACATCCCGTCGATGCATCTCCGCCGTCGATCTGCACCCCCGCTCCACGATCCAACGACCACACTCCTCCACACGCCTTCCGATGCAGCAAAACCTATATAACGCAGGATTTTATAATAGTTTGTTGTTTTTGCAGGGTAAGAAGGTTTCTTCGTTATTTTCAAAAGAATGCAGAAGCAGAGGGTGACGATCCTCCAACCTCTGATCAATCAATTAAAAATCGGCCACAGGGTGCAAATTCACGTTTTCATCAGTGTTTCATGAGGCATTGATGCCATATAACCCTGCGCATCCCGTCACACCAGAAAATGCAGTTAAATTGGGCACTGTTAAAGAGTATCAGTGCCGAAGACAAAATATACCAGAAACAGGACGTTTGAAGACCAAAACACAGATTTCAAGTTAATTAAAAGGTGTTTTGGGAACGACGAAGACATCTTTCAAGCTGAGAAAGCCTCCACCACCATTAAAAGAGGCTAATTGAACCCTCCAGAGCTCCAAAATACACCAGCAGCCTCGCGGAAAATTAAATATCGCCGAACAATTAATGCAAATCAAAGAATCTTATCTCTAATTGTCGGCAAAACCATTCTGGAAGTTGAAGAACAGTCGGGAAGCAGGTCTTTTCAATCATTTGGCCTCAAATGACACAAACAAAATTATGAATTAGAGTTATAAATGATTATATTCCCACCTTATGCCTTGCCTGGTTCCCAAAGGCCAGGAATTGCATTAATTGCATAATTGATAATACTTGACCCCTGGGAAATCCTCCCACCTCTTCATTCTTCTATAAATACTGTTATAGAAGATGAGAAAACGTTGGTATTTGGACATCTGAATGCATGTAATGTTATTCTGAAGCTACTGATGCCTTGTCTTGTAACTGAAAGATACACAAGCTGATATGAGAATTTCAAAGCTATAGAGACCCACTGGGCTTGCAGATTGTAACTGGTTTGAACATCAATACAAGCTGCTGATTCATGGAATCCTAAATTATGTCAATGGTGATGTGCTCCTTACTCTTAATTGTTATTTTGCTTAATGTTTTCACTATGTTCACTTTCTCTGATAAAGAGCAGCAAACATAGAGTTAGGATGTACTCTCCACGGTACCCTACTCTTACTGAAAGCTTTACTTCTATGTTTTCTTCATTCGAATGTTCTCTTTGAAGAGTATATTAATGCAGGTTAGTTTAAAATTACTTCCCTGATCTATATTTCTCTTTAAAACGAGCCTTCCCTATGTTTTCCCTAGATTATATTAATGCAGGTTAGTTTTAAAGTACTTCCATGATCTAGATTTCTCTTTGTGATTATCATCTGTGTTTCCCAATCGAATATGCTGAAAGAAGGCTAGTTTAAAAGCACTTACCTGATCTTAAGCAGTTCGAGCTGTTTTTTTAAATGTTTCTTATTGAAATTACTTCAATGCAGGCTAGTTTAAAAGCACTTACCTGATCAACAAAAATACTTTTATGTTTCCCCTTAAGTACATGTTGAAAGCAAGCTAGTTTAAAAGTACTTACTTGATCTTAGACTGTGCTTTGTCCTTCCTTTTGTTTTGTCTTTCATTTCTTATCTGTTTCATTCCATAAAATCACTTTAAAATATCCTTTTATATAAGTAACGTGCCCCATGGATCCTTCTTGGATCTTTCTGTCCAATTAAATCCTCCTATGACTCCATAGCCCAATGGGTTAAAACTGTCTTTGCCCTTTTCTGTCAACTGAATCATTCCTTCATTGCAGACATTTTCACCCTTTATTTAGAACTGCCTTTCATCTTCATCATGTCTTTGCCCAACCAAAAACAAACAAATCAAACCCATGCTCTTCATAACTAGCCTAATATCACAATTTCAACCTTTGAAGATCACATCTTTTAACTCATTTATAGAGAGATCCCTCTCTGGATTCAGGAGGGCTAGATCCTTGAATCCCAAAGTGGTATGATGTTACCTCTGCAGTTGGACTTTGCCAATCTTGCTAATTACAGGGTGCTAACATAATGGCGACTCCACTGGGGACCTTTTTGAGTTCATAGTTGCTTGGCCAGCTTTTATAAACTCTTTAGTTTCCATACAACAACAATAACTCAGAAAACCCAAAAATATTTCAGATTGGTATCTAATAAACATGGTAGTGGACCATAAAACCTTTTACCTCTGAAAAGGAGCTAAAAACTTCCACTTGGCGACTCCACAATCCTGAACAGAGTTTAAGACTCCACTGGGAAGAACTCTCATCGCTATACTATCCTTCAAACTCAGTCAGAGGACTATATGATTTAAATTTGTGTAAAACAGATTAGTTAACCTCTCAAAGATTGTCATACCTGGTTGAACTTTTCTTGTTATTAGGCTCTAAAAAATACAGCATAGTGGCTCCTAGAAAGATTCACACTAGAGCCCATTCTGACCCAGATCCACCTGAAATAGTTGATGACCCAGAAAGCATCCTTCGGAAGTCTCCTAGGATTAAATTATCAACTGTTTTCAGATCACCCTTGAGAGCTAATTCTGTCCCAGAAAATCTTTCATCTCTACAACAATCACAAGATGACCTAGTAAATCCCTTTAGAACCAGGTCTCTTGGCGATTTAGATCAATTAGATTCCGAGTCTTCACTTTCATCTCTTGAGACAAGTGAACATCCTGGTGGTAGAGAAACCACACCTCCTGACTTACATTTCCTTAACAACCTAGGTCTCTCTCATCCAAGATCAGCTCAGCAATCTATTCCTGGTCCATCTACTTCCACTCACCCTACATCCACTGTCCAAACCACTCCACTCCAGCCTACGGTCCCTCTTGTAAATCCACCTCCACCACCTGCCATGGCTGCATGGTATACTCCTTTAGTCCTTCCTGTACCCCTAGTCAATCTTCCACAGGACTATCAGTCCAAAATTCCATTATATGATGATAACAATGCTACAACTGCATCACAACATGTGGATAAGATGAATGACTACTTTGACAGAAATGAAATTGATAATGATTCTGTCAAGCTTAGATTGTTTGCTCAAAGTCTGGGGGGAGAAGTAAGAAAATGGTTCAAAGGTCTAGCCCCCCATAGTATCAATGATCTCAAAACCTTCCATCAAACATTCTTAAACAAATGGGAAGTAAAGAAGAATCCCCTTCAAATCCTTGCTGATTACAACAACCTCCATAGAAACACTGGGGAAAGTGTACAAGCTTATTGTACTAGATTCAACAATATCTATAATGCACTTCCCCCAGAACTAAAACCTCCACAGGGCTCAGCTTTAAACAATTTTCCTGAAGGTTTTGACTCTGACATGACCTATTCTCTAAGAGAAAGAGACTTTGCAACTCTTGAAGATATGCAAAGGGGTGCTCTTTCTGTGGAAGTCAATTTAATGGAGAAGAGAGCAAGAATGAAGGCTGAGAAGAGAGTATCTTTTAGAGAGGAGTCCACACCTTCCACTTCAAACTCAAAAATGGAGAAAATGATGGAGGAAATGATGAAGAAAATGAGAATTCTTGAGAGAACACAAGCCAGTCAAAACCAAATTGCCTCTCAGAACAGAAACTAGAACCAGGGCCAGAATTTTAGAAGAAATCAACCTCCAAACCGACTTAGGGAAGATGACCAACAGATCACCCCTCCCTCTCATCAAAACTTCGTAAGTGAGGTTGAGGAAACAAATGAGATAACAGAGGAAGAGGATGTCAACATGTTAGGGGTAGATAATGATGACTGTGAGATTCATTATGATAGAACACAAGGACTATATACACCTCATGTTGACACAAGAGATGATGATGAAAATTATTATCAAGACATGGAAAATGTTGTCATAGAGTCTCAAAAAGAATATGACCTTAGAAGCAAAACCAGTCAACAAACCCACAACTCCAAGACCTCTGACAAATCTTCACAAAACAGCGCTGTAACTAAGCCTAAAGTTGTCAAACAAAAGGATAAAACAGTGACTGAGAATTCTGATAAAGGTAAAGTTAAAAGCACTCAAAACAATGAAAAACAAAGTGCAGACATTAGTAGTACTAACATCTCAGCTAGTACTCCTGTGAAAACCATTTTGTCAAGTGTAAATAGAACAAGTCAGCAAACTGATGTTGCTGAGAAATTGACAGCTAATAAGACTAAAACCAGCACTTTAAAGAGTCAAATTCCTTTCAGCCTAGAGCAGGAAATTTCAAAGATCAAAATCTTTGTTCCTTTGACTAAGTTAGCTACCCAGCATGCATATAGAGCCCAAATTTTGAAAGCTTTAAATATTGAGGACAGTAATGACACAGTCAATTTTAATGATGACAAGCTAGAGCTTATTTTTGGTCCTAAAATTGAAGGTAAATTTCAAGAAGGGGTAGTACCCCCTTTCTATGTCAGCCTAAATGTCCATGACAAAATCTTGCATAATGTTATGCATGACTCTGGAGCCTCACACAACCTTATGCCAAAAGTGATAATGGAAAGGCTAGGGCTAGAAATAACACGACCTTACAAGGACTTATATTCTTTTGACTCTACCAGAGTGAAATGCCTTGGCCTAATCAAAGACCTTTGTGTGAGTTTGACTCAAATCCCAGCCAAGTGCATGGTTATGGATGTTGTAGTGGCTGATGTGCCCCCTAAGTATGGCATGTTGTTATCAAGATCATGGGGTGCCAAGCTGCAAGGTACAATGCAGATGGATGGAACATATGCTTCTATCCCTGTCTTTAGCCAGCTTAGAAGACTATATAGAGAGGCACACTTGAAATTCATGGTCAGTAGCCCAGAGAAGCCTGAAAATTCCCCCATTTACTCTGTCCATACTGACCTGAATTCATTTATCCTTTATAATGACGAAACTTCAAATAAGCCAAAGCTAGAAGACAGCGACTCAACTGAATGGTTAGAAACCCCAAATCTAGAAATGAATGCAGTTCTAGAGACGGAAGAAAACGAGATAGAAACCTTCGAACACTGCGTTGAAACAACCCACCTGAATTAACATAGCCAAGATAGCAAACAACAAACCGCCCCTCTCCTTCAACTCCATGAAAATCTTGAGGAACAAGATCAAGCACAACATCTTCTAGATCTCAGAATAGAACATAATGATGACACACTTACTGAATCAGTCACTTTAACAGGATTGATTTCCGATGGCGAGAAAGAGAAACACAACTCAAAAATGTCAAAACAGTTTGATACATGTCAAGGCATTAGTAAACCAAACAAAGATCTTGAGCCATGGGATATCTGCCCATCGCCCTTAAAACTTGAAAATCAAGACAGCAACCTTCAACACAGCGAAAAACCTAAGAACTCGAAACCAATTCAACTAAGTGTTGGTTTTCAACAACAATCAGAGAGCATGTTAGTTGACGAGGGCACTAACCAGGATGAAACCAAAAACGTTCCTCTGTGGACTATGTACTTTGACGGGTCATGCACTAAGAGCACTGCTGGTGCGGGTGTCTGGATTATTAACACTGAAAACAATCACACAGAATGTATTTCCTTCAAATTAAACTTTCAATGTTCTAACAACATCGCCGAGTATGAAGCTCTTATCTTAGGCTTGCATCTGTTGAAAAAGTTAGGAGCCAGAAGAATCAATGTCCATGGGGATTCAGAATTAGTGATTAGGAAAGTCAATGGCGAGTATAATGCAAACCATCCCAGACTTAGAGCCTATCGAAACTATGTCATCGACCTTTTGAAAACTTTTGAGGAGTCCAGATTGATTTTTGTCCCAAGAAAACGAAATATTGCCGCACACAATTTAGCCTTTGCTGCTAGGACATGCTTAGCCCCATATGAAATTAAAGACTGCACAACTCAGATGAAATTTAGACCAGCTGTGCCTGATAATAAAAAATATTGGCAGGTCTTTGAGGACGAAAAACAGATAGAGGATTTCCTGCTTGGCAGGAATGAGTTTGAATCATCTGATTCATATTCTAAATCCGATGAAGACTGCCTAAACGAACAACCCCCTAAAGAAGAAGAACCATCTTGTCCCGTAGAAATCAACATGTTAACTAACAAACTCGAAACTCATACTAAATAATACGAGGACACAAAAAATGAAGACATTGAGGTATTGTCAGCAAAGGATAAAAACATACCTAGGGGGCTAGCACCATTAGAAGACCTGTTTGATTTTAACGACGTGGCAAAGAAACCCACAGTGGAATATACAGAGTCTGAGGTCAAAGAATGCAACATAGGCACTGAGGATCAGCCCAAAATGATTAAATTAGCTAGGTCCTTACCGTCAGACATCAAAAAGAAATACATTGACTTGTTTAAAGACTTTGTCGATGTGTTTTCCTGGAGCTATCAAGACTTAAAATCCTATGATACAGAGGTCATCAAGCACAAGATTCCTTTGAGAAAAAAACAAAAACCCTTTAAGCAAAAACTGCGTCGAATTAATCCAATACAACTGCCTCTAGTGGAAAAGGAAATCAAGAAAATGTATGAGGCAGGAATCATTGTGCCTGTGAGGTTTTCAGATTGGGTTTCTAATATTGTAGCTGTGAGAAAAAAGACAGGAGAAATAAGACTCTGCATTGATTTCAGAAACCTTAACAGAGCCTCCCTAAAAGACAATTATCCTCTGCCCAAAATGGAACACATTCTACAGAAGGTAGTTGGTTCAAAGAGGATTTCTCTGTTAGACGGTTTTTCAGGATATAACCAAGTTTTAGTAATCCCTGAAGACCAACTCAAAACAGCTTTCACCACTCCTTGGGGCACTTTCATGTATGTGAAGATGCCTTTTGGACTAATGAATGCTGGGGCCACTTTCCAAAGGGCCATGGACATTGCATTTTCAGAAGAAATAGGGCACTTCATTGTAATTTACCTTCATGACATAACATTTTATTCCAAAACCGATGAAGAGCACCTTAAACATCTAAGGAAGGTCTTTGAAAAATGCAGGAGATTTGGGCTATCTTTAAATCCCAAAAAGATAGTATTTGGCCAACAAGAGGGTAAACTCCTTGGCCATATTATATCAGAAAAGGGAATTAAAATAGATCCAAAAAGAGTTGAGGGAATACTGCAGATTAGCCACCCAAGGAACGTAAAAGAACTGCAGTCCTTTATTGGAAAGATTAACTTCTTGAGGAGGTTCCTTCCCAACTTAGCAGAGCTCCTTAGGAACATGACTAATATTCTCAAAAAGAGTGTAGGAGTAAAATGGACTGAAGAAGCCAAAAAATCCTTCGAATTGGTAAAACATGCACTCACCCGGGCACCAGTCTTGATCAGCCCAGACTTTTCAAAATATTTCCTTATTTTTTCCTTTGCCTCAAAACATACAGTGGCTGCAGTCATATTGCAGAAAAAATCAGAGGGACAGGAACAACCTATTGCTTTTTTCAGCAAGGCTTTAAGAGATGCACCCTTGAAATATAACATAATGGAAAAACAAGCCTATGCTTTGGTAAAGGCCTTAAAGGACTTCAGGTTGTATATTCTTCATTCCCACACCATTGCTTATGTGCCTAACATAGTGGTAAAAGACATCCTGTCTCAAGACCCAGATGGAAAGAGGGGCAAATGGATTGCTGCAATCCTAGAGTATGATTCAGAGATCAAACCCACAAAACTCATTAAAGGTCAGGGCTTAGCTCAATTAATAGTTGAATCTAATCTACAAGCCCTTGACATTAACATGGTAGATGCCTTAGATGAACAGGAAGAATTATCTGCTCCCACTGTGGAAGAGCAGTTCCAAAACTCACCTTGGTATGCTGACATCTTGTATGTACTTACAAATCTTAATGCTCCTCCTGATTTATCAAAAATAAAGGCAAGGTTTTTAAAGTTGAAAGCTAGGAACTATTGCATTTTAAATGAATGTTTGTATTGGAAAACTGCTAATGGTTTATTACTTAAATGTTTTCCTGAAGTGGATGCAGAGAGGATCAAGCATGAATTCCATGAGGGAGAGTGTGGAGGTCATCTCTACTAGAAAACCACGGCCAATAAAATCCTTAGAGCTGGCTATTACTGGCCCACCCTCTTCCACGATATCCATAAAATGATAGTTGCCTGTCATAAATGCCAAATCTTCGAGGGAAAAATAAAGCTCCTTCCCTTACCATTACAACCTATCATTGTTGAAGCTCCTTTCCAACAATGGGGCATAGATTTCATAGGAGAAATCCATCCTGCTTCATCTGCCCAACACAAATGGATTCTCACAGCCACTGACTACTTCACAAAATGGATTGAAGCCATCCCTTCTAGGAATGCCACAGATTCTGTCATTATAAAATTCCTTGAAGACCATATCTTGTCTAGATTTGGATGCCCTAGAAAGATTATTACTAATAATGCTGCTGCTTTTTGTTCGAAAAAAATGATTGAGTTTTGTCACAGGTATCAGATTACACTTGGTCATTCTACTGCTTATTACCCTCAAGGTAATGGGTTAGCTTAATCATCAAATAAAATTTTGGTGACTATCATCAAGAAGATGTTGGAGGAAAGTAAAAATCATGGCATAAAAATTTGGTGCATGCTCTATGGGCAGACAGATTGACCACAAAGAAATCCATTGGAATGTCCCCTTACCAACTTGTTTATGGAGCAGATGTGGTATTTCCTACCAGCCTGGGCGTACCAGTGATAAAATTAGTCCAAGAAATACAGTCAGAAGAAGGCAGCATGATAAGGAGGATCAATGAGACAATACATCTCCAGCAGACAAGAGAAGAGGTTTACAGCAGAGCTCAAAAGGTGCAAGAAAATATAAAGAAGTTGTTTGACAAAAGAACAAAGGCTTGTGATTTCAGCATTGGATAAGGTACTCAGATGGGACTCCAGAAGAGAGGAGAAGGGAAAACATGGCAAGTTTGATAGTTTGTGGCAAGGTCCTTACATCATTCAGTCCACCATTGGTCCTAATTCCTATTTTCTGCAAGAGCTAGATGGCACAGATCTGTTTGGGGGTCCTGTCAATGGCAGGGTCCTTAAACACTACTACTGTTGAGTCTGATTTTAAAGCTTTCATTTCCATTATAAATATCATTGATTTATTCAGTTTCACAAAAAAAAAAAATAATAATAATATACAAAAACAAAGAAAAGAACGAAAAGAGGGTAGATTGTAAAAAAAATAAAGGCAGAGCCCCATGCCAAAAAAGAGAAATAATTCTGAAAGTGTGCAAGCTCAAATGCCAATGCCACTCCTGAAAAACATACTCCTAGTTAGTCAAACAGTTTAATCTTGACTAACTAGTTCTAAATTTACTACTGATAGGATAGTGAATTTGATTTTCCAAACTGTTTAATCTTGGCTTATCAGTAGATAGGTTAGGATAGAAATCAAAGGTTCAAACATGCTCAAAACCTGAACCTAAGCTTCCAAGAAGAATGACTCAAATATGTTTCAAATTCTGAGTCAAAGAAGAAGGCAAATCTGGTTCTAATCAACTCAAAATCTGAACCAGAGGAAAAGAAAGGATAGCTCAAACAGAATTCAAAATAGAGCTGTAAAAAGATGGAGGAACTGCTTTGAAATTTCAGATCTTAAAAAATTTCAGTTTTTGTTTAAATTCATGCAAAATAATGTCTATGTGCAGCTTGTTTTTATGCCATAGATCACACCAAGTCAAACAGCTTAATATTGACTTGACTGTTTTTAAATTTTTGTTGTAGAATTTAGAGAATGAAAGTCTGTTGGACAGCTTAATCCCAACAGACAGTAGATTAGGTAGAGAAATATCTGAGCTCAATTTTTTAATCTGAGTTCAGGAAAAAATAAGGAGTAGAATTAGATTAGTTTTTATGCATTCAAAAGAATAGAATGTTGTGAAAAGAGTTGCCAATCCAAGTGCACTCTGATGAAGAAAAAATGTTAGATCAGTAGGATTGGGTAGGTAGAAAGTTTGTATTGATGAAAGTCCATTGTTTTCATAGCTGCTAAATTTTTTTCAAAGCCAGATCATCCAACAAAGGAAGGGCAGCCCAATGGATTAGGCACAGGTCGGAATCCCAGAGAGAACAATGGATGAGGCAACTGATCAGCCTCCCAGAGGATCAAGTCTGAATTCTTGATGCCTTCAAGAAGGCACCATCCCCCAAGTGGAGCCACTGTTAGCCACCTATAATATTTTCTTATACCAAAAGGTGGTTAAAACTTTTTGGAGCCTCCAAGAAAAAAAAATTATCACTAAAAATTGTTGGCTTTTGAAGTCTCTTTAAGGCCTCATGCCTCTGTCCCAAATCTTCATTTACTATTCCCATTGTTATACTCAGAAATTCTGCTGATTTCATAAAAAATACTACGGCAAGACCTTCATTTTCCCCCTTGTCAAACCTTTATCTACTCCCCTTTTCCTCCATAAAATCCCCTTTGTTTTCATGATTTCTTCTCTTTCCCTCATGAAAAAACACTTTTACAAAGTTAAAAGACTCACTCTTTAGCTTTGCCATAACCCCCATTTCCATTGAAAAACCATGAAAAATGCATAGAAAACCAAGCGATAACTCTAGAAGCGCTCATCGCAGATCGCAAATCGCAATATCGCATTTTCTCTCCGTCGCATAAATCTGCCATCGCATTTTCCACCTTTTGCTATTTGCGATCGATCCCGCTGGGCCCACCATATGATACCCCCGCCTTTCATATAAAAACACTTTTTCCTTTGTAAAGTCGAAAATGATATATTTTGTGGTTTACAAAGGTTTTGCCCATTACATCCCGCTGTTGCATCTCCGCCATCGATTTGCACCCCCGTTCCACGATCCAACGGCCACACTCCTCCACACGCCTTCCGATGCAGCGAAACCTATATAATGCAGGATTTTATAATAGTTTGTTGTTTTTGCAGGGTAAGAAGGTTTCTTCGTTATTTTCAAAAGAATGCAGAAGCAGAGGGTGACGATCCTCCAACCTCTGATCAATCAATTAAAAATCGGCCACAGGGTGCAAATTCACGTTTTCATCAATGTTTCATGAGGCATTGATGCCATATAACCCTGTGCAGCTCGGCACACCAGAAAATGCAGTTAAATTGGGCACCGTTAAAGAGTATCAGTGCCGAAGACAAAATATACCAGAAACAGGACGTTTGAAGACCAAAACACAGATTTCAAGTTAATTAAAAGGTGTTTTGGGAACGACGAAGACATCTGTCAAGCTGAGAAAGCCTTCACCGCCATAAAAAGAGGCTAATTGAACCCTCCATAGCTCCAAAAGACACCAACAGCCTCGTAGAAAATTAAAGATCGCCGAACAATTAATGAAAATCAAAGAATCTTATCTCTAATTGTCGGCAAAACCATTTTGGAAGTTGAAGAACAGTCGGGAAGCAGGTCTTTTCAATCATTTGGCCTCGAATGACACAAACAAAATTATGAAGTAGAGTTATAAACGATTATATTCCCACCTTATGCCTTGCCTGGTTCCCAAAGGCCAGGAATTGCATTAATTGCATAATTGATAATACTTGACCCTTGGGAAATCCTCCCAGCTCTTCATTCTTCTATAAATACTGTTATAGAAGATGAGAAAACGTTGGTCTTTGGACATCTGAATGCATGTAATGGTTATTCTGAAGCTACTGATGCCCTGTCTTGTAACTGAAAGATACACAAGCTGATATGAGAATTTCAAAGCTGTAGAGACCCACCGGGCTTGCAGATTGTAACTGGTTTGAACATCAATACAAGCTGATGATTCATGGAATCCTCAATTATGTCAATGGTGATGTTCTCCTTACTGTTAATTGTTATTTTGTTTAATGTTTTCACTCTGTTCACTTTCTCTGATAAAGAGCAGCAAACATAGAGGTAGGATGTACTCTCCACGATACCCTACTCTTACTGAAAGCTTTACTTCTATGTTTTCTTCATTTGAATGTTCTCTTTGAAGAGTATATTAATGCAGGTTAGTTTAAAAGTACTTCCCTGATCTAGATTTCTCTTTAAAACGAGCCTTCCCTATGTTTTCCTTAGAGTATATTAATGCAGGTTAGTTTAAAAGTACTTCCCTAATCTAGATTGCTCTTTGTGATTATCATCTGTGTTTCCTTATCGAATATGCTGAAAGCAGGCTAGTTTAAAAGCACTTACCTGATCTTAAGCAGTTCGAGCTGTTTTTTTTAATTTTTCTGATTGAAAGTACTTCAATGCAGGCTAGTTTAAAAGCACTTACCTGATCAAAAAAAATACTTTTATGTTTCCCCTTAAGTACATGTTGAAAGCAAGCTAGTTTAAAAGTACTTACTTGATCTTAGACTGTGCTTTGTCCTTCCTTTTGTTTGGTCTTT